>CM034149.1:487879043-487919043 GCA_019776745.2 Taxus chinensis | reverse complement strand
ACCCTAAACCCTAACCCTTAAACCCTAAACCCTGATCCCTAAACCTAAAATGCTAAATCCAAAATCCTAAACCCTAAACTGTGAACACCGTAAACCTTGAGCCCTAAACCCTAAATGCTTATCCCTAAACCTAAAACCCTAAAGAGTAAAGCCCTAAACCATAATCCCTGAACCTCACACTCTAAAGGTTAAAGCATAAAACCTAAACCTTGAGGCCTAAATTCTAAATCCCCAAAACATAAACCGTGAAGACTAAAACCTAAATCCTAAACCATAAACCCTTAACCCTAAATACTAAAACCTAAACCCTAAACCCTCAGCCCTCAGCCCTAAACTATGATGAAAAACCCTAAACTATAAACCCTGATCTCTAAACCCTAAACCATAAATCCTAAGACCTAAATTATAAAACATGAACTCTAATCCCTAAACCCTAAACCGTAAACCATAAACACTAAACATTTACCCCTAGCCGTAAAACCTAAATCCTAAACCATAATCCCTAGACCCTAAACCTAAACCCAAAACCTTGTCCCATAAACCCTAAACACTAAACCCTAGCCCATAAGCCCTAAAGCCTAAACCCTAAATCCTAAACATTTTGCTTCAAACACTAAACCAAAAATATAAAACCCTAAACCTAATCCAAACCTTAAACACTCATCCCTAAACACAAAACACTAAACCCTAAACCCTAAAATGTAAGCCCTAAAACCTAAACCCAAAATCCTAAACTCTATACCTTGAGCCCTATATTCTAAACCCTAAACCCTAAACTTCCTAAACACTAAACCCTAAACCCTTAGCCATAACCCTAAACAATAATATTAAACCTTCAATCTTAAACCCTAAAACCATAAACCCTAAATCGTAAACCCCATAAATCCTAAAGCCTAAAACCTAAACCCTTAGCCCTAAATACTAAACCCAATACCCAAAACCCTAAAACATAAACCCTATACCTTTCCATAAACCTTAAACACCCAGCTCTAAAACCTAAACCCTAAATTCTAAATTGTTAGCACTAGAATGTAAGCCTTATATTTTAAACAATGAGACCTAAACCCTAAACAAACACTAAAACCTAAGCTCTAAACCATAAAACCTAAACCCTAAACCCTAAAATCTTATCTCTAAACCCTAAACCCCAAACCTTAAACCCTAAACCATAAACCATAAACCCTGAGCCCTAAACCCTTTTCCCTAAACACTAAACCCTAAACCCTAGACCCTAAACCTAAACCGTAAAATTTGAGAAATAAACCCTAAACACTAAACCCTAGCCCATAAGCCCTAAAACCTAAACCCTAAACCCTAAACCCTAAACATTTTGCTTTAAACACTAAACCAAAAAATTGAAACCATAAACCCTAAAACTAAAAATTGATCCCTAAACCAAAAACCTTAAACCCTGAACCCTAAACTATAAGCCCTATAACCTAATCCCAAAATCCTAAACTCTAAACCTTGAGCCCTAAATTCTAAACCCTAAACCCTAAACCCTAAATTTCCTAAACCCTAAACCTTAAACCCTTAGACCTAACCCTAAACACTAAACCCTAAACCTCAAGCTCTAAACCTTAAAAAATAAAACCTAAATACTAAACCACACCTAAACCCACAAGCCTTAGTCCTACACCCAAAGCGCTGACCCTTAAACCCTAAACCCTAAGCCCTAAATCTAAAATGTAATATGTAAATCTGAAACCATAAACCATAAATCTTTAACCCTTTTAACTAAACCCTTAACCCTAAAACCTGACACCTAAATCCTCAACCCTTTATCTTGATCCCTAAAACATAAACCCTAAAAAACTAAACCCTAAACTATAAACCCTAAGACCTAAACCATAAACCATAAATCCTAAGACCTAAACTCTAAAACATAAACTCTAAGCCCTAAACCCTAAACTGTAAACACTAAACATTAACCCCTAGCCATAAACCCTAAATCCTAAACCATAATCCCTAGACCCTAAACCTAAACCCTAAACCTTGAGCCATAATTCCTAAACAGTAAACCCTAGCCCATAAACCCTAAATCCTAAACACTAAACCCTAAACATAGTGCTTTAAACACTAAACCGAAAATATGAAACCCTCAACACTCATCCCTAAACACAAAACACTAAACCCTAAAGTGTAAACCCTAAAACCTAAACCTAAAATCCTAAAATACAATTCTTGAGCCCTATATTATAAACCCTAAACCCTAAACCGTAAACCATAAACTTCCTAAAACCTAAACCCTAAATCCTTAGCCCTAACCCTAAATACGAAATCCTAAACCTTCAATCCTAAACCCTAAACCATAAACCCCATAAATCCTAAAGCCTAAAACCTAAACCCTTAGCCCTAAATACTAAACCCAATACCCAAAACCCTAAACCATAAACCCTATACCCTTCCCTAAATCTTAAACACTCAGTCATAAAACCTAAACACTCAGTCATAAAACCTACACTCTAAACTCTAAATCATTAGCCCTAAAATCTAAACCTTATACCATAAACCATGAGCCTTAAATCGTTAACAAACACTAAACCCTAAATCCTAAACCCTAAAATCTTATCCCTAAACCATAAACCCTAAACCCTAAACCTTAAACCATAAACCCTGATCCCTAAACACTTTTCCCTAAACACTAAACCCCAAACCTTAAACCCTAGACCCTAAACCTAAGCCCTAAACCTTACGCCATAAACCTAAACCTAAGCCCTAAACCTAAACACTTAACCTTAATCCCTAAACCATAAAAATTGAGACCTTAAACCTGAAGCCTAAACCCTATACCTTGACCCATAAACCGTAAACCCTTAACACTAAACACTAAACCATAAAACCTAAACCCTAAAGCCCTAAACCCTAAACACTAAATTCTAAACCCTTAAGCCTAAACCCCTTGCCTTAAACCCTAAACCTTAAACCCTGAGCCCTAAATGCTAAAACCTAAAACCTAAACCCTAAACCCTAAACAATAAAACCTAAACACCAAACCCTAAACCATAAGCCCGAAAACCTATATCCTTAATCGTAAACCCCCTAAACCCTAATCTCTTAACCCTAAACCGTAAACATTGAATAGAAAACCCTAAATTGGAAACCCTAAACCCATATCCATAAATCCTAATCCCTAAACCGTGATCCCTAAATGCTAAATCATAAAACTTAAACCCCTAAACCTAAAAACTAAAACCCTAATGATTAAACCCTAAACCTTAAACCCTAAACCCTGATCCCTGAACCGAAAATGCTAAATCCTAAACCCTAAACCATGAACACCATAAACCTTAAGCCCTAAACCCTAAACGCTTATCCCTAATCCTAAAAACCTAAATAGTAAAACATAAATCCTAAACCCCAATCACTAAACCCTAAAAAATAAATCATAATCCCTGAACCTCAAACGCTACAGGTTAAACCCTAAAACCTAAACCTTGAGCCCTAAATCCTAAATTTCTAGTCCTAAATCCCAAAACCGTAAACAATCAAGACAAAACCCTAAACCATAAACCCTTATCCCTAAATCCTAAATCCTAAACCCTAAACTCTAAACCCTAAACCATGATGAAAAAACCCTAAACCGTAAACCCTGAGCACTAAACCCTAAACCATAAATCCTAAGACCTAAATTATAAAACATAAACTCTAATCCCTAAACCCTAAACCATAAACCATAAACACTATACATTTACCCCTAGCTATAAAACCTAAATCCTAAACCATAATCCGTAGACCCTAAACCTAAACCCAAAACCTTGTGTCGTAAACCCTAAACACTAAACCCTAGCTCATAAACCCTAAATCTTAAAGCCTAAACCATAAACATTTTGCTTTAAACACTAAAAGAAAAATATGAAACCCTAAACCCCAAACCTTAAACACTCATCCCTAAACCCTAAACACTAAACCCTAAACCCTAAAATGTAAGCACTAAAACCTAAACCCAAAATCCTAAACTCTATTCCTTGATCCTTATATTTTAAACCTTAAACCCTAAACTTCCTAAACCCTAAACCCTAAACCCTTAGCCATAACCCTAAATAATAATCCTAAAACTTCAATCGTAAACCCTAAACCATAAACTCTAAATCGTAAACCCCATAAATCCTAAAGCCTAAATCCTAAAGCCTAAAACCTAAACCCCATAAACCCTAAATACCTAAAACCCTAATACCCAAAACCCTAAATCATTAAACCCTAAACCCAAAACCCTAAACATTAAACCCTAAATCTTAAACCCTAAACCCTGATCCCTGAACCCAAAATGCTAAATCCTAAACCCTAAACCATGAACACCATAAACCTTAAGCCCTAAACCCTAAACGCTTATCCCTAATCCTAAAAACCTAAATAGTAAAACATAAACCCTAAACACTAATCACTAAACCCTAAAAAATAAATCATAATCCCTGAACGTCAAACGCTATACCTTGGGCCCTATATTCTAAACCCTAAACCCTAAAATTCCTAGACCTTAAACTCTAAACCCTTAGCCCTAACCCTAAACACTAAATCCTAAACCTTCAATCCTTAATCCTAAACTATAAAAACTAAATCGTAAACGCTATAAATCGTAAAGCCTAAAACCTAAACCCTTAGCCCTAAATACTAAACCCAATACACTGAGCCCTAAACCCTAAACCCTAACACTGAATGTTAAACCCTAAACCCTAAGCCCTAAACCATAAACCATAAAACATAAACCATAAATCAAAAAGCCTAAATACTAAAACGTAAACCACAAACCATAAACACTAATCCCTAAACCCTAAAATTTATAACCTAAACCCTAGACCATGTGTCCTAAACACTAACTGCTAAATGGCAAACCTTAAACCCTAAACCCTAAACCCTAAACCTTAATATTTAAACCCTAAATCTTGAACCCTAATATTTAAACCCTAAACCCTAAAAACTAATTCCTTAGCCCTAAAATATATACCCTTAACCATAAAATGTAAACCCTATACCCTGATCTCTAAACCCTAAAACATAAATGTAAACCCTAAACCCTAAACACTAAATAGTAAATCATAAAAAATAAACCCTAAATGATAAACCATAAACCATAAACCCTAAAAAAATATAAACCCCCTAAACCTGAAACACCAAGACCTAAAATTTAAACCCTAAACCCTCAACAATGAGCCCTAAACCCTAAATCCTATACCTTGATCCCTAAAACATAAAACCTAAACCTAAAACCCTAAACCCTAAATCCTTATCCCTAAACCATAAACCATAAACACTAAACCCCTAGCCCTAACTCCTAAACCCTAAAACCTGAGCCCTAAACCCTAAACCCTGAGCACGAAACCCTAAAAGATAAACTCTAAACCTTAATCCCTAAACCCTAAACCCTAAAGTGTAAACCCTAAACCATAAACCTAAAGTTCTAAACCCTTAACCCTAAAACATAAACCCTTAACACTATACCCTGATCTCAAAACCTTGAAAGCTATACCCTAAACCAAAAACCCTAAGCCTTGAGCCGTAAACACTAAACCCTAATCTCTAAAGCTTATAAACTGAACAATAAACTATAAAAACCTAAACCATTAGCCCTAAACCCTAAACCCTAAATGCTAAGCCTTAAACCATAAACCCTAACCTTGAATGCTAAACCCTAAACCATAAACCATAAACCATAAACCATAAAATCTAAACCCTAAACCCTAAACCATAAATCTTAAAACCTAAACCCTAAACATTAAACCGTAAACACTACAACCTAAACCATAAACCCTAAACTCTTATCTCTAAACCCTAAACCCTTAACCTTAAAAACTAAACTTGTAGCTCTAAACCATAAAACATTGAAGCTAAACCCTTAGCCCTAATCCCTAAACCCTTAACCCTAAAACCTAAAACCTAAACATTCAACCTTGAGCCCTAAACACTGAACTCCTAAAACAAAACACTTAACCCTAAACCTTAAACCATACACCCTAAACCCTAAACCCTAAACCCTTAACCATAATACCTAATATTTATACCGTAAACCCTAAACATTGAACCCTTAACATTAAAAAACTAAACCATTATCCCTAAACCCTAAAAGTTAAAACCTAAACCCTATACCCTGATCATTAAAACCTAAAACATAAACCTAAAATGTAATCCCTAAACTCTAAATTCTAAAAGCTAAACACTTAGATGTAAACCCTAAAAACTATACCCTAAATCCTAAACCCTAAAACCTAAAACCTAAACATGAAACCCTAAATCCAAAACCTTAAACCCTAAACCCTAAACCTTGAAATCTAAAAACTAATTTCTTAGCCCTAAACCCTAAACTCTAAACCTAAACCCTAAACCAAAAACCCTAAACCTTGAACCCTAAACCCCCTAAATCCCAAAACCTAAACCATTATTCCTAAGCCTTAAACCCTAAATTCTAAACAAGAAGCCCTAAACAATATACACCTTACGTAAACCATAAAACCTAAACCCTAATCCATGAGCCCTAATCCTAAACCATAAACCTATAGCTCTAAACCCTAAACCTTAAAAATAAAACCCTTACCTCTAAACCGTAAAATCTAAACACAAAACCTGAAACCCTTAGCCCTAAACCTTAAACCCTAAACCATGAGACCTAAACCCTAACTCCTAAGCCATAAACAGTAAACCGATATCCCTAAACAATAAACCATGAGCCCTAAACCCTAAACCCTAAACCGTAAATCGTAAGTCCTAAACCCTTAGCCCTAAACCCTAAAGCCTAATACCCAAAATACCAATCCTTAAACACTAAACCCTGATCCCTAAATCCTTACCCTTAAACCCTAAACTATAAAACAAAAACCCTTAGCCCTAAATCCAAAACCTTAAACCCTAAACGTCAAACCCTAAACCCTAAACACTATACCCTATACAGTAAAACAAAAATGGTAACCCCTAAATCTTAAACCCCCTAAACCCTAAAATCTAAATTCTTATTACTAAACCATCAACCATAAACCATAAACTATAAATTGTATACCGTAAACCCTATCTGTTATACCCTAATCCCTAAACACTAAAAACAACACCCTAAACACTAATCCCTAAACCATAAACCATAAAGCCTGATACCTAAACCCTAATCCCTAAACCCTAAACCCTTAGCCCTAAATCATATACCCTAAATCCTAAACAATAAACCCTAAATTTTAAACTGTAAACCCAAAACCTTATACACTAAATGCTAAGCCCTAATCCCTAAAGCCTAAAACTAAAATTGAAAACTCCCTAAACCCTAAAACCTCAACCATGAGCCCTAAACCATAAACCCTAAACCATGATCCCTAAACCCTAAAACCTAAACCCTAAACTCTAAACCCTAAACCCTGATTCAAAAACCCTAAACGCTAAAACATAATCCCTATACCCTAAACCCTAAGCCCTAAACCCTACATGGTAAAGTTCAATAACTAGACCCTAAACCAAAACATCAAAACAATAAACTCCCTACTAAACCATAACCCTAAACCCTTAAACATTAACCCTAAACATTAACCGTGAGGAATTAAACCTAAATACTAAACCCCAAACCCTAAACTATAAACGCTAAAAATATAAAGATAAAACTAAAATCTGAACACGAAACCCTAAACATAAGCATAAACCAAACGATAAACCCTAAACCAGGGAGTCGCTAAACCCGAAAACCTAACCTAAACATTGAACCCTAAACCTTTAATCACTAAACCCTAACCCGCTAAAAACCACTATACCCGCCCCTTACACCCCGTAAAACCTACACTTGGTCAGCCCAAATGTACACACCACATAACACCCTAAACCCTAAATAAATCGAAAAACTAAAATCACCTCAAACCATAAACCAGAAACCCTCCATACCGCCTACTAACCAAACCCTCAACCACCAACAAAAGCCACCCCACACCCCAAACACCCACACTCAACATGAAAATATCTGTAAATACTGAGAAGATTCCTATAGTAATATAAACCTAATACTCAGATCATGCACATAGAACTCGCCTAACCCGAGTCTCAGAAATAAACCGTCTAAACCCCTATAGCCCTAAATCAGTTATACCCTAAGTGTTCGACACCTAACACCCATAGGACCCTACACGACCTCTACTTAACTTCCCCCCCCCACTAAATTCTAAACATTAATGACAACCAAACAACGCCCGTAATCCATTAAACCCTCAACCACTAGCATTATGTAGGAAACAGCCCATAAACCCAGGAAACCAATAACGACCAAATGCACCCTAAGACCCTAAAAAACAAAATCTAAAAACCCCAATCAAAACCTAAATGTGTTATGTATATATTAAGAACCACACAATCAGCCTAAAGACCCTCAACCTATGATGCGCCCTCCCTAAAACCCCCTAATATTCGACTGAGTATCTGTGAGGTCATTACAAAACCTAATACACCTACTTCCCTAAAACACACTAACCATACGAACACTACAAATACCTGTCATGATGAACCCTAAAGACTAAACCTTAAGACCCTGGAACTAAAGACCTAAGCCTACCGATAACGAGACTATGTAAAGCTCTAAAACCCTAATCCTAGATAATTCATTGATAATCCCTAAACCATAAAACCCTAAAGTGTTCAAACCATAAGTGCTGAGACTCAAACTCGACCAAAGGCCCCTAAACATTAAGGCCATCGTACACTTATAGCTAGTGTGTGGTTCACGCAAGAATCCCAGATAAAAAGTTAAACCCCTAAACTCTTCAACAGCGATGAGTACTTAAACCCTCTAACCCTGAAGCACAGCGTATAAACGTCTAACCACATATTACACAAACAATAAACTATAAATCCTTAATGAGCCTTGAGACCCAACCCCTCATAGCACTTACAATCCCGTTACCACACACCTAAAGTACCGTTGAGGCCGTTTCCCTATCAACGCGAACCATCCCGGGTACACCCCCTTAGCATTATAGACCCTCAAACCCTATAAGACCAGTTAAACCCTTAAAACTCAGCTAAACCAAAACCATAACACCCCTAAAACACTAATAAACGTAAACCATATAATAACATCGCCGTGCCCCAAAACACTAAACCCTAAACATCCGTGTTCTCTATCGCGCCCCTACTCTAACACCACCCAGTTCAGAACACATTCTTATACCTAGTTATTCTAAAACTTTCCTAACACCTCCCATCGCTTTCCCCGCTAAGGTGCTCTCGCTCCCCTATGCTACTTAAGAGCCCCTCCTACTGGATGTGTGTAAACCGCATAGTTGTACGACCTACAAGCAGCCTAAAGTACTGTAAGCTCCGAAGTTCCTCCGTACTTTAAAAACCCTCTCTGTGGTCTACTTAACCTAGTCACAATGACCCCTTAACAGCCATGAAGGATCCTCCAACTCCTGTGTTCACCCCCCGTACCCCCACACCCCCACCGCTCTACACTAACCCGCCTTACACCCTAAAACCGTCAAACCCCTAAGGCTGGCTCATACTCTAACAGTCCTACACAACTGCAACTATCACCGACCGCCACGCCACCGTTTGATGATGGCCTCCATCCGGCACCTCTCGTACCTCCTATCCGTCTGAAACCCCTTTACCAACGCCCAGTCCGCCGTAACGCTCAACAGCCCCTCGCCTTGCAACCCAAGCTCCGAAGACACCTAAAGCCCTTAAAGCCTAAAAACCCACCACCCTTCCTCCATAGCACCACTATATATCCAGCTCCAAATTTATATCACCCCCCCACTTGGTAGGCACACTATTACTTTAGCGACGAGGCACCCCATGAAGCCCCAACGGGAGATCAACAAGTGTGCCCCCTACTACACCAATCTGAACCCCTCAGCTCAGGCCCACACTCCACACACCTCCCCCGAACTCCGCGCAGTATACATACCAGCTATTAGACCATCTAGCTGTCGTTAACAATTAGCATTGCACCCAACCAAAAGCTGACCACTCGCTCACACGTCTTGGCCGCCTCCATGTCCAGGCCGTCGCTGCCACCTCGATAACCCCTCTCACCCTGAGAGCACACCCCCGCGGATCCGGGTCCCTGCCCCCACCTTCACTCTATCTGCTCCACTACCACACGCCACCTCAGACCTCATACCAGCTTATTATCCCTCACAGTCCCGTGAGAATTCAAGTCTCTCGAGGCCTATGTCCGGCTGACATTCTCGCGTCCGGCCCTCATGACCATGGGTATTGTATGACCTTCTGCCATCGTTAAACCTAAACACTAAACCCCTTACGGTTATCCCTTTTCCCCGCTCCTACACTACGCTTCGGGTAGACTCCCGTCCCCTTGCGCGCACCCTTGGCATCCCCCCCCACACCCCCCTCATAGTGAACCCTTCACGCCTTATGTGAATACACTCCGTAATACTGGTACAACGCTCCGGTCCAATACGAGTTGACACGATGCCTCTTACTAATGCCCCCCCCCCTCAGCACACCTCCCCCCACTAATGCCAACCCCCTTGTGGTATCCCTTCCCCCCCCCCCACTACCCCTGCACCAAAATGTCACCTCAATCCCGAGCCTGACTGTCACACCACTTCCCGCTATAACCGGATCAGCGTCATCCCAAGCTCCACCTCTTAAATGCCCACCCTATACCGCCGAGGAGTAAATATTGCACCGCGGTTGCCAGTTGGCAGCCACATAATCCCAAACACCCCAGAAGCCGATTGACAACCCCTGGTAATTCTCCAGCACGCCCAGAGGCCCTTATAGAGGACCCAAAAAGGAACCTTCCGCCTCCTCAACTGCCTGTGCCCTTTCCGACCACATGCCTGTCTGGCCAGTGACAGCACATTAGCCCAGTAGAAAGCGCGGAATTGGTTTTACTGAAAGTCAGCGCCCCTGACCCCAACCCCGGCTCAGTATGTAACTTGTACGCGACCCTGCCATCCATACGTCCGTGAGGCTCATTACCCCTCAGACCGCCCTCAGAGAACGCCCACCCATATCCCTACGTGTCCACTCTCTACAGCTGGTCGGCCCAGTTACCAATCCCACAACTACGTGGGCCCCCCCATACGCAGTCGCCCGCATTCCCCACCCTCCCTAATACTCTCACCACTAAACCCCTGGCTCAGGGCACCACCTCCTATATATCACCCTCTCTCTCCTTCTCTTTCCTTCCAATATCCAATTGTCCCCCACGCCCCCAGCTGTCGACTGCTTTCGCTCTCACCCCCCGGCCTCGTTGCCGTTCGGCCGCTACTCTGAATCCCGGCACCTCACACCCCGCACTCTTTGATCACCCACAACACGGTACGACGATGGCGTATGACACCCCTACTAAATGACATTATGACCAGACTAAACCATTAACCCCCCTGAGCCCGTACCCCATAAAACCAAACGAGTACCCGCTTTAGTAACGACTTTCTCATCAACGCACACGGGAAGTTTTTTATATTGACTGTCCCTCACAATGTATTGCTCACCTGTTGACTCAAATAGTTTTACTCCCTGATAGTTATACTGTACACCAACTGTCCCACGATGTAAACTGCATTGCAACCACTCGCCTTCCTAACATCTCCTAAATTCGACTGAGTGTGCATACAACTCCAATGCCTGAGTGAGACATTGACACACCATCCGTAGACTGACCTTCCCACACACCACCCCCCCTTAATTCCTCTGTCATACCCCCCCACATCCCCTGCAACATTTTACCGACTGATGTCGCATTCTGTCTACAACTCCTTATCTTACATCACCAGAACCTTCGCCCGACCGTCCTATAACACATAATAGTATCCCCTCTTAAATATTCTGTGTATATATCCATTTCCCTAAAGCTATATAACCACTTTCGTAAATACGCCCCGAATATCCCCCCGATTAAACCCTTCTTTAAGCACGTAATCCTCTAAACCCTAAACCCTAACACTATGACCCCTTTTTAAAACCATTAACCATCATCCTTGTAATTGTTTAAACCCTAACATGTCAAATTCCCCTAAACTCTTATAAGTCTGTAAATTCTTTACCATAAACCAGTAAACCACAAACTAGTAAACCCTTAAACCCTAGACCCTCTAACCTTAATCCCGTCAACCCTGAAACCATAAACGATTTAATCCCTAATCGCTAAAGCCTAAAATAATCGGCACTAAAACCTGATTAAACCCTAAACCATACAACCTAAACCCTAAATGCTAAACCCTAAACCCTTATCCCTAAATAATATAGCCTAAATCCTAAACCCTAAACCCTAAACTTTAATCCCAAAACCCTAAACCCTAAACACTAAACCCTAAACCATGTACCCTATACCCAAATCCCTAAACCCTAAACCCTAAATCCTATGCCATGATCTCTAAAACCTAAATCCTTAACCCTAAACCCTAAACCCTAAACCCTAAACACTAAACCCCTAGCCCTAAAATCTAAATAGTAAACCTTGATCCATAAACCATAAACATTAAAACCTATAAAATAAACTCTAAGCATTGATATCTAACCCTTAACCCTAGACCATAAACACTAAAACCTAAATATTTATCCCTAAATTCCTAACCCTAAACCCTAAACCTATAAACCCCCTAAACCCTAAACACCTTGCCCTAAAACTTAACACTGAAACCCTCAACCATGAGCCCTAAAACCTAAACCCTAAACCTTAAACATCAAACCCCTGACACTAAATCCTAAACTTTGAGCCCTAAACCCTAAATCCTAAATGCTACACCCTAAACTCTAAACTCTAAACCCTAAAACCTTAACCCTTAACCCAAAAACCTAAACCATAAATCCCCTAGTAAACCCTAAACCCTAAAACATTAACCCTAAACATTAACCCTGAACCCTAAACCCTAAATACTAAACTCTAAACCCTAAAATATAAACCCTAAAAATAAAATCCTAACATGAAACCCTAAACCGTAAGCCATAAACCCTAAATTTGTTTCCCTAAATGCTAAATGTTAAACCCTAAACCAAAAGCTATAAATACTAAACCCTAAACCATGAGTCCCAAATGCTAAACCATAAACATTAAACATTAAAGTGTAAACCCTAAGCCTTAATCCCTAAACACTAAAAATTATGCCTTAAACTATAAAACCTAAATCGTAAAATACCTAAACCCTAAACCCTAAATTATTATCCCTAAACCATAAACCATAAACCCTAAACACTAAAACCTATACAATATACCATAATCCTAAAACCCTAGAACCAAAACCCTAAACCCTGATCCCTTAACCCTAAACCCTAAACAATGATCCCTAAATCCTAAACCCTAAACCCTAAACCCTAAAATTTAAGCTCTAAACCCTAAACCCTAAACACTAAACCCTAAACTATAAAACTTAAAACCTAAACGCTAAACCATAAACCCTAAAACAAAAAATATAAACCCCCTAAAACCTAAACACCTAGCCCTAAAACTTAAACCCTAAACCCTCAAACATGAGCCCTAAACCCTAAATCCTATACCCTGATCCCTAAAACTTAAAAACTAAACCCAAAACCCAAAACCCTAAATTCTTATCCCTAAACCCAAAACCATAAACACTAAACCCCTAACCCTAAATCCTAAACCCTGATCATGAAACCCTAAAAGAGAAACTCTAAATCTTAATCCCTAAACCCTAAACCCTGATCACGAAACCCTAAAAAAGAAACTATAAACCTTAATCCTTAAACCCTAAACCCTAAGGTGTAAACCCTAAACAATAAATCTAAAGTCCTAAACCCTTAATGCTAAACGATAAACCATTAACACTATACCTTGATACCAAAACCCTAAAATCTAAACCCTAAACTAGAAATCGTAAGCCCTGAGCCATAAACACTAAACCCTAAACTCTAAACCTTATACACTGAACAATAAACTATAAACCCTAAACCATTAGCCCTAAACCATAAACCCTAAATGTTGAGCCTTAAACCCTAAACCCTAAACCTGAATGCTAAACAATAAACCATAAATCCTAAAACCTAAACCCTAAACCTTAAACTCTAAATAGTAAAACCTAAACCATAAACCCTAAATCCTTAGCCCTAAACCCTAAACCCTTAACCCTAAAAACTAAACCCTTAGCTCTAAACCATAAACCCTAAAAACTAAACTCTTATCCCTAATCCCTAAACCCTTAACCCTAAAACCTAAACCCTAAACCATCAACCTTGATCCCTAAACATTAAACTTTAAAGAAAAAACACTTAGCCCTAAACCTTAAACCATACACCCTAAACCATAAACCCTAAACCCTTAACCATAAGCCCTACTATTTATACCCTAAACCATAAACATTAAACCCGAAACCATAAAAAACTAAACCATTAGTCCTAAACCCTAAACCCTAAAAGCTAAAAGCTAAACCCTATACCATGATCCCTAAACCCTAAAACATAAACCTAAAACCTCAACGCTAAACTCTAAACTCTAAAATATAAACACTTAGATGTAAACCCTGTTATCCAAAATTCACCCTCAAGGTAATTTTGATAACATGCATCAAATTATTCAGTCCCGAGCAAGTAAGATTGATTCGAGGCCCAAAATCATGTTTTTTGGGGCCCCCTCGACTTCTCTCTATCTCTCCCATCTAAGAAGAAATCCCAACAAGTTGAGAAAATGGAAAAAAAAATGTAAAAAATAAGCTTGTAGGACTGTTTTAAAGCATTTTGAGTCTGAAGGGTTTGGGTCGTACTGAGGTTCGTCGTACCAAGCTTGGCACCGAAAAAAGTAGACAAAATCAGATAAGTCATACATTTTTTTCCCAGGCAGTCCGTGGGACAGTTGGGACATCGGGACACGAGGGACGCGAAAAGCTGAAACGGCCGAAAGTAGGGAAAATCATCTAAGTCTTTTGTTTCACGCGGTTTGGGATAGCTGGGACAAAAGTACGCGAAGTACATGTGGGATGTGAATCGGCTAGTTTGCCGAAAGATAGTCCATTTTGGGTGGTTTGAAGATATTTTTCCCAGGCAGTCTGGGACAGTTGGGACAAAAGTACGCGAGGGACGCGTGGGATGTGAAAAGGTGAAAAAGCCGTAAACAGGAACAAGGAAGCCTGAATCAGCCGAAGCAGGAGATTTTCATCCGGGATAGCCGGGACAAAAGTATGTGAGGGACGCATGGGATGCGAAAAGGTGAAAAATCCACAAGAAGGGACAAGGAATCCTGAATCAGCTGATGCAGGAGAATGTGTCCCAGGAAGTGCCAAAGAAAAGAGAAGGACTTAGAAAATTTTCAAAGTTTCGGTCAAAGTTCTCAAAAGTTAAAAGTTTTGGCCCGCTGTCCCCACCATCGAATGGAGTCTTGACACGTATCATCCAAGTCGCGGAGCACGGGGGGAAAATGTGAAATTTTCCAAAGTGAAAAAATGCAAAATTTTTGAAGGAAAAAGTGCACCCCTCAGGCCCGAGCCAATAAAATAGTACCACGAGTCCAAGTGGCAAAAAGGTTTAAGGAAGGGCCCGAAAGAAATTTTCAAAGGATGAGCCTACGGAAGAATCAGAGCCTGACACGTGTCATCTAAGTGGTGGATATGTGGGGATTTTTTGGAAAATTTTCCAAAATGCAAAAAAGAGGTAAAATTCAAATGTTTTTCCCGCCGATCCGATTTTGGCCTGTTTTTGCCCAAAAACTTCAGATCACCATATATTTCGATCCAGAGCTTGGATTTTCATGTTTTTTATATCAATGGAAAGCTGGTGAAATTATCTACAAGATTCTAGGGTCAATTTTTTTATTTTGGTTTAGTTTAGAGAGATAAAATCAAGAAATGTCTCTGGCACGTGGTAATGGCCAGAAATGACGTTTCAACAACCAGTTTTAATGCAAAATGGGTCGCATTCTTCTTCAGCATGGCCAAAATGTCAGGGCATGGGTCTGTAAGGATGCCCATGCTATTTTAATGCATCTTCATTCAATGAGGAATGGCTCCCACGTTTTTACATGTTTTCTCTCTCCTGGGCTCAACCCATGCATTGTAAAAGCCAAATTTGGCTCATTTTTTTAGGGGGGAACATTTCTTTGGATAGCAAGCTTCTTCTTTCACCTTCAACAAGTGATTTTTGTAAGTATCAGACCTCTTGATGGTGGTAACAGGTTTTCTACCTTTTTGATGTTGTAATGTAAGGATTTTGATAGTGGAAATGACAATACATGATCTGTGATCAGTTTTCAGTCCTTTGGTTGTGTTGTTTGCTTCATTTCAGACTTTCATGTACATATTATCAGTTTGTGCATGATGTTTATTTTGTATTCCATGATATGTGTCTATCTACAGAACTAGAAGTGTTCACCACTGCTTTTCTGGTGTATCACTGCTTTAGTGTAGGATTTCATTTTATGCATTCTCTCCCTGGTCCCTTGGAAATTTATATTAGCATTGTTAGTTTCCCCTGCATTAGAGTAGATTGTGGCAGGTAGTTTAGGAGGAAGAACTAGCTTTCTCTGGAGGTCTATCTCAAGTAGCAAGTCCCACAACTTGGAGATAGTACCCATGTTATCCAATCACACCGTGAGTTCAAGTATATGCACTTGTATAAAAAGAGGGGTGCTATGATTCGGTGATAACATTTTTGGCACGCCCGGTGGGAGCTTAGAGGTCTTCCACTTTATCTTTGATAGGTTGGCGTGTTCCTATTAAAGATTCAACCTTTTAGAGGCACTTTCAAAACCACATCTGGTGACTCCATCTGGTAAATAACTCATTCTCTAAGTTGCAAACCACTTTTTCATCCATTTCCATCCATCTTTCTTTCCATCTCTTTCATTCTTTTCCATTCCATAAAGTTGTGTAATCATGACTTCATTTCCAACATGGAATTCATGTTTTCAACAATAGCAATATATCACACCTCCAACATGTTTTACAAATCCTCCAAATCAACATTTTCGTCAAATCCAAAATCAGCATGTCTACCCATATGAGTGGTAGTACCAAAGTCGGTTTGGTTGTGAAGCACATCAAGAGTAAGGGTACACATGCAATGAAAACAATTAAATGGAAGATGCAGATTTTGTGGAAAAAATCCAAAAGATGGAGGCAAAAATGGTGCAATCAAGAGCAAAAGCTCAAATGAGGGCCTTCAGAATTGGTTGCAGGACTCCTTGTCCATGGGTAGGCCCTTTTCCAAGACACTTCAGCCCTCAGGAGAAGCTGGACTTCATGATGAAGATGTTGCCCCAACTTGCACAATGGAAAACAGAGATAGAAGCCTATAAAATTAGTGTTGAACAACCTTGTCAATGGGTAAGTTCTACACCATCATTTTTTTTTTCTCTCCCCATCACTCAAGTAGCATCATCTCATTTGGAATTTCAAATTCTAGATCTATTCAATGCTGCCCCAGGAGTTAATTCCATTTCTCCATTCCCTAGTCTCCCACCACACCTCAATTATTCTTTCCCCTTTCCTTCCAAACAATCATCCCCTCCACAAGAGCTAACAAATATACCCCCTCCTCCAAAGAAATAAGAGTTTCTAGCTCCTCCACCACCACGAAAAATTGTAAAATCAATTTAGTTACAATCCACTTCTCCTCTTACATTCCCAAATCCAAAAGAAGAGGAGAAAAAAGAGAAGCCAAACAAGGATGAAAAAATTCAAAGTCTTAAGAGTTGGGATCTTAAATTTGGGATGAAAAATATCCCCTTGATGGTTAAGACTTCAGAAGAGGTTGGAGTTGGAGAACAGGTTGTGGTTAAGACTGATTTTGTGGCAGCAGAAGAAGACCAAAAAGAATAAGCAGATCAAAAGTCAGTTTGCTTAGAAAGTAGTGTCCATGTTGGCACTCTATTTGAAGGGAATGTTGATTCAATTGAAGTTACACAATCAGCCATAGAGGAAGAAAGCTCAAAAGAAGATCTTGCAGTCCTAACTTGTCCTCTAGAGCAGCAGATTGAAGAGTTTGACTTGACAAAATTCATGCTAGAAGAAGAGTTCTATCAAGAGCAATATTGCCTTCAAGTAGTAGAGGAGGAAGAAGTTGCTCCAAATCCAAAATAAGAGGAGCACATTCTAGTTATGGAGGAGAAAATTATAGATCCAAGGGCTTTGAGCACAAAGCAGGCTATAGGAGAACCTTCAGTTCTTCTTTCTACTTCATCTCTCTCAATTTCTAGTGCTGAAGAAGAGTTTGATATCTCAAACTCAATGTTGGAGGATGAAATAAACCATGATGATTAGGTTACAGATCAAGAGGACACTATGGAGGAAGTTGAGCATTTGCATCAGCACAATAATGAGGTAGTGTATCTGTTAGATTTGGAGGACTGTTTTGATGAAGAAGAACCGGTTGAGTTTCCACCATTCTCTCTTTCATCTTCCACGTCCCAGATACTTGAGCCTACTATCATGAAGGAGAGCATTCATTTGCAGCAGCCCGCATCTTATAGAAGCTCTTTGGAACTAAGATTGGAAGATTTTAATATTTCATGTTCTTCATTGGAAGAAGAGAAAGGGCAGAAAGGTTCTACCATTGCTTCCACATCATCCATTCATGAGGGTCTACAAGAGAACTCCATTCTTGGAGTTGAAAATCAGGGCAATGGGCATACTCAAAGGACCATACCTTGCCCAATCAGGTATTTGGCTTTATTGGAGCCAAAGGAGAAGTCAAAACTAGTTATGCTTACTTCTAATCATGAGGATGAGCTACAAGGAACCAAGGATCAGCTGTCATACCTCTCCAATCCAAATGCAGAACAACTAAAAGAGGTATTGAATTTGCATTTAGCTGATACCTTTATGATTTGGGTGGAAGACTAGCTTCTTGTTGATTTTCCATTCATCCAATCAGCCATGTTCAATGCCAAATCAGTTGCATGGTTGCCAATTTTGAAGAAAGGAAGCTATTTTACACAACCATTTACAGGGTTTGTTTAGCCCACTTTTGCTTCTAGTTAGAGTAAGATAGGTAGTTTTACTTTCAGTAAAATAAGTGCTTGTGCACACTTTGCATGTTCCATTTGGAGCATGTATGATTTTTAGTTTTGTACATAGTTTTGTGGTGTTGGTTTTGCTCTTGCGCAGTCCATTTCGATGGAATTAAAGTGGCTCAGAGGGAAGTTTGAAAAGTTCATATAATTTTTCAGGATTTCTTATGACTCCATGCCCAATGGATTCTTCAGGAAACTGGTAACTTCATCCAGCAGGTAGATGACCCCGCTGAGTCACGTAAATTGTTATCCAAAATTCACCCTCAAGGTAATTTTGATAACATGCATCAAATTATTCAGTCTCGAGCAAGTAAGATTGATTCGAGGCCCAAAATCATGTTTTTTGGGCCCCCCTCAGCTTCTCTCTAACTCTCCCATCCAAGAAGAAATCCCAACAAGTTGAGAAAATGGAAAAAAAAAATGCAAAAAATAAGGTTGCAGGACTGTTTTAAAGCATTTCGGGTCTGAAGGGTTCAGGTCGTACTGAGGTTCATTGTACAAAGCTTGGCACTAAAAAAGTAGAGAAAATCAGCTAAGTCATACACTTTTGTCCTAGGTAGTCCGTGGGACAGTTGGGACATCGGGACGCGAGGGACGTGAAAAACTGAAACGACTGAAAGCAGGGAAAATCGTCTAAGTCTTTTGTTTCACGTGGTTTGGGACAGCCGAGACAAAAGTACATGAAGTACATGTGGGACGTGAATCGGCCAGTTTGCCGAAAGATAGTCCATTTTGGGCGGTTCGAAGATATTTGTCCCAGGAAGTCCGGGAAAGTTGGGAAAAAAGTACACGAGGGACGCATGGGACGTGAAAAGGTGAAAAAGCCACAAACAGGAACAAGGAAGCTCGAATCGGCCAAAGCAGGAGATTTTTGTCTGGGACAGCCGGGACAAAAGTACATGAGGGACGCTTGGGACGTGAAAAGGTGAAAAAATATGCAAGTAGGGACAAGGAAGCCCGAATCGGCTGATGCAGGAGAATGTGTCCCAGGAAGTGGCGGAGAAAAGAGGACTTAGAAAATTTTCCAAGTTTCAGTCAAAGTTCTCAAAGGTAAAAGTTTTGTCCTGCTGCCCCCACCATCGAATGGAATCTTGACACGTATCATCCAAGTGGTGGAGCACAGGGGGAAAATGGGAAATTTTCCAAAGTGAAAAAATGCCAAATTTTCGAAGGACAAAGTGTGCCCCTCAGGCCTGAGCCAATAAAATAGTGCCATGTGTCCAAGTGGCAAAAAGGTTTAAGGAAGGGCCCGAAAGAAATTTTCAAAGGATGAGCCCATGGAAGAATCAGAGCTTGACACATGTCATCCAAATGGCGGAAGTGTGGGGAATTTTTGGAAAATTTTCCAAAATGCAAAAAAGAGGTAAAATTCAAAAAAAATTCCCACCGATCCGATTTTGGCCTGTTTTTGCCCTAAAACTTCAGATCACCATATCTTTCGATCCAGAGCTCAGAACTAGCTTTCTCTGGAGGTCTATCTCAAGTAGCAAGTCCCACAACTTGGAGATAGTACCCATGTTATCCAATCACACTGTGAGTTCAAGTATATGCACTTGTATAAATGGAGGGGTGCTATGATTCAGTGATAACAAACCCTAAATACTATACGCTAAACCCTAAAACCTAAAACCTAAACATCAAACCCTAAATCCAAAACCCTAAACCTTGAACTCTAAATACTAAAACCTTTTCCCTAAACCTTAAACAGTAAACCTAAACCGTAAACTGTAAACCCTAAACCTTAAACCCTAGACCTAAAACCTAAACACTAAATCCTAAAACAAAAACCCTAAACCCTAAAATCCTAAACCCCCTAGATCCAAAAACCTAAACCATTATCCCTAAGCCTTAAACCCTACATTCTAAACAAGAAGCCCCAAATCTTATCCATAGACCATAAAACATAAACCCTAATCCCTGGGCCCTAATCCTAAACCCTAAAACATAAAAATAAAACCCTTACCTCTAAACCCTAAAATATAAAAACTAAACCCTAAAAAATGAGACCTAAACCCTAACCCCTAAGCCATAAATAGTAAACCCATATCCCTAAACCACAAACCATGAGCCCTAAATCCTAAACCCTAAACTGTATATCGTAAATCCTAAACCCTTAGTGCTAAACCCTAAAACCAAATCCACAAAACACCAATCCTTAAACACTAAACCCTAATCCCTAAATCCCATGCCTTAAACCCTAAATTGTAAAACATAAACTCTTAGCCCTAAATCCAAAACCTTAAACCATAAACCTCAAAACCTAAACCCTAAACACTATACCCTAAATAGTGAAACATAAATGGTAACCCCTAAATCGTAAACCCCCTAAACCCTAAACTCTAAATTCTAATTACTAAACCATCAACCATAAACCATAAAATGTAAACCGTACACCCTAAACCCTATCCATTATACCATAATCCTTAAACAATAAAACCAAAACCCTAAACCATAATCCCTAAAACCTAAGCCATAAATTGTGATACTTAAACCCTAATCCTTAAACCCTAAACCCTTAGCCCTAAATCATATACCCTAAATCCTAAACAATAAACCCTAAACCCAAAACCCTATACAATAAACACTAAGCCATAATTCCTAAACCCTAAAACAAAAATTGTAAACCCCCTAAACCCTAAACACCTAGCCTTAAAATTTCAACCCTAAACCCTCAACCATGAGCCCTAAACCCTAAACCCTAAACCATGATCCCTAAACCCTAAAATCTGATTCAAAAACACTAAACACTAAAACCTGATCCCTAGGCCCTAAACCTTAAGCCCTAAACCCTACACATGAAACTATAATAACTAAACCCTAAACCAAAACCCCAAAACAATAAACTCTCGACTAAACCCTAACCCTAAACCCTTAAACATTAACCCAGATCCCTTAAACCTAAATACTAAACCCTAAACCCTAAACTATAAACCCTAAAATATAAAGCCTAAAAACTAAATCACAAACTAGAAACGCTAAACATTAAGCCATAAACCCTAAATTCATAGCCGTAAATGCTAAACGTTAAACCCTAAACCAAAAATTATAAACCCTAAACCATGCGTCCTAAACCATAAAACCTAAATCCTAAAAGTTAAACATTAAACCCTAAACCCTAAACCCTAAACCCTAAACATTAAACCCTAAACCCTAATCCCTAAACCCTAAACACTATACCCTACACCATAAAACCTAAACCGTAAACCCTACATCGTAAACCCCTAAACCCTAAACCCTAAATTCTTATCCCTAAACCCTAAACCCTAAACTATAAACCCTATACCCTATACCCTATAACATAATCCCCAAACCCTAAAACTAAAACCATAAAACTTGATCCCTAAACTATAAACCCTAAACCCTGATCCCTAAACCCTAAACTCTTAGCCCTAAATCATATGTCATAAACCCTAAACCCTAAACCCTAAACCCTAAAAAATATTGTAAACCCCATAAACCCTAAACGTGTAGCCCTAAAACTAAAAACCCTAAACCCTTGACCATGATCCCTAAACCCTAAATCCTATACTGTGATTCCTAAAACCTAAAACCTAATCCCTAAATGCTAAACCCTAATTACTGATGCATGATCCCTAAACCCTAAACCCTAAACCCTAAACAATAAAACCCTACTCCTAAAACCTAAACACTAAACCTTAAGCCCTAAACCCTAAACCCTACAAACTAAACTCTAAACTATAATCCCTAAAATCTAATCTCTAAACCATAAACCCTAAAGTGTAAACCCTAAACCATAAACCCAAAGTGATAAACACTATACACTATAAACTCTACCTTGTTCCCAAAACCCTAAAATTTAAACCCTAAACCCTAAACCATGAGCCTTAAACCCTTAACTATGAGCCTTAAACCCTATACCTGAAACCCTAAGCCCTGAGACCTAAACCACAATCCATAAACTCTAAACACTATACACTAAACAATAAACTATAAACCTTAAACCCTTAGCCCTAAACCCTAAACCCTATACACTGAGCCTTAAACCATAAACCATAAACCATAAACCATAAAACTTAAACCCTAAACCCTAAACACTAAAACATAAACCATAAAACCTAAACACTAAACCCTAAAACCTTAGCCCTAAACCCTAAAACTTATAACCTAAACCCTAAACCATGTTCCCTAAACACTAAATACTAAATGGTAAACCTTAAACCCTAAATCCTAAAGCCTAAGCCCTAATATTTAAACCCTAAACCTTAAAAAATGAACCCTAAACCCTAAAAACTAAACCCTTAGCCCTAAAGCCTATACCCTTAACCATAAAACCTAAACCATATACCCTAATCATTGAAAGCTAAAACCTAAACCTAAACCCTAAACTATAAACCATAAACCCTTAGCCCTAAACCTAAGCCACAAAACACCAATACCTAAACACTAAACCCTAAAACCTAAACACCTAACCCTAAAACCTAAATTGTAAAACGTAAACCCTTAGCCCTAAATCCAAAACCGTAAACCCTAAAGCTTAAAACCTAAACCATAAACCATAAACCCCAAACAATATACCCTTAAAAGAAAAACCTAAATCATAACCCATAAATCATAAATCCCCTAAACCTTGAACCCAAAATTATTATCACTAAACCATAAAGCATCAACCATAAACCCTAAACCATAAAATCTAAACCCTATACATTATACCCTAATCCCAAAACCCTAAAAATAAAACCCTGATCCCTAAATCCTAAACCATATATCTTGATCCCTAAACCCTAAACCTTAAACCCTAAACCCTAAACCCTAAACTTTAAAACCTAAACCCTAAACCATATACATTAAATACTAAGCCCTAATCAATAAACCCCAAACCATAATCCCTAAACCCTAAACCCTAAAACCAAAACTGTAAACCCCTTAAACCCTAAACTCCTAGCCCTATAACTTAAACCCTAAACCCTCAATCATGAGACCTAAACAATAAACCCTAAACCATAAAACCTAAACACTAAACGATAAATAATAAACTCTAAGCCCTAGACCCTAAACCATGAGCCCAAAACCCTAAATCCTAAACCCTACACCCTAAACTCTAATAAATAAAGCCTAAACCAAAATCCAAAACCATAAACCCCCTACTAAACACTAAACCCTAAAAATTAACCTAGGGCACTAAAACCTAAATACTAAACCCTAAACCCTAAACTATAAACCCTAAAATATAAAACCTAAAAACTAAATCCTAAAAATGAAACCCTAAACCCTAAATTCATAGTTATAAATGTAAAATGTTAAACCCTAAACCAAAAACTATAAACCCTAAACCCCAAACCATAAACCCTAAACCATAAACACTAAATCTTGAGTCCTAAACCATAAACCCTAAAATCTAAACCCTAAACATTAAACCCTAAACCCTAAACATTAAACCCTAAACCCTAAGCCCTAATCCATAAACACTAAACCCTAAAAACTATACCTTAAACCATAAATCCTTAATTATAAACCCTAAATCATAATCCCCTTAACCCTAAACCTTAAATTCTTATCCATAAACCATAAACCACAAACCCTATACCCTATACCCTATAACCTAATCCCCAAACCCTGAAACCAAAACCCTAAAACATGATCCCTAAACCCTAAACCCTAAATAATCATCACTAAAACCTAAATCATATACCCTAAACCATAAATTGTAAAACCTAAACCCTTAGCCCTAAATCATATACCCTAAATCCTAAACCCTAAACCCTAAATTTTAAGCCCTAAACCATAAACTCTAAACCCTAAATTCTAAACCCTAAACCCTAAACCATAAAACGTAAACCCTAAACCCTAAACCCTAAACCCTAACCCCTAAACCCTAAACCCTAAAAAACATAAAAACCCCCTAAACCCTAAACCCTTAGCCATAAATCATATAACATAAATCCTAAACCCTAAACCCTAAACCCTAAACTTTAATCCCAAAACCCTAAACCCTAAACACTAAACCCTAAACCCAAAACCCTAGACCCTAATACCTAAACCCTAAATCCTATACCATGATCTCTAAAACCTAAAACCTTAACACTAAACCCTAAACCCTAAACCATAAACCATAAACCATGATCCATGATCCCTAAACCCTGGCCCTAAAATCTAAACAGTAAACCTTGAGCCCTAAACCCTAAACCTCTAGTACTAAACCATAAAATCTAAACTCTAAACGCTAATCCCTAAACCCTAAACCCTAAAGTATAAATAGTAAACCATAAACCCAAGTCATAAACCCTTACCCCTAAACACTATACCTTGAGCACAAAACCATAAAAGTTAAACCCTAAACCCTCAACCTTGAGCCTTAAACCCTTAACCCTGAGTCTTAACCCCTAAACCTTAAACCCTAATCCCTAAGACCTAAACCGTAAATAATAAAATCTAAAAATTATACACTAAACAATAAAATAAAAACCTTAAACCCTTAACCCTAAACCTTAAACACTATAAACTGATCCTTAAACCACAAACCCTAACCCTGATTGCTAAACCCTAAACCCATGGAAAACACTACCAACCTAAACTCCTGAGCAACCCTAAACCATGTTGGCACCTAAAATGCCTTAGAGACCACAATATGGCATTTGGACCTTAAAGGGCTAAAATGGTAAATTGGCATAAGGCCTTGTTTGATTCACTATTTACCCTATACTGGATTAGCCCTAAACCCTAAAACTTGGTATGGCTGCCTAAAACCTAAAGCTATGGGGTTGCCCTAAGACAGGTCTAAATACTAAAGCTTGCTAAACCTTATGAAGAGTAACCACCTAATTGCCTAAGCTCTGCAATATGCTTAATGACCTCTTGAAGCTCATTAAAGGCACTTGAAGACCTAAACCCTAAAAACTAAACCCTTCACCTCTAAAGCCTAGGACCCTGGGACCATAAGGAACATAAATCCTAGGTACCTTGATCCCTGTTTGGACTCTCTAAAAACATGGAAACCGTGGCATGGGACCTTAAGGGGCTAAGTTTTCTAGCCTGAACCCTAAATCCTGAGCCCTAAACCCTGATCTCTAAAAAACTAAACCCTTATCCCTAACCCCTCAACCCTGAATTACCCTAGAACACCTATCAGAAGCGTAAACCCTTGAGATCCTAGAGCCATAGAACCTTCTACTATTGGCCTTGACCGCCACTAAAACTTAAACTCTTAAACAAGTAAACACTTGAACATCTGAAGCCCTAAACCCTAAACCTTAAAACTAAAAATTGGGAGCTCTCTATGACCATAAACAGCTAAAACCTAAATATTTATCCCTAAATTGTCTAACCCTAAACTCTCTAAACTTGTAAACCCCCTAAAGTTCTAAACACAGCTGATTCCCTAAAACTTATGACACCGAAACCAGCTCAACCATGAGCTCCTAAACCCTTGCAACCCTTTACACCTAAACCATGAAGATGCCAGTAAAACCTAAACAGCCAAACCCCTAGCATCTAATTGATAACGACCACATTTAACACAGGTTTAGAAATATCTTTAACAGTGAAAATCACTTGGAATAATTTGATTTTACTAACATGGTTGTAAACAAGGAATGTTCTTCAAGGCATGTAATAGGATTTTGATGACAATGCATAACAGGGATATATGTTGGCTGCAACACAATGATCCAATTACACGTACACGTTTGTATAGGGCCATTCATACATTGGTCTTACAACCCTTGTTGACCGATATGAAAGGCCTATTATTTGGAGGAGTTGAGAGATTTCTGCTATGGTGGACCCGATGGAGACCTAGTTAGGACAACAATCTCCCTAGTGTTAGTCAAGTATCTTTCACTTAATTGTACATATTCATGTTATAGCACTTATGCATCTATAAACATATAAAAGACATAGTGGTGATTCCACCCTATGAGCTATTAAGGGTTGCACTTGTGTAATAACAAGTTGATTCTTCCCCTTTGGAGTGATGGAATATGGTGTAGTAATAGCTATGGTCACTGCACCATTTAGATAAATTGTAGCAGATGCACAACTTATGTTTTATCATCTAGCCCAAAAGAAGTTACCCCCTTAGCTGACACATCATGCGTGCCAAGGGACTTGTTGTTGCTGGATCATAGCAACCCTGGATGCTGATCAGGCTTCTAGGTTGATCACTCTAGCATCCAGTGTGATTGCACAACATGGAAACCTCTCTCTCCAAGTGTGGGACTTGTGAAACTGAGAGAGGAATCTCTAGATTAGAGGTTGGTTCCTCAAACTCCTCTGATTTAGATCTATATTTACACAACTACAGAGGTTCAGATCCTAATCCTACTCTAAATTGCAAGGAGGCAGGGATAGAAATGTAAAAATGAAACTAATTAAAGGTGGTGATGCACCAAAAGGAGTGGTGAATATTCTTGTCATGCAAATAGACACAAACCAAGGATTGCAACATAAAACATACACAGGCTCATAAGATATAATTTAGGATCTGAAATGAAGAAAATAATACAAACAAAGGAATGAAACCATTCACAAAGCTTGCATTATCATTTCCAATGTCAAAACCACTACATTACAACCTCAGAGAGGTAAAAACTATTACAATCTTTGAAGAGGTCTGATTCTTACAACAATCACTTGCTGGAGGTGAAATAAGAAGATTTATATGCCAAAAGATGTTCCACCCTTTAGAAATGAGCCAAATCTGGCTTTTACATTGCATGGGTCGAGCCCAGAAGAGAGAAAATGTACAAAATGTGGGAGTCCATTCCTCATTGACTACAAATGCATTAAAATGGCATGGGGAACCTTACAAACCCATACCCTACCATTTTTGACTAGATTGAAGGAGAATGCGACCCATTCTGCATTAAATTTGGTCGCTGAAATGTCATTTCTGGCCATGGACACGTGTCAAAGCCATTTCTTAAATTTTTCTCTCTAGACTGAACAAAAATTCAAGATTGACCCTGGAATCATGTAGAGAATTTTATAAGCTTTCCAATGATATAAAGAATGTGTAAATCCAAGCTCTGGATAGAAAGATATGGCGATCTGAAGATTTAGGGCACAAAACAGGCAAAAATGGGTTTTAAAATTTTTTCCCACGCTCCACCACCTGGACGACACGTGTCGGGTGCTGATTGGATGAGAAATTCTCTCTCCTTCCCTTACCCATAGGTTTTCCTTGAGATTTTTTACTTTTTGGATTTTTTGGAAAAATTTCTATTTTTTCCCCGCGCCCCCGCCACTTGGGACACGTGGCATGATCTGGTTGGAGGACAGGACGCGGGGTCATCCTTTGCTTTTTAGTTTTTTGCCAAAACTTTTTCCAAATTCACTAATTCCTCCCCGAGCTCCACGCTTCCCTTCTCTTTAGGACACATGTCCTCTTTTTATTGGCTCGAGCCAGTGCTTCAAACCTTGCCCTTTGAAATTTTGGATATTTTCCCTTGTGACACATGGTGTTTCCTGATTCATCCGCGGGCCTACCGGATTTTCACGTCCCTCGCATCCCTTTGGCCTGGTTGTCCCGAACTGCCTGGGACAAATTCCTCTAATTTTCTTAATTTAGGCTTCCCTGTCCCTCTTTCGACTGATGACACGTGGCACACTTTGATTGGCTCTCAGCTCCTTCGGCTTTCCACACCCCCCGCATACTTCTGGCCCGACTGTCCCGGACTGTCTAGGACAGATTCTTCTGAACTACCTGAAATGGGCTTCCTTGTCCCTCTTCACGGCCACTTCACCTTTTCTCGTCCTTCGCGTCTTTTCGGCCCAGATGTCCCAGCCTTATATGCACAACAGTTAGTCAATTTTGTCACCTTCAGCCAGATCGGCTTTCCGCGTCCCGTGCGTCCCAATGTCCCAGCTATCCCAGTGCTCTGCGGACTGCCTGGCAGCCTTTCGGCCGATTCGCGCCCCGACGTCCCAAATGTCCCGACTGCTGTGAGGACTAAGAATTAGCCGATTTTCATGATTTTTTCTGGCCCAAGCTTGTTTTTTGTAACTTTTTCACCCTTTTTTAGAACTTTCTCTTTTCTTCTTGGACAGGGGAGTTAGAAAAAATCTGATGGGACCCTAGAAACATGATTTTTTTCCCTGAATCAATCTATTTGCCTGGGACTTGATTATTCTGATGCATGTTATCAAATTTACCCTGGGGGTGAATTTGGATAACAGGACTTTTGTGTTCATAATAGTAATTAGTACTAGTATGCACATATCTCCAATTTAAAAAAAAGAGCCCTTAAATTACATCAATTAAGATTAACCACATGAATATACCTTAAGATACCTTTACATTCATAACATTTTTTTATCACATAGGGTATATGTTATCAAGAGATACATTAATGATTCCACAATTGAAGTGTCTCGAGTACTTAGTCCTATAAAATGATTCATTATACTAATTCATGTTCATGTACAGACTGTAAAAGTTTTATATTTTCAATACATCATCAAAAAAATTTCTCAATTAAAGACATAAGTTACATACTAGAATGAATCTCATTTTAATTATCACTTTAATATATGATATCACTTTCCTTATGAAGGCAACACAACTTGTTTCCTGTCAAATTTGACAAAACCTTAACATTCACTTAATAGTACATCAAAGAACTATCAATTCATATCTTATAAAGCATTCCATCAATTGACTTCTTTCAAGATAAGATTAGCTACCTAGCTAGTAGAGAAAAAAAAAATAGAGTTACTTATTGTAACTACAACCAAGATCCTTTATCTTTTATAGTAACATGGTTTTCCATAAACACATATAATTCAAAAATTTATTTACATTGAAACACATTCCTTATCAGTAACACTTCACTCTCTTCATTCCAGAATCTTGTTACAAATAATCAATGTAGTCAGAAGGTATCCATTTTGTGTTACATTTTCAAAACATATCCATCACCCTGCAACTAGAAAGTATTGCTACCGTACGGTCAGTTCACTTGGAACTAGCATGATAGTCCATCTTCCATTTTAACTATTTATGCCATTCTCTTATTGAGTAATCAATTTATGGAAATACAATTAATTTAACAATCTAAGCATAATCTAAGAAATTTGACCAAGTTCATAACCGCATAACATAAGGAGTGATTATAATGTCTAATGATTAAGCATTTCATAAATGTTACAATTTCATCACACAATATATTATAGCAAAATCACATCCTTTTCCACATATCCACCAAATCATAAAAAGTGAATGGACATGGTATGAGTATTAATTTTGATATAGTTATATAGGTTATATAATTTATTAATTATGTGGCCTAGTAGTATCGAATTATTTTTAGTAAATAATCTCATGGCTTTATTATGATTTTCCATAAGGCTATAAGTCCCTATATTTTTAATCAGTACAGCCATCTAGATAAACAATAGTTCCATAGTCTCATATAACCTTTCAAACACGAAAAAAAATTCTTTCCAAGACTTAAATTGCAAGGGAATTTTTTTTTTCTCTCCTTTTTATTACAAAGATACTCACTTCATTCAATCCTAACAATTTTCAGAATTTATATTTACAAATAATAAACTTCATAACCTATTTACGATAGGCAAAAGCTCTATAAATTCCTTAATGATGGTATTCACTATACCCCTTTTTCTATGACTATATAGTGTTGGAAATAATGTCACATTTTCCATATAAGGTATTTTAAATATATTTGGTAGTGTTTATACACACCATGGATTTGTGTAAGTAATGATAGAGATTCACTCTACATTATTCATTAAACATTAATGTTACTTAGTAAACCAATGTATTTGTAATAATGCCTATTTTTGTTCACAAATTACATCACATTCTACCATAATAGTTGTAATTCTTATCACAAACTAATAAAATAATTTGTTCCCAATCATGACAATCCCCATCATATTAAATCTATTTCCTCTCAATCCTAGTAAACATAGGCTCAGCACAAAACCTTTGGACCAAAAAAAGGTCTAGAGATAATGCTGAAGTGTATATATATACAGACCAAAAAATTCAAGTATAAGTTCCTTCAATGATACTATCCATAGTCAACTGAATCATAGGTCCTAAGATGAGCAAAGGTAAAGATCTAACCTATGAATCGAAGATATTTCCATACAAACACACACATGTATATATATATATATATATATATATATATATTCCTTGGTTGGGAATGAATTTGTTAACCAAAAGAATATTACTCTCTTAATACATCCTTGAAGTGTTTTCTCCTCCTTAGAAGCCAACCCATTAGAATAATATAATACTTATAATTCTGAACTCGAGCCAGAGGTTTTGATTAATGAAATATATGCTTACAGAAGAATATCGACCCATTAAATTTTGGGGATATTCTAGACTTAAACATTACTAAAATATATGCATCAAATCGCAGGATTTTATAAAATCCCAATTCATATAAATCCTATCCTTCTCCTCATAGTCGATAAAGATCAAAGTCTGAAATAATTCCTAAATTTGAACACACCCCATGGTTTTGATGATGTATGTTTTACCTATTTATTATTGTAGTGACAGAGGCTTCATTGTTTTTGAATATGCCAAATATTGTTATTCCCCAGTCGTACACATATGCATATATCATTTTTTAATTATTAAATACCCAAATAATTTTGTTAGGGAATTCAAACTGATGGAATTTTATCGAAAACCAACTCACTGCCATTTAACCTCCTAGAGATCATGCTTAATAGTTCCAGCAAAAGGGTTTACTCATTGTTTCCAATATCATTTTATTAAATCCATTACAAGCTAATTAAAGCTTGATTATTCAACGAGGATCCATTCTTTTCATTCGACCAGACAATAGAAATAATCCATACACACAACCCCTTAATATGTAGATATAATACCAAAAAAAGGAAGTGATACCAAATTTAGCAATACCCATTACATGAAAATTCTATTACAGTTTAAACAAACAATTTGCAAAATTTCATGAACTCATATCCAAGGAAAACAAAAGAAAGTGAATCAGAATGTATACTAAGAACACAAATTAACCTACAAAACCGTATTGCATAGATTCTATTAAACAATAAGAAAATGTGGTAAATATTCAAGAGGGAAGAAAGACTATCATGTTTGTGGGTTCTATAGACTTCAACCCAATCAACTCTCAAACAACTGCATTTTTGAAAAAATTTCTTCAGCCATTTCTAGTAGTTCAAGCTCCCTCAAATACATAGTGTAAACAACCAAATTCGCTCAGTATAATTTATATATTCTACAAATTATCTCAGTCCAAAAGGGCTCTCAATTTGTATCCACATTTCTCAAAAGAGGAGTTCAAATATATATATTTTTTACACGGATTCTCCATGAGAGAACCAGTCACATAAATTTTAAAAAGGACCAAATGAATATTATCATGTAATTAAAATAGCTTCTCCAACAAGTTGTGGGAATTCCAAAATAATAATTTCAATTTAATGCCAACCACCATGTCTATTCAATTCCACTCCCTAATAAATCTGTCCTCACCCACCAAATCTGATTTCTTCCACTGTATACATAATTATATATGCTTTAAGTTGTATTTACTTAAATTTAAATTTATAGATTTCCTTTGTTTTAGTATATAGATATTTCTATTTTTTTAATGTATTAAGTATTTTAACTTTTGATTTCCAGCATCAGAAATATCCTTACGGTTATATCTATCTAATGAAAATAATAATAATATTACTATTATTCATTTGTTTAGTGACTTATATGTCTTTTGTTTATTTAATTTTGTTATTACCATCCATTTATTTATTTATATCTATATATATTCTATTCATAGATTATATCTTTCTTATTTTATTTTTATTTTTGAATGTTCTTGACACATAAATATTTGTATCAATTTATTTTCATTTAAATTTCATTATGAATTATATTAAATTGTATTTTACTATCAAAGGTCCAAAAAAATTTAGATGGATTCACATGCGAAGCCAAGGATCTCAATGGGAGGGGTCGAGAATTTGGTTAGATATCTAAATGAGTGAGTTTATTTTTATTTTTATTCATTTATATTTATTTATTTTATTTTTTTTTAATTTTAAATAAATTTTAAGTCCAAAAATCCTAGATTTTGAGCATGATAAAATTATTATTATTATTATTATTATTTCAGTCTTTGTTTTTTTATATTTTATAATCGAGGCCTAGATCAAAATTTAAAATACAAAAAATGACCAGCGAGAAGACAATATTTTCTGGTGATATTTTTTTAGACTTTCTTAAGACTCAATAAAGACTTACATGGAATCTGAAACCTCAAATGCTTGAGCATCTAGAGAGATGGGATCTTGTAACAAATGGCTAGGTGGAAAGATGGGAACCACACCTCACCAATAGGGTTAAACAGAGTAGGGCATTATAACTAAACCCTAAACTTTGAGCCCTAAACCCTAAATCCTAAATCCTACACCCTAAATTCTAAACTCTAAACCCTAAAACCTAAATGCTTAACCTAAAAACTAAAACCATAAATCCCCCAGTAAACCCTAAACCCTAAAACATTAACCCTAAGTCTTAAAACCTAAATATTAAACCCTAAACCCTAAACTATAAACCTTAAAAAAAATCCTAAACATGAAACCCTAAACTATAAACCCTAAAAAAATATAAAAATGAAACCCTAAACCGTAAGTCATAAATCCTAAATTTGTATCCCTAAAAGTTAAATGAAAAACCCTAAACCTAAAGCTATAAACCCTAAACCATAAATCATAAGTCCTAAACCCTAAAACCTAAACCCTAAACATTAAACATTAAACATTAAATCGTAAAACCTAAGCCTTAATCCCTAAACCCTAAAAACTATACCATAAACCATAAAACCTAAATTGTAAACCACCTAAACCCTGAACCCTAAATTATGATCCCAAAACCATAAACCATAAACCCTAAAGTCTAAAACCTATACCATATACCCTAATCCCCAAACACTAAAATGAAAACCCTAAACCCTGATCCCTAAACCATACACCCTAAACCATAAATACTTAGACCTAATCCCTTAGCCATAAACCCTAAACCCTAAATGCTAAACCATAAACCATAAACAATAAAACAAAAACTATAAACCCCCTAAACCCTAAAAACATAGCCCTAAACCATAAAACCTAAGCCCTAAACTGTAAACCCTAAACCTAAATCTTAAACCCTAATCCCTAAACCCTAAACACTAAACCCTAACACATTAGCCTTAACCACTAAAGCCTAGAACCTAAACCATGAGCCTTAAATCCTAAACCTTAAACATTAATTCCTCAGGCCTGAACCCTAAATTTAAACCATGAGCACTAAACCTTAAACCATAAATTGTAAACCCTAAACCCTGAGGGCTACCCCCTAAAGCCTAAACCCATAACCCTAAACCCTAAACCCTTAACAGTATACCTTGATCCCAAAACCCTAAAATCTAAATCCATAAACCATAAACCCTAAAACCATATACCCTGATCCCTAAACCCTAAATAATGAGCCATAAAACCTAAACCCTAAACTGTGATCCCTAAAGCCTAAATCTTAAACACTAAACCCTAAATTTGAAACCCCTAAACCCTAAGCACGAAACAATGAGGCTTAAACCCTAAACCCTAAACCTAAATGCTAAGCCCCTAAAACCTAATACCCCAAAATCCTAAAACTCTAAACCATAATCCCTAAATTCTAATCCCTAACCCCTAATCCCTAAATCTTAAACCCTAAACAACAAAACCTAAACCATAAACCCTAAATCCTTAGCCCTAAACCTAAAAACTAAACCATAAACCTTTAGTCCTAAACCCTAAACACTAAACCCTCAACCCAAAACACTAAAACCTAAAACCTAAACCCTAAACCATTAGCCCTAAATACTTATAAAACCCTAAACCCTAAATCGTGATCCCTAAACCCTAAAAAACTTAAAACTAGTAGCCCTAAACCCTAAACCATAAAACCTTAGTCCTAAACCCTTAACCTTAACGCATGGGAATTAAACCCGTAAACCTAAACCCTAAACCCTAAACCCTAATTCTAAAGGATCTAAAACCTTAAATTCATAAACCCTAAACCCGTAGCCCTAAACCCTAAACCCTAAACCCGTAGCCCTAAACCTAAACTTATAAAACCCTAAACCCTAAACCGTGATCCCTAAACCCTAAACCCTTAAACCTAAACCCTAAACTGCTAAACCTAAACCCTAAACCCTAAACCGTAACCCCCTAAACCTAAAACTTGAAACCCTAAACCCTACACCATTAACCCTAAACACTAAACCATTTCCCCCTAATCCTAATCCCTAAACCATAAATCCCTAATCCTTAAACCCTAAAGTCTAAACCCCCTTAAACCCTAAACCCTATACCCTAAAATCATAGAACACTAAACCCTAAACCTTAAACCCTAAAATGTTAGTCCTAAATCCTAAACCCTAAACTTTAAAACCCTAAAACCTAATAAAACCCTTAAACATAAACCCCTTAACCCTAAACCCTAAACTCTAAACCCACTAAACCCTTAGCCCTAAACCTAACCTTAAACCCTAAACCCTTATCCCTAAACCATAACCCTAAACCCTAAACAATAAACCCATAAAAACCTAAACCCTAATAACACCAATCCTTAAACCTAAACCCTAAAACCCTAAACCATAAACCCTAAACCCTATAAATCATAAACCCTAGCCCTAACATCCTAAACCCTAAACCCTAAACACTAAATCCTAAAACCAAAACCCTAAACACTAAACACTAAACCCTAAAACTTAAAATCTAAACACTTAACCCTAAACCTAAACCCGTAAACCCTAAAGTCTAAATCCTTAAACACCTAAACCATAAACCCTAAACCCTAAACCATAAACCCAATACCCTAATACCCTAATCTCTAAAGCCAGCTAAAACAAAAACCCTAAACCCTAAACACTAAACCCTAAACCCTAAAACCTTAAACCTAAAACCTAAACCCTAAACCCTAAACCATTAGCCCTAAATCTTATAACCCTAAACCCTAAATATCAACCCTTAAACCCTAAACCCTAAACCCTAAACACTAAACCCTAAACACTAATCCCTAAACCCTAAAACCAAAACTGTAAACCCCCTAAACCCTAAACACCTAGCCCTAAAACTTAAACCCTAAATCGTAAACCATGAGCCCTAAACCCTAAACCATGAACCCTAAACCCTAAACCCTAAACCCCAATTCCAAAACCCTAAACCCTAAACCCTGAGCCCTAGACCCTAGACCCTAAGCCCAAAACTCTAAATCCTAAACCCTACACCCTGAAACTATAATAACTAAACTCTAAACCAAAACACCAAAAAAAAACCCTAAAACCTAAACCCTAAACCATTAACCCTAAACCATTAGCCTTAAACCCCTAACCCTAAACCCTGAGCCCTAAACCCTAAGCCCTAAATCCTAAACACTAAATCCTAAACCCCGAGTTAAACTATAAACCCTAAACCCTATAACCCTAAACCCCTTGCTAAACCATAAACACTAAACCAAAAATTATAAACCCTAAACAAGGATTACTAAACCCTAAACCCTAAACCCTAAACATTAAACCCTAAACCATAATCCCTAATCCCTAAACCCTAAACCCTAAACTCTATACCCTAAACCTTAAAAACCTAAACCCTAAACACTAAATTGTAAACCCCTAAACCCTAAACCCTAAATTCTTTCCCTAAACCATAAACCCTAAACCTTTAGTCCTAAACCATAAACACTAAAACATAAACACCATAATGCCTAAACACTAAACCCTAAAACCTTAATCCCTAAACCCTAAACCCTAAACTACCCTATAAGCCCTAAACCCTAAACCCTAAACCCTAAACCCTAAACCCTAAACTCATAAACCCTAAACCCTAAACCCTAAACCCTAAACCTTAAGCTACTAAAATTATAAACCCTAAACCGTAAACCCTAAACCCCTAAACCCTAAACCATAAACCCTTAGCATAAACCCCGTAAACCCTAAACCTATACCCTAAACTCTAAAACTAAACCATAAACCTAAACCCTAAACTCACCCTAAACCCTAAACCCTAAACCCTAAACCATAAACCCTAAACCATAAACCCTAAACCCTAAATTCCTAAACCTAAAAACCATAAACCCTAAAGCCCTTAAACCCTAAACCCTAAATCCTTATAACCTTAAACCCTAAAATCCTAAAACCTAAACCCTAAAACCTAAACCCTAAACCATAAGCCCTAAACCTAAACCCTAAACCCTACCCTAAACCCTAGCCCTAAACCCTAAACCCTAAACCCTGAAATATCCTAAACCCTAAATGCTAAACCCTAAAACCTAAACCCTAAACCCTAAACCCTAAACCTAAAACCTAAACCCTAAACCCTAAACCTAAACCCTAAATCCTAAACCTAAACAGTAAACCCTATAATCCCTAAAACCCTAAACCCTATAAACCCTAAACCCTAAACCCTAAACCTAAACCCTAAACCTAAACCCTAAACCCTTAAACCCTAAACATTAAACCCTAAACCCTAAGCCCTAAATCGTAAACCCTAAATCCTAAACCCTAACCCTAAACACATAAACCCTAAACACTAAACCCTAGACCCTAAACCATAAGCCTAAACCCTAAACCCTAAAACCCTAATCCCTAACCCCTAAATCCTAAACCCTAAACCCTAAAACATGAAACCCTAAAACCATGAAACCCTAACCCCTAACCCCTAAACCTAAAACCCATAAACCCTAAAAATATAAAACCCTAAAACCTAAACCCTAAACCCTAAACCCTTGAACCCTAAACCCTAAACCCTAAATCCTAAACCTAAATACTAAACTCTTAAACCCTAAACCCTAAACCCTAAACCCTAAACCCTAAACCTAAACCCTAAACCCTAAACACATGAGACCTAAATCTAAACCATAAACCCTAAATCATAAACCATAAACCATAAACCCTAAACCTTAAACCCTAAACCCTAATCCTTAAACCCTAAACCCTAAATAAACCATAAACCTAAACCCTAAACTAATAAACCTTAAAACCTAAACCCTAAACCTAAAACTCTAAACCCTAAACCCTAAATCTAAATCCTAAACCCTAAATACATAAACCTAAACCCTAAACCCTAAACTAAACCTTAAACCCTAAAACTAAATCCTAAACCCTAAACCTAAACCCTAAACCTAAACCCTTAACACCTAAACCATAACCCTAAACCTTAAACCCTAAACCCTAAACCTAAACCCTAGCCCTAAACCTAAACCCTAAACCATAAACCCTAAAAGCCCTAAACCCTAAAAACCCTAAACCCTAAACCCTAAACCTAAACCTTAAACCTAAACCATAAATCCTAAACCCTAAATTTGAGCCCTAAACCTAAACCCTAAACCCTAAACCATAAACCCTAAACCCTAAACCCTAAACCCTAAACCCTAAACCCTAAACCCTAAACCCTAAACCTAAAAGATTAAACCTAAACCCTTTAGCCCTAAACCCTAAAACCTATAAACCTAAACCCTAAACCCTATATAAACCTAAACCCTAAACCATAAACCCTAAACCCTAAATCTAAACCTAAAACCCTAAACCTAAACCTAAACCTAAACCCTAAGCCTTAAACCCCTTAAACCCTAAACCTAAACCCTAAAACCTTAGCCCTAAACCTAAACCTAAAACCCTAAACCCTAAACAACCGTAAACCCTAAACTTCTAAAATAAATCCTAAACCCTAAACCCTAAACCCTTAACCCTAAACCCTAAACCCTAAACCCTAACCCTAAACCCTAAATCTGTAAAAACCTAAACCCTAAACCCTAAACCCTAAACAGACCTAAACACCTAAAACCTAAACCCTAAACCCCATAAACCCTAAACCCTAAAATGTCAACCCTAAACACTAAAACATAAACCCTAAATAACAACCCCTAAACCCTAAACCCTAAATCACTAAAACCTAAAAACATAAAACCCTAAACACTAAATCCGAAACCCTAAACCCTAAAATAAACCCTAAACCCTAAACCCTAAACCTAAACCCTAAACCCTAAACACCTAAACCTTAAATCCTAAACCTAAACCCTAAAATCATAAACCCTAAACCTTAGCCCTAAACCCTAAATCCCTAAACCTAAAGCCCTAAACCCTAAAGCCCTAAACCCTAAACCCTAAACCCTAAACCCTAAACCCTAAACCCTATCCCTAAACCCTAAACCCTAAACCTTGTAAGCCCTAAACTCATAAACCCTAAACCCTAAACCCTAAACCTAAACCATAAACCCTAAACCCTAAAATCCTAAACACCTAACCTAAACCCTAAACCCTAAAACCCTAACCCTAAACCCTAAAACCCTAAAACCTAACCCTAAACCACTAAACCATAAACCCTAAACCATAAGCCCTAAACCCTAAACCCTAAAATGGTCTTAGTCCCTAAACCATAAACCCTAAACCATGAGCCCTAAACCCTAAACCCTAAACCCTAAACCCTAAATCATAAACCCTAAACCCTAAACCCTAAACCCTAAACCCTAAACCCTAAACCATAAAACCCTAAACACTAAACCCTAAACCATAAACCCTAAACCCTAAAACCTAAATCCCTAAACCCTAAACCTAAACCCTAAACCTTAAACCTAAACCCTAAACCCTAAACCCTAAAATCCTAAACCCTAAACCCTAAACCCTAAACCCTAAACCCTAAACCATAAACCTTAACCCTAAACCCTAAACCCTAAACCCTAAAACCTAAAAGCTAAACCCTAAACCCTAAAACATAAACCCTAAACCCTAATCCCTAAACCCTAAACCTAAACCCTAAAAATTGAGGTAAAACCTAAACCCTTAATTCCCCAAACCCTAAACCCTAAAGCTAAACCATTAGACCTAAACCCTAAATCCTAAACTATAAAACCTAAACCCTAAATTAAACCATTTAAACCCTAAACCCTAAACCCTAAACCCTGATCCATAAACCCTAAACCCTAAACCCTTAACCCTAAACCCTAAACCATAAATCCTAAACCCTAAACCCTAAACCCTAAACCCTAAACCCTAAACCATAAACCTAAAAACCCTAAACCCTTAAACCCCTAAACCCTAAAACGCTAAATTCCAAACCCTTAACCCCAAACCCTAAACCTAAAACCTAAACCCTATAAAC
>CM034149.1:487834043-487866543 GCA_019776745.2 Taxus chinensis | reverse complement strand
AACCCTAAAACCTAAAACCTTAACCCTTAACCTTTAAACCCTAAACCCTAAACCCTAAACCCTAAACAATTAAACCCTAAACCTAAACCCTAAACCCTAAACCCTAAACCTAAACTGTAAAAACCTAAATCCTAAAACCTAAACCCTAAACCTAAACCCTAAACCCTAAACCCTAAACCCTAAACCATAAACCTAAACCCTAAACCCTAAAACCTAAAACCTAAAACCCTAAACCTAAACCCTAAACACCCTAAACCCTAAACACTAAACCCCTAAACCCTAAACCCTAAACCCAAACCCTAAACCTCCTAAACCCTAAACCCTAAACCCTAAACCCCTAAACCCTAAACCCTAAAAACCATAAACCCTAAACCCTAATCCCCTAAACCCTAAACCTAAACCCTAAAACTTAAACCCTAAATCCCTAAACCCTAAACCCTAAACCCTAAACCCTAAACCCTAAACCCTAAACCATAAACCTTAAAAATCCTAAACCCTAAACCCTAAACTAAACCCTAAACCCTAAACCATAAACACCTAAACCCTAAACCCTAAACCCTAAACCCTAAACCTAAACCATAAACCCTAAACCTAAACCCTAAAACCCTAAACTATAAACCCCCCTAAACCTAAACCCTAAACCCTAAACCCTAAGCCCTAAATATAAACCCTAAACCATAAACCCTAAACCCTAAATTTTGAGCACTAAACATCAAACCCTAAACCCTAAACCCTAAACCCTAAACTGTAAAGCCCTAAACCCTAAACCCTAAAATCAATAAACCCTAAACACCTAGCCCTAAACCTAAACCCTAAACCCTAAACCATAAACCATAAACCATAAAATGTAAACCCTAAAACCCTAAAACCTTAAACCTAAACCCTAAATGTAAAACATAAACCTAATACCTAAACCCTAAACCCTAAACCCCTAAACCCTAAACCCTAAACCCTAAACCCTAAACCATAAAACCTAAACCCTAAACCTTGAATACTAAACCCTAAAAAACCCCAAACTCTAAACCCTAAACCTTGAACCCTAAACCCTAAACCATAAACCAAATAAACCCTTATCCCTAAATACTAAACCCTAAATCCCTAAACCCTAAAACCTTTAAACCCTCAACCCTTAGCCTTAAACCCTTAACCCTGAGACTTAAACCCTAAACCCGAAATCTAAAACTCTAATCCCTAAGCCCTAAATCCTAAACCCTAAACTATAAACCCTAAATACTAAAAAATAAACTATAAACCCTAAACCCTAAACACTAAGCCTTAAACCCTAAAACCTAACCCTGAATGCTAAATAATAAACCCTAAACCCTAAAACCTAAACCTTAAACCATAAACCCTAAACCCTAAACCCTAAACCCTAAACCCTAAACCTTATAACCTAAACCCTAAATCCTAACCTAAACACTAAATCCTAAATGGTAAACCTTAAACCATAAAGCCTAAAGACTAAGTCATAATATTTCAAACCCTAAACAATGAACCCTAAACCCTAAAAAACTAAACCCTTAGCCCTAAATCCTATACCCTTAACCATAAAATCTAAACCCTATACTCATATCCCTAAACCCTAAAACATAAACCAAAACCCTAAACCCTAAATCCTGAGCCCTAAACCTTGATCTCTAAAAACTAAATCATTATCCCTAACCCCTAAACCCTAAACCATAAAACCTTAAATCCTAAACTTGATGCCTAAGCCCTAATCCCTAAACCCTTAGCCCTAAATCCTAAACCCTAAACTGTAAACACTAAAAATTAAGCCCTAAACCCAAAACCGTAAACCCTAAACACTGATCTCTAAACCCTTAACCATAAACTATAAACACTAAAACCTTAACCGTCAACCCCCTAAACCCTATACATTTATCCCTAAACCCTAAACCATAGACCCTCAAACCTAAACCCAATCCCTAAACCCTAAACCTTGAACCCTAAACCCTAAACCCTAAACTTAAACCCTAAACCCTAAACCCTAACCTAAACCCTAAACCCTAAACCCTAAACCCTAAACCCTAAATGCTAAGCCCTAAACCCTACACCCTAAACCCTAAACATTGAGCCCCAAACCATAAACCATAAATCCCTAGCCCTAAACTCTAAACCCTAAACCTTAAACCCTAAACCATAAACCCTAAACCCTAAACTATTAAAACTAAACCCCAAGTTCTAAACCCTAAACCCCCTAAACCCTAAAATTTGTAAACACTAAACCCTAAACCTAAACCTTTAACCCTAAACCCTAAACCTTAAATATAAGACCCTAAAGCCTAAATCCTAACCCGTAATCCCGCTAAACACTAAAACATAAACCCATAGCCCTAAACCCTAAACCTTTAATCCTGATCCATAAAACCTAAAAAACTAATCCCTAGAAAATGAAAATCAAATCCTAAACACTTAACCCTATAACATGATCCCTAAAACTTAAAACCTAAACCCTAAACATTAAATCCTAAATCCTAATCCCTAAATCCTAAACAATAGCCCTAAACCCTAAACTATAAAATGTAAAACCTTAGCCATAAATCCTAAACCTTAAACCATAAACCATAAACCTTAAAATCTAAACCCTAAACTCTACACCCTTAGCTTGAATCTGTTAACCCTAAAAACAAAACCTTGACCCATAAACCCTAAATACTAAACCCTACACCTTAAACTCTAAATACTAAACCCTAAACCCTAAACCATAAACCCCTTCTAAACCATAAACCCTAAACCTAAAATAAAAAACCATAAACCCCTTCTAAACCCTAAACCCTAAACATTAACCCTGAGCCTTAAACCTTGAACTATAAACCCTAAAAATTAAATCCTAAACACAAAACCCTAAACCTTGAGCCATAAACCCTAAATTTGTAGCCCTAAATGCTAAATGTTACACCCTAACCCCAAAACTATAAACCCTAAACCCTAAACTATGAGTCCTAAACCCTAAACCCTAAGCCCTAATCCCTAAAACCTAAACCCTAAATAATAAATCATATACCCCATAAACCCTAAACCCTAAATTATTATCCCTAAACTATAAACCCTAAACTCTAAATCCTTAGCCCTAAATCATATATCATAAATCCTAAACCCTAAACCCTAACTTTTAACCCCTAAAACCTAAAATCTAAACAATAAAATCTAAATCGTAAACCTTGAACCCTACATGTTAAACGATAAACCCTAATCCCTAGACCCTAAAACCTAAAACCAAAATTATAAACCCGCTAAACCCTAAAAACCTAGCCATAAAAATTAAACCCTAAACCCGTAACCATTAGCCCTAAATTCTAAACCTTATACACTGATCCCTAAAACCTAAACCCTAAACCCTAAACCCTAAACCCTGATCCTTAAACCCTAAACCCTAAACACTAAACCCCTATCCCTTAACCCTAAACCCTGAACCCTAATCCTTAAACCCTAAACCCTGAGGGCTAAAAAATAAAACCTAAAATATATACCCTAATCCCTAAACCCTAATACATAAACCCAAAGTCCTAAACCCTAACCCTCATCCTTAAATCATAATCCCTGAGCCCTGAACCCTAAACCCTAAAGTCAAAATCTTATACACTAAATAATAAAATATAAATAGTAAACCCTGAACACTAAGTCTTAAACCATAAACCATAACCCTAAACACTAAACCATAAACCCTAAACCCTAAACACTAAACCCCAAACCCTAAACTCTAAACCCTAAACTCTAAAATCAAAAATATAAAACCCCTAAACCCTAGCCCTAAAATAGAAAACACTAAACCCTAAAGCCTAAACCCTAAAACATTAGTCCTAAATACCATACCCTAAATCCTAAACCCTAAACCCTAAAATTTAAACCTGAAACCCTAAACCCTAAACACTAAACTCTAAATGCTAAACCATAAAACCATAATACCTAAACCTTAAACCCTAAAACAAAAACTGTAAACCCATAAACCCTAAACACCTAGCCCTAAAGCTTAAAACCTAAACCCTAAAATCTATACCCTGATCCCTAAAACCTAAACCCTAAATCCTAAACAATAGCCCTAAACCCTAAACTATAAAAATGTAAACACTTAGCCCTAAATCCTAAACCTTAAACCATAAACCATTAACCATAAACCTTAAAACCTAAACCCTAAACTCTACACCCTTAGCCTGAATCAATTAACCCTAAAAACAAAACCTTGACCCATAAACCCTAAATACTAAACCCTACACCCTAAACTCTAAATACTAAACCCTAAACCCTAAACCCTAAAACATGTAACACCTTGATTTTTGTAAGTTATCATGGTAATTACTTTTCATAATATTGTAACTGCTGAAATGAAGATAAACATGTTAAGATATATCTTTGATCTTAAAGGAATGTGTTACTAATCTGGACCCTTGTTTGCTGTAATTTGTTTACCTGGGATAGAAGTTATTTTTGCTTTTGTGATTGCTGATGAGACAACAGACTTATCGTATGCTTGATGAACTCTATTTTCTGATTGACAACACACCTTGAATCAATTCCATTGATCCAAGGTATACTTTGGCTTTCTTGTGATTGCTTTGTTGATTTACTTCTAAACCAGATTGAAGGTTGATATAAAGGTTGCAGCACCTGATTATAGGTATGAATATCTGGTACATAGATGCTAATGAAAAAGGTTCAATTCTCAAACCACACACCATTGTAACGCTAGACAGTGTAAGATGATAAGGACTTGGATGCAAGTGGCACAGGTATGTGGAACATAGGACGAAACATCCTGCATTGTGTTGAATACGACTATCAGGTGGAAAGACTTGATTGGAAACTAATTAATTAAATATTAGGAGATTAAACCCTAACCTACCCCTAAGTTTTATCTTATACCCTAACTACTATCCTATATGGATTTTAGATTTTATAAGGGTGAAAATAGATATAAATTCTATTAATCTACGAACTAGGTGAATGACCTAGATATGGACTATTAAAATCCTAAACTAATCCTAACCTAAGGAAGGGGACGCATGGACCCATGTGGAAGAAAATGATAAGGAGGGAAGGTTGGAAATTTATTAGGATAATGAATGGCATCCTTACAGGTTACAGTGCCAAAATTGACGGGAACATGGAAAAGTTGGAGGTATCCAACTAGCTATGAGGCTAAACTATGATTGCAAGAAAAAATTGAAATTAGAAACTCCCCAACTTGAGTCGGCAGTGGTGTGAGGAAAAAGGAAAAAGGAATGCATTCAATGCATTCAATGGCATTGGTCTTAGCGACCAGCTTGCCTTGGAAAGAGGTTTGGGAAGGAAGTTTGTTTGTTGTTGTGTGCATTGGGTTTTTAGTTTCTCTACATTTTGTTCTTCCATGGTTTTGTCAAACCTGCTGTAATTTGGTTATTATCTCTATTCTTGGAGAAGCGAGGCTATTTTTGGAGCCAGTGGAAGTCAGGGGACTGGTTGGAAAGCCTATCCGAGGACGTCGTGGAGAGAAACAACTCCAGTGGGCATGGTTTTCTTCAAATCACAAAAAAAAGGCATGTTAAGCCCTTCTCCTTAAACCGTTTGCTTTTTCTTAATAGTCTCATTAAAACAACCCTGCTCTTATGATGGGGGTTTTGGATATTTGATTCAATTGTTATGCTGAAGTGATTTGGGTTGAGTCATTTTTCCTTGCTGAGTATGACTTGGATAGTTCTTTTGTGAAATAGTTGAATGAAATAAGTATGTTCTTGAGGGGCGATTTAATTTACTGATGTTGCTGTTTTGAATGGAATGGTTGATTAGTTAATGTGATTTTCAGGTTGAAATGTCTGCTGGGAAAGAATTCAAATTGGGTATTTCCTTCAATGGGTAAATTGAATGAAATTGTTCAAGCTGTGTGAGTTTGTTTTGAAAGTGTTGGACAATCGTTCTATTGCCAATATGGGTTTGAGTGGTGGAATGTATTAGCTATGCGTGCATTATTTCTAAGTGTTGTGCTTTTTTTGTAAAAATGGAAGGATGAAATGATTCGTATGATGTCTGGTTTGAGCTGTCATTATAAAACGAACTCGACTTGAGTATTCTTGTTGTGTTTTGAGGAAAATGAGTGTTTTCTAATTGAAATAATTAATGGAACAAATTTTCTCTTCCTGTTGTTTGAATTCTGGAATAATGGCAGTAGAGCTTCACTGTGCATTACGGGTTGAACTTGCTGTAGGTAACATCAAAGTGCAATTTGTTATTTATGAATTGTGTGTGTTGATGGATATAGAAAACTGTGAAAATATTTGACAAGGTGGCTGTATAATTGTTCCTCTGGTTATAATACAGTGTAAGAGGTATGAATTCTTCTAGTAACAGTAAGAGCATAGTAGCATCTTTACATTGTTTGCTCTATGATGGATATGATGTTCTACCTACTTGTTCTTGGTATTCGTATGTGCCTGATTGAAAGAAATTTTTGATATGGATGGGAATAGGATAGCTAGTCTATAGAATGGACTGGGTAGAACATGCAAGTTATATGCTGCGTCTTGCTGAAATCAATATATATATTTATATATATAATATACAGATGATAAATTCTTTATTGTTTTCATTAAAAGTAGAATATGAATGGATTTATTCCTTGCTGCTAGAAATTGAATTCTCTCATTATTAGGATGAAAGTGTGACTTGTTGTGATTGCTGTACAATCTACATGTTATAAAGACATAAATGTTTGTAGAGTGAATTATTTGAAAGGGAAATATATTATGCGGAAAGAATCATATTGTTGGATCGCGTCTATGCTAAATAGCAGATATTTGGTTAAACAATGCAAAGAGGTAATATGATCCTTCTTCCTTGTATCTGATTAATGATTTTATATATTTCACTTGAATTGTTACCATTGATTAGTATCACGCCTAGATTAAATACTCAGTGTAGCTAAGAGAAAAGAAAAAGAGTGTGGATGGATAATTTGAATTAGTGTTCAATTCTTCTTTCATACCATTGGTAAATCTGTAACTGTTATGAAATAAATTTTGTACTGCCTTGCTTTAAATATTTGCATTTAAATGTTTTTTACTTTTCCCTTCAGCATTTGATCATTGAAATTATACGGGTAGCATGAAAGGAAAGGGAATGGTTCTGTTGGAAGTCTTATTTAAAAATATAATTGTGAATCTTTCTCTAACTAATGTAAGGGAATGGAAATTACAGCATTTATGATTAGAATAGTAGTTTGCATAATTGTATTTTCAGTTCTTACAGATGTTTGTAATTTGGAAATGTTAGAAGGAAATTACTTCTTGTAATAATTATTCAGGAAAGAGGTCAGTAATCCTTTATCTGATTGGGATGGTAATTAGATGATTGAGTTGTTATGTTGTTCATCCTTTTCGGTACTTAATTCTTGGATGATGTTCATTTTTAACTTTTCATAAAAGCAGGGTTATTTTATTGAGACAGTTAATTAAAAGTACCTCATTTTAATGACAAGTGCTTAATATGCTCAGTTCAAAGAACTAACCCGTGCAAGTAATTTTACAGATGGAACTTGATTACAAACGAAGACATGGTTGTTTTCTGATACTTCTTTTGATTAATTGAAGATGGACTATTTTGATAGCTATTACTTCCTTACAAGGAAATGAGAAAGGAAGAAATTACATCCTTCTATCTTTATGAGTTGTAATTTTGTTTGATATAAACAAAGTCCAGTCGTTTGGACTGGAAAATGTATAGATTGTAAAACTGGTGGATGAATACAAGTAAAAGTGTGATATTTTTAATGACTATATCAGTTTGATATTTTTGAATAAGTTTGAGAATATAACATTATCCTTGATTTGGAATTATCCAATGTTAATGGATGAATTTTAAAGGAAATAACATCTATTCTTACCTGAATGTAACCTTTACGTTGAAATGTACAATTAGTTCATACTTGGGTTAGGATGAATTTTAAATTGACATTAAAAAGGATTTAGGTAAGCATGATCTCCTAATTGAAAGGTATTCAAGATTAGCTTGAAAGCTAAGGAATATCAAATAACTTAGGAGCAGCCAAACCTTCTATTTAGACTCTGTTAATAGCCTCAAATGTTTAAATTCATAAAATATAGATATGGGAAAACATATCTATTGTAACGGACCTTAACTAAGTAGGGTTAAGTAGAACAAATGAATAAGTTCATTTAAAAATTAGACCTCATTTAAATGACGTCTAATAAGATGGAAATCTGAATTTGTTTACAGTTGTGGAAAAACATGGTTAAGTTTAATTGGTTAAACTTATTAAGTTTATCGATAATGGACTGATTAGTCTGAAGATTAAGAAAGGAACCAAGAATTGAATATGCAACCCTTTGGTATGAAGGAGGAGATGCACATTAAGATAGAAGATAGATTAAGTCTCTCTTAGCTACATATAACTGTAACGAGAATGAGGTTTAAGGATCAGCATGGCTGCTAAAAGTAGATATTAAATATTAAGATTATAACCAAGTCACACTGAGCTAGATGTGTACTCTCGATGAGAGGATTTCGTAGGACATTGAAATACACCAGCTACAATATGGTGTCTTCATGAAGGTGGGACCTTTATGATGACACAATGTTATAGCTGACATATTACAATGCCCTCCCGAATTAATTCATCAAGTTTACATAAGCAGAATACTAAGTTCTTGGCTGGGGATAGGAATGTGATCACGTATATAGAGTGACTCCAGAGGAATAAAGGTAACTAGACACACAGATTCGTCTAGGGACGATGCCGTATGTCTGCGTATCTTTAGTTACCATGAGTAACTATTATCACCGAATCACAGCACCCCTCTGTTTATACAAGTGCATATACTTGAACTCACAGTGTGATTGGATAACATGGGTACTATCTCCAAAATGTGGGACTTGCTACTTAAGATAGACCTCCAGAGAAAGTTGGTTCTTGTTCCTAAACTACCTGCCACAATCTACTCTAATGCAGGGGAAACTAACTATTCTAATCTAAATTTCTAAGGGACCAGGGAGAGAGAATGCATAAAATGAAAGCCTACACTAAAGCGGTGATACACCAGAAAAGGAGTGGTGAACACTTCTAGTTCTGCAGATAGGCACAGATCATGGAATGCAACATAAACATCATGCACAAACTGATAAGATGTAATTGAAAGTCTGAAATGAAGAAAAAAACACAACCAAAGGGCTGAAAACTGATCACAGAGCCTGTATTTTCATTTCCACTATCAAAATCCTTGCATTATAACATCAAAAAGGTAGAAAAACTATTACCGCCATCAAGAGTTCTGATACTTGCAAAAATCACTTGTTGAAGGTGAAAGAAGAAGCTTTCTATCCAAAGAAATGTTCCCCCCAAAAAAATGAGCCAAATCTGGCTTTTACAATGCATGGGTCGAGCCCAGGAGAGAGAAAACATGTAAAAATGTGGGAGCCATTCCCCATTAAATGAAGAGGCATTAAAATAGCATGGGTGTCCTTACAGACCCATGCCCTGACATTTTTGGCCATACTGAAGGAGAACACGACCCATTTTGCATTAAAACTGGTTGTTGAAATGTCATTTCTGGCCATTACCACGTACCAGAGATGTTTCTTGATTTTATCTCTCCAAACTAAAATAAAATGCAAAATTGACCCTGGAATCATGTAGAGAATTTCACCAGATTTCCATTTATATAAAGAAGGTGAAAATCTGAGTTTTGGATCGAAAGTTATGACCATTTGAAGATTTAGAGAAAAAATAAACCCAAAACGGATCGGTGGGCAAAAAGTTTGAATTTTTTACCCATTTGGTCTTTGGAAAAATTTTCAAATTTTCCCCATGCTCCACCACTTGGATGACACGTGGTGAGATTCCATTCGGTGGTGGGGGCAGTGGGCCAAAACTCACCCTTTGGACTTTCAGCAAAACATTTTACCAAAAATTCTAATTTTTTGCCTTGCTCCGCTGGGTCGATGGTGAAGACACGTGGTGAGATTTGATTCGTTGGCGGGCCCACGGGAAAATTTTTTTACCTTTGAAAACTTTGACCAAAACTTGGAAAATTTTCTAAGTCCTTCTCTTCTCCATGCCACTTCTTAGGACACATTCTCCCGCATCGGCCGATTCAGGCTTCCTTGTGCCTGCTTGCAGCTTTTTCACCTTTTCACGTCTCACACGTCCCTCACGTATGTTTGTCCAGGCTGTCTCAGACGAATTTCTCTAAACTACCTAAAATGGACTGTCTTTCGGTAAACCAGCCGATTCACATCCCATGCATACTTTTTTCCTGGCTGTTCTAGATGAATATCTCCGAACTTCCTAAAATGGAATGTCTTTTGGCAAACCGGCCGATTCGTGTCCCACGCGTACTTTTGTCCTAGCTGTCCCAAACCACGTGAAACAAAAGATTTAGATGATTTTTCCTTATTTTCAGCCGTTTTGGATTTTCATGTCCCTCGCGTCTTGACATCCCAACTGTCCCGTGGACCGCCTGGGACAAAAATGTCTGAATTAGCTGATTTTCTTGCTTTTTCGGCCCCAAGCTTGGTACGACGAACCTTAGTACGACCCGAAATGCTTTAAAACAGTCCTGCAACCTTATTTTTTGCATTTTTTCCATTTTCCCAACTTGTTGGGATTTCTTCTTAGATGGGAGAGTTAGAGAAGCTGAGGGGGCACCAAAAACATGATTTCAGGCCTTGAATCAATCTACTTGCTCAGAACTGAAGAATTTGATGCATGTTATCAGAATTACCTTTAGGGGTGAATTTTGGATAACAATTTTGGTGACACAGCGGGGTCATCTACCTGCTAGATGAAGTTACCAGTTGCCTGAAGCATCCATTGGGCATGGAGTCATGAGTTGTAGCCTGCAAATTGATCTGAACTTTGAAAACCTCCTCTTTGAGCCACTTGGAAACCCACTGAAATGGACTGTTGTTCTCACAAAAATGCCACTTAAAACAGTTGTGCAAGAGCAAAACCAGTAGCACCAAAACTATTTACAAAACTGAAAATCATACATGCTCTAAATGGAACATGCAGAGTGTGCACAAGCACTTCTTTTACTGAAAGAAAAACTACCTATCTTACTCTAACTAGAAGCAAAAGTGGGCTAAACAAACCCTGCAACTGGTTGGGAGAAATAGCTTCCCTTTCTCAAAATTTGCAACCATGCAACTGATTTGGCATTGAACATGGCTGATTGGATGAGTGGAAAATCAACAAGAAGCTGGTCTTCTACCCAAATCATCAAGGTGTCAACTGAAAACAAATCCAATACCTCTTTTAGTTGCTCTGCATTTGGGTTGAAGAGGTATGCCAGCTGATCCTTGGTACTTTGTAGCTCACCCTCATGCTTAGAAGTAAGCATGACTGGTTGTGACTTCTCCGTTGGCTCCAATAAATCCAAATACTTGATTGGGCAAGGTATGGTCCTTTAAGTATTTGCATTTCCCTGATTTTCAACTCCAAGAATGGATTTCTCTTGTAGACCTTCTTGGGTGGGTGATGTGGAAGCAATGGTAGAACCTTTCTGCCCTTTCTCTTCTTCTAATGAAGAACATGAAATATTAAAATCTTCCAATATTAGTTCCAAAGAGCTGTTATAAGATGCAGGATGATGCAAATGAATGCTATCCTTCATGATAGCAGGCTCAAGTATTTGGGACTTGGAAGATGAAAGAGAGAATGGTGAAAACTCAACCAGTTCTTCTTCATCAAAATAGTCCTCCAAATCTGACAGATACACTACTTCATTGTTGTCCTGATGTAAATGCTCAACTTCCTCCATAGTGTCCTCTTGAGCTGTAACTTGATCATCATGGTTTCTTTCATCCTCCAACATTGAGTTTGAGAGATCAAACTCTTCTTCAGCACTAGAACATGAGAGGGATGAAGTAGAAAGAAGAACTGAAGGTTTTATCATCCAAAATTCACCCCCCAAGGTAATTTTTGATAACATACATTAAATTCTTCAATCCCAGGAAAATAGATTGATTCAAGGTAAAAAATCATGTTTCTAGGGTCTCCTCAAATTTTTTCTAACTCCCCTGTCCAAGAAGAAAGGAGCAAGTTCTAAAAAGGGTGAAAAAGTTGCAAAAAACAAGCTTGGGGCAGGAAAAATCATGAAAAACAGCTAAGTCCTAGTCTAGGCGGTCCTTGGGACAGTTGGGATGTCGGGGTGCGAATCGGCCGAAAGGCCACCAGGCAGTCCGTAGAGCATTAGGACAGTTGGGACATCGAGACGCAGAAAGACGATTCGGCCGAAGGAGGAAACAAAATTGGCCAACTGTTGTGGAACAGGTTGAGACATTTGGGCTGTGAGGACACGAAGGATGTGAACCCACCTGGATCGGCCGGTGCAGGAAAATTTCATCTGGGACAGTTGGGACAAATGGACATGTGGGACGCGGGGAGCCGAAGGAGCTGAGAGCCAATCAAATCACACCACGTGTCTTCGCCTCAGAGTGGGACAAGGAAGCTTGAATAAGGTGGATCAGAAGTTTTTTTCCCAGATAGTTTGGGACATCTAGGCTGAAGGGACGCGAGGGACACAGAAAGCTGGTAGGCCCGCGGATGAATCAGGAAACACCATGTGTCATAAGGGAAAATGTCCAAAATTTCAAAGGGGCAAGGTTTGAAGCATTGGCTCGAGCCAATAAAAAGAGGACACATGTCCTAAGGAGAAGGGGACTGCAGAGCTCAGGGAGGAATTAGAGAATTTGGCAAAAGTTTTGGCTGAAAATCTAAAAGGAAAGGCCTTCCCCGTGCCCCTGTCGACCAATCAATGCATGCCACGTGTCCCATGTGGCAGGGGCGCGGGGAAAAAGTGAATTGTTTTCCAAAATCATAAAAGGTCAAATTTCAAGGGAAAACCCATGGGTAAGGGAAGGAGAGAGAATTTCTCATCCAATCAGTGCCTGAGACGTGTCGTCCAGGTGGTGGAGTGCGGGAAAAAATTTCAAAATCCGTTTTTGCCTGTTTTGTGCCCTAAATCTTCAAATCGCCATATCTTTCGATCCAAAGCTCAGATTTGCATGTTCTTTATATCATTGGAAATCTTATAAAATTATATACATGACTCCTAGGTCAATCTTGAATTTTTGTGTAGTTTGGAGAGAGAAATTTAAGAAATGGCTCTGACACATGTTCATGGCCAGAAGTGACATTTCAGCGACCAAATTTAATACAGAATGGGTCGCACTCTCCTCCATTTTGGTCAAAAATTATAGGATATGGGTTTGTAAGGTCCTCCATGCTGATTTAATGCATTGGCAGTCAATGAGGAATGGGCTCCCACATTTTTTGTACATTTTCTCTCTCCTGGGCTCGACCCATGCAATGTAAAAGCCAGATTTGGCTCATTTTCTAAGGGGGAACACTTTTGGCATAGCAATCTTCTTCTTTCACCTCTAGCAAGGGATTGTTGCAAGAATCAGACCTCTTCAAATACTGTAATAGGTTTTCTACCTCTCTGAGGTTATAATGCAGTGGTTTTGACATTGGAAATGATAATGTAAGCTTTGTGAATGGGTTTCAGTCCTTTGTTTGTATTATTTACTTCATTTTAGATCCTAAATTATATCTTATCAGTCTGTGTATGTTTTATGTTGTAGTCCTTGGTTTGTGTCTATTTTCATGACAAAAATATTCACCACTCCTTTTGGTGCATCACCATCTTTAGCTAGTTTCAATTTTTGCATTTCTATCCCTATCTCCTTGTAATTTAGAGTAGGATTAGGATCTGAACCTTTGTAGTTATGCAAATATAGAACTAAATCAGAGGAGTTTAAGGAACCAGCCTCTAATCTGGATATTCCTCTCTCAGTTTCACAAGTCCCACAATTGGGAGAGGTTTCCATGTTGTGCTATCACACTAGATGCTAGAGTGATCAACCTAGAAGCCTGATCTGCATCCAGGGGTGTTGTGACACGCTATAACAGTTTTGGCACGCCCGGTGGGACACTAGAGGTCTCATTTTTATTGCAGAAAATTTGATGTGCATCTGCTACAATTTTCTTACTTAAAAAGAGCTATTATTTGCATATCTGGAAACTCCAAGGGGAATAATCAACTGGTTTCAGTAGTGCAGGCTTGAAAACTCATGAGAAGAATCACCACAAGGTCAAGAGTTGGAGAAGAAGAAGTGTTGTTTGAATACCTGTAATTATCTCCAAGAAGAAGGAAAAGAGGAAGAAGGATTCAAAGGTCTCCATCTCCACCAAATAGAACTCTCTCAACTCCTCCACCTGGTAGGCCTTTCATTTAGTCAACAAGGGTTTTAAGACCAATTAGAATGGCACAAAACAACCCCTATGTCAACTTCACAGGTAGCAGCCCACTCGCCCTCAATGCACAACATCTAATTCCTATTACAGCCTTGAAGAACATTCCCTACTTCACTGGAGAAAATCAGACTACTCCAGGTGATCATGTTAAAGATATTGCTAACCTTTGTGTAATTCATGAGATCAATGAGATGCAAGTGGCTGTCAAGTTACTGGCATCTTCATTCAAGGGTAAAGCATTGCAATGGTTTAGGAGCCTTGGAGTTGGTTCTATCACAAACTAGAATCAGCTATGTATAGCACTTCATGAGTAATTTGGAGAAAAGGGAGACAACTTGTCTCTTTTGGAGCAGCTGACAACCATCAAGAGAGCTCCCAATGAGCAGCTAACCGATTTTAACTTCAGATTTCAAAATACTTGGGAGAGAATTCTAGTGGCAGTCAAGCCAACATCAAAAGGTACTTTTCTCTACTATCTCAAAGCTCTAAATTCTGATATTTCTATGTTGATTCAGTCCATGGAAGGCATAACTATCCCTATGGATTATAACATTGCCATTAGGGCTGAAAATTGTTTGATCCAAGTTGGCAAACTTGCCCCTAGACCTCCCATGCCACTGTTTCTAAGTTTAGAGAGCCCAAACACCAATCAAGCACTTAGTTTGGCTCCTTCTCCCACCCCTAGAAATCAAAGTTCAAATGAGGCTTCCACTTCATCTCCAAGTGCCCCAAATGAGCTTCAAGAAGTCATGAAGCAATTGCAAAACCTAGGCAATGAGCTGGTTACTCTCAAGAAGCAACAAGCCCAAGGTTTTAGACCTTCTTATCAACCCCAAGCTCAGCCTAACAGGCAGCCATACCAACCACAAAGGCCACCTAATCCAGTTGTAAATATGAATCAAACAAGGCCTCCTGCCAATAGACCATTTCAGCCCTATAATCCAAATGCCATATCTGTCTCCAATGCATTGGTACCAATACAAAACAACATTGCTCAGGAGTATGAATGGTGTTTTCCATGCAATGAACCTCATAACCAATCCATGTGCTTCAATGGTGCTTTGAATCAAGCACTAATGGTGACAACTACTGGTGTGGAGGGTGAGGGCAGTCAAGGAAATAGCCAACAACAAGAAACATTCCAACAACAATCAGCCCCAAATGACACCACATTGCTAAATTGGCAAGCAGAGGATTTTTGTGGCATGAACTAGGCATTTTCTTAAGGTGTTGCAGCCAACACAAGGTCAAAAAGGAGAAATTTGGGTGAAAAACAGCCATTAGCCCCAACCAATCCACGACCTTCTATAGTTTCACAAATGATTCCAAGTAAAATCCAATTTCAAATGCACAAGGGAAGCCAAGAACAGCCCCTAGGCCAACTCAAATACCAGTTGTTGCTGCCCACATGCAAGGAGTGAATGTACAAACCAAGGGACAACAAAAATATCCTTCATCACCATTTAGTATCATTGATCAGATGAAGAAGACAAACGTCAATATATCAATGTGGGAATCCCTATCTATCCCAAGCCAAAGAGATCTATTGCAAGCTGCCATGAAGGACTAGCCAACCTTGAATCAGCAAGTTCAGATGTAAGAGAAGGTGCTTACAAATGTTGTCCAGCCTGAGGGAAATCATAGAGGACAGCAAGCTAAAATGTTGAATCCCCCTCCTTTCTATGTTTCATTGATCATTAGAAATCAGCTAGTGCACAATTGCATGATAGACTCCAGGGTAAGTAGCTTGGTAATGCCTAAAAAAATAGCTGATCAGCTAGGGCTCTAGTATGAAACAATATCCAAAGGGGTAGTGTAGCTGGATGGGACAAAAGTAGCAATAGTTGGAGTGATTAGAAACTTGATTCTTACCTTGCATGCATGTCCAAATGTTGTTGTTTTACAAGATGTATCAGTCATAGACCTTCCACCACTCTTTGCCCTATGCTTGTCAAGGGACTTCACAGCCAAGATTAGGGGATATTTGTCTACTGATTGGTCACACATGCTATTCAGAATGAGGTATGGAACTAAGGCTACAATCAGGTCAGAACCTATTGCAAACTTCCATATTGAGCCTTACACTCTAAGTCAGATTAATGCCAATTTCTCAGCATTTAATCAAGAAGATCACCCAAGCACTGATGAGGCTGACACCAAGGTTGGAAGCATCCCAGATCTAACTCTTGATGAATGGGCAAACAAAATACATGCATTTGATCCTTATTGAGAAGTGGAAGAATTTGAGCTGGGAGTCTATTGCATACACGAAGGAAATAAGCCTATTCCTAGAATCACCAAGCCAAACCACAAAGATGACAATGAGGTATGGCAGCTGTTTTTTTATGGATCAAGGAGTAGATAAGGTGCAGGAGGTGGAGCTATGCTTGTTTCACCTCAAGGAGTAAGGTACTATTCAACTTTTAGATTTCAGTTCGCATGCTCCAATAACACTGCTGAATATGAAGCCTTGGTGCAAGGGATGCATTGGGAAATAAAGAAGAAAATAAAGAACTTGCAAGTCTTTGGTGACAGTGAATTGATTGTAAATCAGGTCAAGGGACAACATGCTACCAAGAATAATCTACTCAGGTGCTACAAGAATAGGGTGTGGGACCTCATGGAAGATTTTGAGGGTTTTGGCATCAAATCCATTCCTAGGAAAGAGAACCAAGCTGCTGACAAGCTTGCAGCAGTAGGGGCAGCCTTTGACATTGTGGAAAGCATTTAGCAAGACAAGGTACAACCAAACATCCATGTGATTGTGAGGCCTTCAGTACCAGATAACAATGTCAGTTGGAAAATGTTTGAAAATGACCAGAAAATCATCCATTTCTTGCAAGAACCTGAGTTCTCAGCTAAGAATCAAGAAAGATTAGAACAGCAGTATGGTGACCAAGTAGTACAGTTGAGAACTAACAAGTTGCCCAAGGGACTTATTACTTTGGAGTCCATTTTTAACCCCAATGATCAGTTTAGAAAGGAGAAAGCAAACATTCAGGTCAAGAGAGAGGATTCAGTATCCATCTTGGTAGAAGAGAACAAACCATTGCAAATTGGAAGGATGACAATTGAAAAAGAAAGGTATGAGTTCGTACAACTATGTTAAGAGTTCCCTGATGTGTTTTCCTAGAGCTATGAAGACTTGAAAGGTTTTAATCCCAACTTAGCTCAGCATACCATCGAATTGAATCTAAATACTAAGCCTGTTAGGTAGAAACAAAGACCAGTCAATCCACACATGGAGCCTCTCATGAGGAAGGAATTAGACAAGCTGATTAAGTCAAGGATCATATTCCCAATCAAGCATTCTAGTTGGGTTGCCAACTTAGTTCTAGTCAGAAAGAAGAGTGAAGAGATCAGACTGTGTGTTGACTTCAGAGACTTGAATAGAGCCTCTCTCAAGGACCATTACCCACTCCCTTCCATGGAGCAAATCTTGCAAGTTGTGGCTGGCTCCGAGAGGTTTTCACTACTTGATGGATACTCAGGCTATAATCAGATTATGGTGAAGGAAGAAGACCAGTTCAAGACAGCCTTCACAACCAAATGGGGCACATATGTCTATAAGAAAATGCCATTTGGACTGTCCAACACTGGTGCTACCTTCCAAAGAGCAATGGACATGGCATTCAAAGGTTTGATTAACAATGTGGTGCTGATTTACCTTGATGATATCACTATTTTTTCCAAGAATGCAGTAGACCACCTCTCTCATTTAAGGCAAGTATTCACGAGGTGCAGGAGATTTGGAGTGTCTTTGAATCCTAAGAAGTGCATATTTCTTACACATGAAGGAAATATCCTTGGCCATATTGTCTCCAAAGAAGGATTATCAATTGATCCAGAGAGGGTTGAAGCCATAAGAGCACTACCATTGCCAAGCCACAAGAAGGCCCTTCAGAGTTTCTTGGGAAGGATAAACTTTGTTCGGAGGTTTGTTCCAGATTTTGCAGCCCTTGTCAATCCCATCACCAAAATGATAAAGAAGAGAATGGCTTTCAAGTGGATAGCAGAAGGCAAGGAGAGTTTTGAAGCAATCAAAGAAGCCATCTCTCAAGCACGAACTCTCATCAACCCGGACTTCTCTAAGGATTTCATCCTCTATGCATTTGGAGGTAATGACAATATTTTTGCCATTTAGTACAGCAGAACAAGGATAATGATGAGCAGCCAATTGCCTTCTTCAGCCAGAGCCTAGATGACTATGAAGTGAGATACTCTTTTATTGAGAAGCATGTACTTGCAGTAATCAGAAGCTTGAAGAAATTCAAGCATTTAGTCTCAAACAACAAGGTCCAGTTGCTGGTCTCACATGCTGGGGTTAAGGACTTCCTCCTCAACAAAGATTTGAATGAGAAAAGGGTAGGTTGGATCACCCGTGTCATGGAGTATGACATTGAGATCAAGATCACCAAGCTGGTAAGAGGGAAAGGATTATGTGAGCAGCTAGTTTTGGGGAAGCAAAAATAAGTATGCAATGAAGAAGAGGCTGTTTTGACAGTCCAGGACAGCCATGAGCCAAGTGGCAATCATGAAAAAGACAATTCTACCCCCACTCCTTGCTGGACCTAAGGCATTATACACTTCCTAGGCACAGGCCTATGCCCTCCGAAGATGAACAAGACCCAAAGGAGACACTTCAGATTGTAGGCTGTTCTGTATGCCATTGTTAATGGAATTTTGTTCAAGAAAGATGTGAATGGAGTGCTACTGAGATGCATTAGCACAAATCATATTCAAAGGGTGTTGGAAGAGTTTCATGGTGGACCAGCTGGTGGTCATTTTGCACCAAGAGTGACAGCTCTAAAAATCATGAAGGCTAGTTATTATTGGCATAAAATCTTCAGTGATTTCTATTCATGGATCAAGAGGTGTAAGAATTGTGCATTCTTCACAGGAAAAGAGAGACTTACTGCCCTTCCATTACATCCAATCTCAGTTGACCAGCCATTCATGCAATGGGGTTTGGACTTCATTGGAGTCATTAATCCCAATTCAAGCCAAGGGCACAAATGGATTTTGACAGCCATAGACTACTTCACCAAATGGACAAAAGCAGTAGCACTCAAAGAGGCAAATGAGTCTAGCATCTTGGACTTTTATGAGGGGATAACAACCAGATTTGGTGTACCTACTACAATAATCTCTGATAATGCATTGGCATTCATTGGATCTAAGGTGACTGAGTGGGCTGTCAAGAACGGTATCTACCTAAGCACTTCATCAAACTATTACCCTCAAGGTAATGGCCAGGCTGAGTCTACAAACAAGAACTTGTTGAGGATCATTAGGAGGACTCTTGACGAGAATCAGAGGTCTTGGCATACCAAAATGAAATCAGCCTTATGGGCTAATAGGATAACTCCTAAAAGGTCCACAGGTAACTCTCCATTCAAACTTGTCTATGGAAGAGAGGCAATCTTGCCCATGTCACTTGAGTTGCCAACATTGGAACTCATGAAGCAGCTGGAGTTGCTAGAGTTTGAGCCCATGGAGGTGAGGTATGTAGAGTTGATGGAGCTGCAGGAGGTCAGAAATCCGGCATCCCAAGCAATGGAAAAGGATCAAGCTTTAATCAAGAAGACCTTTAATAGGAAGGCCAAGGATAGATCTTTTCAGGTTGGAGATCTAGTGTTGAAATGGGATGTGGATAGAGAAAAACCAGGAAGGCATTCAAAATTTGATGCCATTTGGAGTGGCCCATACATGGTCATAAAGTGTAAGACCAACAATGCTTTCCAATTGGCCTCCTTGGATGGTGAAGAACTGCAGATTCCAGTCAATGGAATCTATCTCAAGCGTTGCTTCTAGAGGGAAATTCACTACTTTGTAAATATTAGATTAGATTTTCATTCCTCTAAGTGCTTGTGCACATTGTTTTGTTGTAGGTTAGTTTTGTTTTCCCTAAGTGCTTTGGCATAGCTTGCTGTCCATGGAGATGTTTTGCAATCCTTGCTCCCATCAGGTGATATTCCATCTTCCTCCTTACACATTCTAAGTCATTTGGGGTTCTAAACAGAATATCTGATGACTCCATGCCCAATGGACTGCTTCAGGCAACTGGTATCAACTTCATCTAATGTAGGCAGATGACCCTGCTGAGTCACCAAATTGTTATCCAAAATGCACCCTAGGGTAAATTTTGATAACATACATTAAATTCTTTAGTCCCAGGAAAATAGATTGATTCAAGGCAAAAAATCATGTTTCTAGGGTCCCCTCAGATTTTTTCTAACTCCCCTGTCCAAGAAGAAAGGAGCAAGTTCTTAAAAGGTTGAAAAAGTTGCAAAAAAAAAGCTTGGGCCAGGAAAAATCATGAAAAATGGTTAAGTCCTAGTCTAGGTGGTCCTTGGGATAGTTGGGATGTCGGGGCGTGAATCAGCCGAAAGGCTGCCAGGGGGTCCGTAGAGCATTGGGACAGTTAGGACATCAGGACGCGCGGGACGCGGAAAGCTGATTCAACCGAAGGAGGAAACAAAATTGGCTAACTATTGTGGAACAAGGTAGGACATCTAGGCTGTGAGGACGTGAAGGACATGAACCACCCGGATCGTCTGACGCAGGGAAATTTCGTCTGGGACAGTTGGGACAAATGGACACGTGGGACGCGGGGAGCCGAAGGAGACGAGAGCCAATCAAATCATGCCACGTGTCTTCACCTCAAAGTGGGACAAGGAAGCTTGAATCAGGTGGATCAAAAGTTTTTATCCCAGACAGTTTGGGACATCTGGGCCAAAGGGACACGAGGGAGGTGAAAAGCCGGCAGGCCCGCGGACGAATCAGGAAACGCCACGTGTCACAAGGGAAAATGTCCAAAATTTCAAAGGGGCAAGGTTTGAAGTGTTGGCCTGAGCCAATAAAAAGAGGACACGTGTCCTAAGGAGAAGGGGAGTGCAGAGCTCAGGGAGGAATTAGAGAATTTGGAAAAAATTTTGGCTGAAAAGCTAAAAGCAAAGGTCTTCCCCATGCCCCTGTCGACCAATCAATGCATGCCACGTGTCCCAAGTGGCGGGGGCGCGGGGAAAAAGTGAATTTTTTTCCAAAATCATGAAAGGTCGAATTTCAAGGGAAAACCCATGGGTAAGGGAAGGAGAGAGAATTTCTCATCCAATCAGTGCCTGACACATGTCGTCCAGGTGGCGGAGTGCGGGAAAAAATTTCAAAATCCGTTTTTGCCTGTTTTGTGCCCTAAATCTTCAGATCACCATATCTTTTGATCTAGAGCTCAGATTTTCACGTTCTTTACATCATTGGAAAGATTATAAAATTATCTACATGATTCTAGGTTCAATCTTGAATTTTGGTGTAGTCTGTAGAGAGAAAGTTAAGAAATGGATCTGACGCATGTTCATGGCCAGAAGTGACATTTTAGCGACCAAATTTAATACAGAATGGGTCGCACTCTCCTCCATTTTGGTCAAAAATGGAAAGGTATGGGTTTGTAAGGTCCTCCATGCTGATTTAATGCATTAGAAATCAATGAGGAATGGGCTCCCACATTTTTTGTATATTTTCTCTCTCCTGGGCTCGACCCATGCAATGTAAAAAGCCAGATTTGGCTCATTTTCAAAGGGGGAACACTTTTTGGCATAGCAATCTTCTTCTTTCACCTCCAGCAAGTGATTGTTGCAAGAATCAGACCTCTTCAAGGACTGTAATAGGTTTTCTACCTCTCTGAGGTTGTAATGCAGTGGTTTTTGACATTGGAAACGATAATGCAAGCTTTGTGAATGAGTTTCAGTCCTTTGTTTGTATTATTTGCTTCATTTCAGATCCTAAATTATATCTTATCAGCCTGTGTATGTTTTATTTTGTTAATCCTTTGTTTGTGTCTATTTGCATGACAAAAATGTTTCACCACTCCTTTTGGTGCATCACCATCTTTAGTTAGTTTCAATTTTTGCATTTCTATCCCTGTCTCCTTGCAATTTAGAGTAGGATTAGGATTTGAACCTCTGTAGTTGTGTAAATATAGATCTAAATTAGAGGAGTTTGAGGAACCAGCCTCTAATCTAGAGATTCCTCTCTCAGTTTCACAAGTCCCACACTTGGAGAGAGGTTTCCATGTTGTGCAATCACACTGGATGCTAGAGTGATCAACCTAGAAGCCTGATCTGCATCCAGGGGTGTTGTGACGCACCACAATAGGTTCTCCTATAGCCTGCCTTGTGTTCAAAGCCCTTGGATCTACACTTTTCTTCTTCACAGCTAGAATGTGCTTCTCTTCTTTCAAATTTGGAGTGGATTCTCCCTCCTCTACTACTTGAAGGAAATCTTGCTCTTGATAGAACTCTTCTTCTAGCATGAAGTTTGTCAAGTCAAACTCTTCAATCTGCTACTCTAGAGGACAAGTTGGGACTGCAAGATCTTCTTCTGAGCTTTCTTCCTCCATGGCTAATTATGTAACTTGAATTGAATTAGCATTCCCTTCAAATAGAGTGCCAACATGGAAACTACTTTCTGAGCAAACTAACTACTAGTCTACTTCTTCTGCTGTCACAAAATCAGTCCTAACCACTACTTGTTCTCCAACTCCAACCTCTTCTGAAGGCTTAACCATCAAGGGGATCTTTTTTATCCCAAATTTAAGAGCCCAACTCTTCAGACTTTGAATTTCTTCATCTTTGTTTGGCTTCTCTTTTTTCTATAGTTTTCCTTAACTGGCATTCTGATTTTTATCCTCCCAACATGGATTTGGGAATGTAAGAGGAGAAGTGGATTGTAACTCAATTGATTTAGAAATTTTTCGTGGTGGTGGAGGAGGTATAAACTCTTGTTTATTTGGAGGAGAGGGTATTTCTGTTAGCTCTTGTGGAGGGGATGACTTTTTGGAAGGAAAGGGGAAAGAAGAATTGAGGTGTGGTGGGAGACTAGGGAATGGAGAAATTGAATTAACTCTTGGGGCAGCATTGATTCGATTTAGAATTTGAAATTCCAGATGAGATGATACTGTTTGAGTAATGGGAAGAGAAAAACCAGATGATGGTGTAGAACTTACCCATTGACAAGGTTGTTCAACACCAAGTGTATAGGCTTCTATTTCTGCTGTCCATTGTGCAAGTTGGGGAAGCATCTTCATCATAAAGTCTAGCTTCTCCTGAGGGTTGAAGTGTCTTGGAAAAGGGCATCCCCATGGACAAGGAGTCCTGTAACTAATTTTGAAAGCCTTCATTTGAGCTGCTGCTCTTGATTGCACCATCTTTGCCTCCATCTTTTGGATTTTTTCCACAAAATATGCATCTTCCATTTGATTGTCTTCATTACATCCGTACCCTTGCTCTTGATGTGCTTCATAACCAAACTAACTTTGGTACTGCTGCTCATATGGGTAGACATGCTGATTTTGAATTTGACCAAAATGTTGATTTAGAGGATTTGTAAAATATATTGGAGGTGTAATATACTGTTGTTGTTGAAAACGTGAATTCCATGATGGAAAAGAAGTCATGACTGCACAACTTCATGGAATGGAAAAGAATGAAAGAGATGGAAAGAAAGATGGATGGAAATGGATGGAAAATGGGTCTGCAACTTAGAGAATGAGTTATTTACCAGATGGAGTTACCAGATGTGCTTTTGAAAGTGCCTCCAAAAGGTTAAATCTTTAACAGGAACACACCAACCTATCAAAGATAAAGTGAAAGACCTCTAAGGTCCCACCGGGCATGCCAAAACTATTATCACTGAATCACAGCACCCCTCTATTTATACAAGTGCATATACTTGAACTCACGGTGTGATTGGATAACATGGGTACTATCTCCAAGTTGTGGGACTTGCTACTTGCGATAGACCTCCAGAGAAAGTTGGTTCTTGCTCCTAAACTACCTACCAATATCTACTCTAATGCAGGGGAAACTAACTATTCTAATCTAAATTTCCAAGGGACCAAGGAGAGAGAATGCATAAAACGAAAGCCTACACTAAAGCGATGATACACTAGAAAAGGAGTGGTGAACACTTCTAGTTCTGTAGATAGACATAGAGCATGGAATGCAACATAAAAATCATGCACAAACTGATAAGATGTAATTGAAATTCTGAAATGAAGCAAACAACACAACCAAAGGGCTGAAAACTAATCACAGAGCCTATATTGTCATTTCCACTATCAAAATCCTTGCATTACAACATCAAAAAGGTAGAAAAACCTAAACCACCATAAATATGTAATACTTGCAAAAATCACTTGTTGAATGTGAAAGAAGAAGCTTGCTATCCAAAGAAATGTTCCCCCCCCTAAAAAAATGAGCCAAATCCTAGCTTTTACAATGCATTGGTCGAGCCCAGGAGAAAGAAAATGTGTAAAAAAATGTGGGACCCCATTCCTCATTAAATGAAGAGGCATTAAAACAAATGGGCCTATCCTTACAAACCCATTCCCTAACATTTTTGGCCATACTGAAAGAATAATGCGACCCATTTTGCATTAAAACTAGTTGTTGAAATGTCATTTCTGGCCATTACCACGTACCAGAGATGTTTCTTGATTTTATCTCTCTAAACTAAAACAAAATGCAAAATTGAAAACAAAATCATGTAGATAATTTCACCAACTTTCCATTGATATAAAGAACGTGAAAATCTGAGATCTGGATTGAAAGTTATGGCCATTTGAAGATTTAGGGCAAAAACAGGCCCAAAACGGATCGGCGAGCAAAAAGTTTGAATTTTTTACCCGTTTGGTCTTTGGAAATTTTTTCAAATTTTCCCTATGCTCCGCCACTTGGATGACACGTGGAAAGATTCCATTTGTGGTAAACCTTAGTTTCTTTCAGGGCTTCCTTAAAACTTTTGCCCTTTGGACCCTTTCGGCCTAAGGGGTGCATTTTCCCTAAATTTGGTATTCACTAAAATTTTGCCATAAACCCTCCCCTGGGTCGACCACTTGTGAAGACACGTGGCGAAATTTGATTCGATGGTGCCATACCGTGTGCCAAAAACTTTACCTTTGAAAACTTTGACTGAAACTTGGAAAAAATTTCTAAGTCCTTCTTTTCTAAATCTACTTCCCTGGGACACATTCTCCTGCATCAGCCGATTCGGGCTTCCTTGTCCCTGCTTATGGCTTTTTCACCTTTTTGCGTCTCATGCGTCCCTCGCGTACCTTTGTCCCGGCTATCCTGGACGAATATCTCTGAACTTCCCAAAATGGACTGTCTTTTAGAAAACTGGCCGATTCACGTCCCACACCCTCACGTACTTTTGTCCCAATTATCCCACGGCTGTCTCGGACGAATATCTCTAAACTTAAAATGGACTGTCTTTTGGCAAACCGGCCCTATTCGCGTCCCATGCGTACTTTTGTCCCGGCTGTCCCAAACCACGTGAAACCCTAAAAGACTTAGACCCTAAAATTCCTTGCTTTCGGCCATTTCAGCTTTTCGCGTCCCGATGCCCCAACTGTCTCGCGGACATCCTGGGACAAAAATGTCTGACTTAGCTGATTTTCTTACTTTTTTTTAGCCCCAAGCTTGGTACGAATAAACCTTGAAACCTTAGACCCTTGAACCCTTCAGACCCAAAATGCCTTAAAACAGTCCTACAACCTTATTTTTTGCATTTTTTCCATTTTCCTAACTCGTTGGGATTTCTTCTTGGATGGGAGAGTTAGAGAGAAGCCGAGGGGACCCCAAAAACATGATTTCAGGCCTTGAATCAATCTACTTGCTCGGGACTGAATAATCTTGATGCATGTTATCAAAATTACCTTTATGGGTGAATTTTGGATAACAGTAACTGGCACACCCGGTATACTAACGATATTAATATTAAACTAGTTGGTCTATTACCCTTGACCTTAAATGGAATGGACTAAAAGTTAAACCATAAAGACCAATAACTCTACATAACCTAAACCAGAAAAACCCCTATTCTAAAGATGTACCATAGACCTAGGAATATCATCATGCCTAAACCATGTGAATCTTAATTTCCTAGTCCTTAAACTTCATCTATGAAAAACTATATGCATTGTCCTAATCACCTAAACCCTAAGCACTAAGATGATCCAAACAAATATCTAGTAAATATCTAAGGCTTCTTAAATGGATCACTTTAATAAAACCTAAACCCTGAAATGGTAACAGAATAACCTGTATCCCAAATCCCATGCATGGACCTAACATGAAAAATTCATAAGTTTTTTAATATGAAACCAATCCTAAACCGCTAAACCATCTGATGCCATAAAATTGGAAGATCGGTTAGTTCTTAAAGTAGATAGCACATAATAATTGAATGATTGAAAGGCATTGAATATCCTAGGCTTCCATAAATGCATAAAACACTAAAATAGGATTCTGAATCCTTTCCATTTGGAAATTGTGTGATCCAAACCCTTATTAAGCTCGCAAGAAGAACTTATGTACCCTAAAACCTGAACCATGTGTTCCTCCACTTATATAATGGATAATAGGGAACTTGTAAATAAAGTAAAACCTTAAATTTACCCTCTAGTATCAAAAATGATCTTTATTTCAAAAGACCATAAACCCTTCGCTAAACCATAAACCCTAAACCTAAAAACAAAAATCATAAACCCCTTCTAAACCCTAAACCCTAAACATTAACTTGGAGCCTTAATCCTTGAACTATAAAACCTAGACATAAACCTTAAAAATTAAATCCTAAACACATATACCTTAAACCTTGAGCCATAAACCATAAATTTATAGCCCTAAACATGCTAAATTGATACAAAACCCCAAAACTATAAACCCTAAACCTAAACTATGAGTCATAAAAGCTAAACCCTAATCCCTTTATCCCTAATCCCCAAAACCTAAACCCTAAACACTAAACCCTAAACCATAAAACCTAAATCATAAACCCTAAATCATATACCCCATAAACTGTAAACCCTAAATTCTCATCCCTAAACTGTAAACCCTAAACTCTAAATCCTTAGCCCTAAATAATATACCATAAATCCTAAACCCTAAACCCTAACTTTTAACCCCTAAACCCTTAAACTGATAAACCTATAAAATAAACCCATAAACCATAAACCCTACATCCCTAACCATAAACCCTAATCCCTAGACCCTACAAACCTAAAACATAAACTATAAACCCGCTCTAACCATAAACACCTAAAACCATAAAATGCATTTTTTACTAAACCCTAACCATAGCCCTAAATTTAAACCCTTAACCTTGATTCCCTAAAACCCTAAACCCTAAAGAATAAACCCTGACACCCTTTAACCTAAACCCTAAACAAAATCCCCTAAAGCCCTGTAACATACAATCCCGAACCCTAAACATGAGGGCTAAATTTAAAACTAAAATCTAAACCCTAAAATCATCCCACTAAACCCTAATACATAAACCCAAAGTCCTAAACCCTCAACCCTAAACCTTAATCCCTAAACACTATACCTTTATCCTAAAACCATAAAAGATAAACCCTAAACCCTAACCCTCATCCTTAAATCATAATCCCTGAGCTCTGAACCCTAAACCCTAAAGTCAAAACCCTTACACCCTAAGTAATAAAATATGACATAGGTAAACCCTAAACTCTAAGCCTATAAACCATAAACCATAAAAAATTAAACCTAAATTAATTGTAAGCCCACAAACCCTAAACCCTAAACACTTAACTCCCCAACACTAAACTTATTCCTAAACCCTAAACTCTAAAACCAAAAATACAAAACCCCTAAACCCTAAACCCTATTAAATACACTAAACCCATAAAACATTTGAGTCCTAAATACTTAAACCATAAATCCTAAACCCTAAACCCTAAAATTGTAAACCTTAAAACCAAAAACTAAATTCCCCAAACACCATAAACTCTAAATGAAACCATAAAACATGTAATGGTTAAAGTCTTAAACCCTAAAACAAATGTAAACCCTTAACCCTAAAACCTAGCTCTATAAGCTTAAAACCTAAACCCTAAACTCTATACCCTGAAAGCCTAAACCTAAACCCTAAATCCTAAATTCTGATAGCCCTAAACATTGACTAAACTATAACCATGTAAACCCTTAGCCCTAAATCCTAAACCTTAAACCATAAACCATAAACCAATAAACCGATAAACCTTAAAACCTTTTCCCTTTAACCCTCTACACCCTTAGCCTGAATCAATTAACCTAAAACAAAACCTTGACCCATAAACCCTAAATACTAAACCCTACACCCTAAACTCTAAATACTAAACCCTAAACCCTAAACCCTAAAATAAAAACCATAAACCCTAAACCCTAAACATTAACCCTGAGCCTTAAACCTTGAACTATAAACCCTAAACTATAAACCCTAAAATTTAAATCCTAAACATAGAACCTAAACCTTGAAAACCATAAACCCTAAATTTTAAACCCTAAATGCTAAAACACCTAAACCCGTAAACCTATAAACCCTAAACCTAAACTATGAGTCCTAAACCCTAAACCCTAAACCCTAAGCCCTAAACCCTAAAACCTAAACCCTAAACACTAAACCCTAAACCATAAAACCTAAATCATAAACCCTAAATCATAAACCCTAAATCATATACCCCATAAATGCTAAACCCTAAATTCTTATCCCTAAACTATAAACCCTAAACTCTAAACCTATATCCCTAAACCCTATACCACTAAATCATAAACCCTAAACCCTAAACCCTAAACCCTAAACCCTAAAACTAAACCTGAACATCATAAACCCTAAACCCTAGGGATTCTAAAACCATAAACCCTAAACCTAAACCCTAACCCCTAAAACCTAAAATCATAAACCCTAAACCCTAAACCCTAAACCCTTAAACCCTAAACCTACAAGTCCTTAAACCCTAAACCCTAAATCCTTAACCCTATACCTAAAACCCTAAACCCTAAACCCTAAACACTAAACCCTAAAACCCGAAACCCTAAAACCCTAAACCATAAATCCTAAACACTAAACCCTAAACTATCTAAACCCTAAACCCTATAATCTAAACCCTAAACCCTAAAACCTAAACCCTAAACCCCCTAAGTCCTAAACCTAAACCCTAAACCCTAAACCCTATACCCTAAACCTATCTCTAAACCCTAATACCTAAACACTAAACCCTTTAACCATAAACCCAAAACCTTAAACCTTAAACCCTTAAACCCTAACCCCTTTAACCCTAAACCCTAAAACTTGATCCCTAAATCCTATCCTAACCCTAAACCCCAAATCCCTAAAACCCAAAACCCTAAACCCTAAACCCTAAAACCCTAAACCTTAAACATTAAACCCTAAACCCTAAACCCTAAACCCTAAAAACTAAACCATAAACCCTAAACCCTAAACCCTAAACCCTAAACACTAAAACCTAAACCCTAAAACCTAAACCTTAAACCCTAAACCCTAATAATAAACCTAAATCCTAAACCCTGAAACCCTAAACCTTTAACCCTAAACCCTAAATTTTAAACCCTAAACCCTAAACCCTAAACCCTAAACCCTAAACCTTAAAAACTAAACCCTAAACCTTAGCCCCTAAACCCTAAATTTGAGCCCTAAACCCTAAACCCTAATCCCTAAACCCTAAACCCTAAACCATAAACCCTAAAACCTAAAAACCTAAACACTTGAGTCCTAAACCCTAAACCCTGACCTAAACCTAAAACCCTAAACATAAACCCTAAACCCTAAACCCTAAACCATAAACCCTAAACCCTAAACCCTAAACCCTAAACCCTAAACACTAAACCCTAAAACCTTAAACATAAACCCCTAACCCCTAAACCCTAATCCCTAAACCTAAACAAACACTAAACCCTTAAACCCTTAAACCTTAAACCCTAAACCCTAAAACCCTAAACCCTTAAACCCTAAACCCTAAACCTTAAACCCTAAAACCTAAACCCTAAACCCTAAACCATAAACCCTAAACCCTAAGCCCTAAACCCTAAACCCTAAATTCTAAAATAATAAACCCTAAACCTAAAAACTAATCCTTATCCCTAAACCCTAAACCCTAAACCCTAAACCCTAAACCCTAAACCTAAACTCTAAAAACCCTAAACTCTAAACTATAAAACCCCCCTAAACCCTAAACTCTAAACCATAAACCCTAAATACTAAATCCTAAATCCTTAGCCCTAAACCTTAAACCCTAAACCCTGAGATCTAAACCTTAAACCATAAACCTTAAACCCTAAACCCTAAACCCTAAACCATAAACCCTAATCCCTAAATCATAAACCCTAAACCCTAAAACCTAAACCATAAACCATAAACCCTTAACCCTAAACCCTAAACCCTAAACCCTAAACACTAAACCCTAAACCCTAAATCCTTATCATGAAACCCTAAACTGTAAAATGTAAACCCTTACCCCTAAATCCTAAACCTTAAACCTTAAACAATAAATCCTAAACCCTAAACCCTAAACCATAAACATTAAACCTAAAACCCTAAACCCTAAACCCTTAGCCCTAATCCATTAACCCTAAAAACTAAACCCTAAGCCCTAAACCCTAAACCCTAAACCCTAAACCCTAAATTATAAACCCTAAACCCTAAAGCCAAAACCATAAACCTAAACCCCTATACCCTAAACCCTAAACCCTTAAACCTAAACCCTAAAACTTAAACCTTAAACCCTAAATAGCCTAAAACTAAACCATAAACCCTAAACTATAAAACCTAAAAAAACTAAATCCCTAAACCATAAAACCTAAAACCTAAACCCTAAACTCTGAGCCCTAAATCTTAAATCCTAAATGCTAAACATTAAACCCTAAACCCTAAACTCTAAACCCTAAACCCTAAAACCTAAGACATAATCCCTAAACCCTAAACCCTAAACACTATACCCTAAACCATAAAACCTAAATCATAAACCCTGAACCCTAAACCCTAAACCATAAATTCTTATCCCTAAACCCTAAACCCTAAAACCTAAACCCTAACCTCTAAATCCCTAATCCCTAAACCCTAAAACAAGAACCCTAAAACCTAAACCCCAAACCATAAAACCCTAAACCATAAACCCTAAACCCTAATAAACCCTAAACCCTGAACCCTAAACCATAAACCCTAAACCCTAAACCCTAAACACCTTCCCCTAAAAACTAAACCCTAAAATCTCAACCATGAGCCCTAAACCATGATCCCTAAACCCTAAAACCTAAACCCTAAACCCTAAACCCTAAACCCTAATCTCTAAACCATAAACACTAAATCCCTAAACTGTAAACCCTAAGTGCTAAACCCTAAAACCTAAACCCTAAATTGTAAACCCTAAACACTAAACCCAAAGTCCTAATCCCTTAAACCTAAACCCTAATCCCTAAATACTAAACCTTATTCCTAAAGCACTAAAAGGTAAACCCTAAACCCTAAACCCTAACTCTCATCCTTAAACCCTATTCATGAAACCCTAATCCTTGAGCCCTAGCCCCTAAAATCTATACTCTAAACCCTATAAAAAAATAAAATATAAACCCTAAACCCTTAGTCCTAAACCATAAAACCTAAACCCTGAGCCTTAAACCCTAAACCCTAAACCCTAAACCTAAACCATATAAACCCTAATATAAACTAAACCCTAAACCCTAAAAATGAAACTCTAAACCTTAAACCCTAAACCCTAAACCCTAAACCCTAAAACCTAAACCCTAAACCCTAAACCCTAAACCCTAAACCATTTTCCCTAAACCCTAAACCCTATATGATAAACCTAAACCTTAAACCCTAAACCCTAAACCATAAACCCTAAACCCTAAACCCTAAACCATAAACCTAAAACATAAACCCTAAACCCTAAACCCTAACCCTAAATCCTAAACCCTAAACCTTGATCCCTAAACCTAAAACCCTAAACCTAAACCCTAAACCATAAACCCTAAACCCTTAACCCCTAAATCCTAAACCTAAACCTAAACCCTAAACCCTAAACTCTATAACACAACACCTAAACCCTAAACCATAAACCCTAAACCTATATTAAACCTAAATACTAAAACTTAAAAACTAAACCCTAAACACAAAACAATAAACCCTTAACCCTAAACCCTAACCCCTAAACCCTAAACCATAAACCCTAAAACCTAACCCCTAAACCCTAAACCCTAAACTCTAAACTAGAAACAATAAACCCTAAAACCTAAACCATTACCCCTAAGCCCTAAAAACCTAAACCTATAAACCTAAACCCTAAAACCTAAACCCTAAACCCTGATCCATAAACCTTAAAACCTAAACCCTAAACCTATGAACCCTAAATCCTAAACCCTAAACCCTTAACCCTTAACCCTTAAAACCCTAAACCCTTAA
>CM034149.1:487504043-487816543 GCA_019776745.2 Taxus chinensis | reverse complement strand
AAACCCTAAATGCTATACCCTAAACCCTTAGCCCTACACCCTAAAACCTAAACCATAACCCCTAAACACTAAACCATAAACCCTTATCTTTAAACCCTAAAATCTGAACCCTAAATCCTCAACCATGACCTTAAACCCTAAATCCTATACCATGATCCCTAACCACTAAAACCTAAACCCTAAACACTAAACCCTAAAGCCTAAGCCCTAAAAGCTTGAACCCTAGATGATAAACCCTAAAACCTAAACACTAAACCCTAAACAAAATTTTTTAAACCACCTACCATCTAACCATAAACTCTAAACTGTAGACCCTGATACCTAAAGTCTAAACCCTAAACCCTAAACACTAAAACTTATACCCTAAACCGTAATCTCTAGACCCTAAAACTTAACCCCATAAACCATTAAACCTAAATCATTATCGCTAAAATCTAAACCCTTAACCCTAAACTCTAAACCCTAAATCCTAAACCTTAAACCATAAACCTAAAACTCTAAACACAAACACCTAAACCCTATACCCTTAACACTAAACTCTTAACCCTTAACCCTAAGCCCTAAAATCTAAACAATAAACCCTAAATTGTTAATCATAAAACCTAATAACTAAACTATAAACCCTAAGCCCTAAATCCTAAACCCTAAACCCTAAGCCCATAGCTCTAAACCCTGAACTAAAAACCCTAAACCCTAAACCACTAAACCATAATACCCCTAATCCCTAAACTGTAAACCTTAAACCTTGGCTCATAAACCTTAAACCCTAACAATTAAACCATAAATGAAAAACCCTTAACCCCAAACCCATAACCCTGACCATAAACTATAAACAGTAAACCATAAATCCTAAACCCTAAACCCTAAACTCTAATCCCTAAACCCTAAATCTTGAGCCCTAAATAGTAAAAACTAAACCCTAAACACTAAACCATAAACCCTGAGCCCTAAACCCTAAACAATAAACCCTAAACCCTAAACCCTAAAACCTCAAACCTCTAAACCCTAAACCTTAAATCCCTAAACCCTAAACCTTAAACCCTTAATCCTGAAAACCCTCATAAACCCTAAACCATTAAACCCTTAAACCATAGACCCTAAACCCTAAACCTTATCCCTAAACCATAATCAACCTGAAATCCTAAACCCTAAACCCTAAATTCAAACCCTAAACCTTAAACCCTAAACCCTAGCCATAAACCTAAACCCTAAACACTGTTAAACCCTAAACCATAAACTAAATAACCTAAACCCTAAACCCCTAAACCATAAACCCAAAAATTAGCCCCTTACCAAACCCTAATCCATAAACCCTAAATACTAAACCCTAAAATCCCTAAATCCCTAAACCCTAAACCCTAAAGACTCAACCTATAAATCCCTAAGCCCTTAGCCCTAAACCCTAAACCCTAAACAATAAACCCTAAACCCTTAGCCATAAACTCTAAACCCATAAACCCTAAACCCTAAATCCTAAACACTAAAAAATAAACCCTAAACCCTAAACTATGACCCATAAACCCTAAACCCTAATAACTAAATCCTAAACCTAAAACCCAAAATCCTAAACCCTAAACCCTAAAGTTTGAGCCCTAAACCGTAAACCGTAAACCCTAAACCCTAAACCCTAAACCCATAAACCCTAAACCATAAACCATAAACATTAAATAAACACCTACAAACTCAAAATGCCTAAACCCTAAATCCCTAAACCCTAACCCCTAAACCTTAATCCCTGAACCCTAACCCTAAACACATGACCCTAAACCTAAATTCAAAACCCTAAACCCTAAATTCTAAACCCTAAATACTAAACCCTAAACCTAAAACCTAAATCCCTAAACACCAATAAACCCTAATCACTTGAATCCTAAACCCTAAACCCTATACCCTTAAATCCTAAACCCTAGACCCTAAACCTAAACCCTGAGTCCTAAACCCCTAAATAATCTAAACCCTAAACACTAAATCTATAAATCCTAAACCCTAAATTCTAAACCTAAACCCTAAACCCTAAATGTTAATCCCTAAACTCTAACCCCTAAACCCCTAACCCCATAAACAGTAAACCCTAAACCCTAAATACTAAACCCTTAACCCTGAACCCCCTAAAACCCTAACCCCTAAACCCTAAACCCTAAACCATAAACCTTGAGCCCTAAACCCTAAACCCTAAACCCTAAAACCTAAACCCTAAAACCTAAACCAAAAACCTTAAACCCTAAACCCTAAACCCTAATCCTTAAAACCTAAACTCCAAACCCTATACCCTAATCCCTAAATTTTAATCCTTTAGCCTTAAACTGTAAAGCCTAAACATAGTGATCTAAACACTAAACCCTAAACCCTGGAACCCTAAATTCTAAACCCTAGCCCTAAACCCTAAATGATGAACCCTAAGCCCTAAACCCCAAACCCAAAACCCTAAACCATAAACCCTAAACCCTTACCCCTAAACCCTAATCTCTAAACGCTAAACCCTAAAACCTAAACCTTAATACCTAAAAACTAAACCCTAAACCCTAAACCCTAAAAAGTAAACCCTGAACCCTAAACCCTGATCCTTAAACCCTAAATAATAAACCCTATAACCTATATCCCATATTCTAATCACTAAACCCTAAATATTAAACACTTAACCCTCAAACCTAAACCATGAGATTCCCTAAACCCTAAACCCTAAACTGTAAATCCCTAAATGCTAAACCCTAAACCATAAACCCTAAACACCTAAACCATAAAACTAAAACTGCTAAACCCTAAACCCTGAGCCCTAAACCCTAAACATGAAACCTAAACCCTAAACCCTAAACACTAAACCCTAAACCCTAAATCCCTAAACCAAAACCCTAAAACCTAAATTATAAACCCTATAAACCCTAAACCTTTAGCCCTAAACCATAAATCATAAACCCTATACCCTAAATCCTAATCCATAAACTATAATCCCTTTACCCTAAACTTTAAACCTTGAGACCTAAACTCTAAACATGTTATGTTTGTGGAGCATATTTTCATGTTAGAGTGTGGTACACCTTCCATGTGTTACACTCAGGTATTTTTATGGTGGTCCCACTCACCGGTGAGTGGGTCAAGGGGGTTCGGGGGTGAAGCCCCTGAAGTAAATTTTCATGGGTGGTTTATTAACCCATGGGTAATGGGTAACCATTATGGGCTATTTTTTGGGCCCATGGTTTTTCGGTACCCATTGTTTTGATACCCACCTCTTCGGCTACCATGGTTTTGATGTACAGTTATTTAAATAGATGCTTAAGCAATTGTCTATTTATATGGTCTTATGCATATGATACATATACAAAAAAATGCGTTGCAGATGTGCTTTGAATTTGGGTATGATTTCTGTAGAGTTTGTTGAGCATAGCTCTAAATAGATCTGGGTATTGTATTAAGAGAGTGGAGGTTTGCAATAAAATCTCAGCAAGTGATTCTTAGTGGACATAGCACAAATTGGGTGAACCATGTTAAATACTATATTTCTATGTTGTGTTGTTTATTCTACACTTTTATTGTAGATCTGTTATATTTTCTGCATATTAGTTTCTACTGTTGCGATTTTGTAAGGGATTATTCCACATATTTTATCTCTTCTTTCCTATCAATTGGTATCAGAGCCTGGTTTTGGTTTGCTGAAGTGTTGAATCATAGGGAAAGTTTTATCTTGAGTGGGAGCTATGGCAGATGATGGAAGATCTAGGGTTGATAAATTCAATGGGTAGAATTTCAGTCTTTGGAAGATGCAGATGGAAGATTACCTTTATCAGAAGGATCTTTATACTCCGTTGTCTGAGAAGGTGAACAAACCCTTGAGTATGATATATGTGGAATGGGATTTGTTGGATCGGAAGGCACTTGGAATGATCTAGCTGTGTCTTGCATCTTCGGTATTATTTAATGTTTCAAAGGAAAAGACTACAAAAGATCTAATGGATGCATTAGGGAAGTTGTATGAAAAACCCTCTACCTCTAACAAGATATTTTTAATGAAAAAGTTGTTTAATATGAAGATGTCTGAGAATATTTCAGTAGCAGATCATTTAAATGATTTTAATACGGTTGTGAATATGCTAGCTTCGGTTATAATAGAATTTTAAGAAGAAGTTAGGGCTTTATTAATTCTGTGCTCTTTACCTAAAGTTGGAATAGCTTGGTAATGGCGGTAAGAAACTCAGTTCCAGATAACTTGAAGTTGAAGTTTGAGGATGTTGAAGGGGTGATTCTAATTGAGGAAATGTGAAGAAAAATCTCTGGGGAGTATTCTACTTTAGGGAATGCTTTGACAGTGGAAACTAGAGGGAGACAGAAGAATAGAGGAAACCATGGAAAATCGAAAGATCAGGCAAGGTCAAAATCCAAGAGCAAGATTATATGTTGGAACTGTGGAAAGTCTGGGCATGCAAAGAAGGACTGTTGGGAGCTTCGGGACAAGAAGAAACAATAGGAAGAAAACAAGGAGGCAAATGTGGCATCAGGTAATGTATGATAAAATGCTTTGATTCTTTCTTTGCATAATATTACTGAATCTTACGTTTTAGATTCAGGGGCTTCTTTTCATGCTACTCCACATAGGCATTATTTTGTTGATTATGTTCAAGGGGATTTTAGGCATGTTTTTCTTGGTGATGATGAGCCTTGCAGTATAGTTGGAAAAGGTTCTATTCAGGTTAAGATGCAGAATGGGAATACATGGCTATTGAAGGATGTCAGACATGTGCCTACATTAAGGAGAAATTTGATATCAACGGGGCAATTGGGAAGTGATGGTTGTACTATGATATTTACAGCTGATTCTTGGAAGGTTACCAAGGGTGCTCTTATGGTGGCAAGAGGTAAGAAGGTTGGAACCTTGTATTTAACCACTGATAGTAATAATGATTGTAATCTTGTGGCTTCAGATGTAGATATAACATTATGGCACTATAGGCTCAGTCATATGAGCCATGAGGGTATGAACATCATAAAGAAGAATTTTCGTAGATAAACAGAAACTAGGTTTGGATTTTTGTGAGAACTGCATATATGGGAAACAGAAGTGAGTAAGGTTTCTCAAGGTTGGACCTATGAAGAAAGAGAGTAAGTTAGAGTTGGTACATTATGATGTGTGGGGGCCAGCTCAGGTATCATCTCTTGGGGGTTCAAGTTATTATGTTACTTTTATTGATGATGCAACAAGGAAAGTTTGGGTTTATTGTATTAGAAACAAATCTGATGTATTTGATACTTTTGTTAAAAGGAAAGCCTTGTTAGAGAATGAAATAGGTCTTAAGTTAAAATTTCTCAGGTCAGATAATGGAGGGGAGTATTTCAGTAATGAATTTGATGATTATTGTTTTAAGAATGGAATCCATAGGTAAAATACGGTTCTAGGAACCCCATAGCAGAATGGGGTGTCAGAAAGGATGAACACAACAATAATGGAACATGCTAGGAGAATGAGGATACATGCAGGACTACCTCTTTATTTTTGGGTAGAAGCGATGAGCACAACTATGTAATTAATAAACAGAGGACCCTCAAGTGCCTTGGATGGAGGCATACCTAAGGAGGCTTGATACGGTAATAAAGTCGATTACTCATTTCTTAGAGTCTTTGGATGTGAGGTGTTTGTTCATATTGACAAGGATGATAGGACCAAGCTAGAGGCTAAATTAGAACAATGCACTTTTATTGGTTATGGTAGTGATGACTTTGGATGTAAATGTTGAAGTATTAAGGACAAGAAAATCATTCAATCTAGGGATGTGGTCTTTAATGAGAAACTCATGTATAAGAAGTAGTTGTAGGAAAACAGGGAAGAATCCAAGAAAGAATATGCAGTGGTAGAGGATCTTCTGGATGGGATAGTGACCCATGAATCAGTTCAGGAACCTACTCAATAGGAACCCCAAACTCCTACAGTGAGGAGGTCTTCTAGGGTAAGAAAATAACCTAAACATTTTTCTCCTTCTCTTTATTATTTATTACTCACTGATAGTGGAGATCTAGAGAGCTTTGATGAAGCAATGCAGGTAGATGCCAGTAAGAAGTGGGAGTAAGCCATGGATGAGGAGCATAAGTCTCTCATGGAGAACTAGACTTGGGATTTGGTGAAGCTACTAGAAGGAAAAAGAGCATTATAGAACAAGTGGGTGTACAGAGTTAAAGATGAAGGAGGAAAGAAAAGATATAAGGCCCTAGTTAGTGGTCAAGGGGTTTGCATAGAAACAAGGTATAGATTTTGATGAGATTTTTTCTCCTGTAGTAAAAATGACTTCTATCAGAACTGTTCTTGGAATAGTGGAAGCAGAAGACTTGCACTTAGAACAATTAGATGTAAAGACTGCATTTCTCCATGGTGATTTGGAGGAGGAGCTATATATGAAGTAGCTAGAAGGATATGAAGTCAAAGGTAAAGAGGAGATGGTGTGCAAACTAGAAAAGAGCTTGTATGGCCCAAAACTAGCTCCACATCAATGGTATAAGAAGTTTGATAGCTTCATGATGGAGCAAGGTTTTATCAGATGTCATTCTAACCATTGTGTGTATACAAAGAAATTTAAGGATGGAATTTATATTATCTTATGTTTGTATGTTGATGACATGCTGGTTACAGGTAAAAACATCTAGGAAATAAAAGTACTCAAGAAATAGCTAAGTGAATCCTTTGATATGAAGGATTTGGGGGTTTCCAGAAAAATCCTTGGTATGAGGATAACTTGGCATAGGAAGGAACGAAAGATGACTTTATCTCAGGAAGAGTACATTAAGAAGGTATTGGATAGGTTTAACATGTAGGATACTAATCCGGTTGGGACTCTTTTGGAAAGCCATTTTAAGTTATCAAAGGAGAAGTGTCTAAAGACAGAGAAAGAAAGAAACCATATGTCTAAGGTACCTTACTCATAAGCGGTTGGCAGTTTGATGTATCCTATGGTATGCACTAGGCCTAATATTGCCCATGAAGTAGGAGCTATGAGTAGATTTATGAATGATCTAGGTAAAGAGCATTAGCAAGTAGTAAAGTGGATACTTTAGTATTTGAGAGGGACCACGGGGATAGTTTTATGCTACAGTGGATCATACACCACTTTACATGGTTATGTAGATTCAGACATGGCTAGATATGTAGACCGTAGGAGGAGCACAATAGGTTATATTTATATTGTAGGTGGGATAGAAGTAAGCTAGATTTCATGACTACAGAAGCTGGTGGCTTTGTCAACCACAGAGGCTAAGTATGTTGCTGCCATAGAGGTAAGCAAAGAGATTATTTGGTTACAACAATTACTTGAGGACTTGGGCATAAGCAGGAGGAATGCAAGCTGCATAGTGATAGTCAGAGTGCTATACACCTAGCTAATAACTCTACATTCCACTCTAGGAAAATGTATATACAGTTGAGATATCACTTCATCAAGAAAACTTTGGAGGAAGATAAGTTGAAGTTGGAGAAGATTCATACCAGTCAGGATCCTACAAACATGATGACCAAGGTGGTCACAAGGGATAAACTAAAACTATGTTTAACTTTGGTTGGCCTTCTCATATGATAGTGAAGGGTTGAGAAGCTTTCTTAGTGGAAATCAATCTCCAAGTGGGAGATTATTATGTTTATGGAGCCTATTTTCATGTTAGAGTGTGGTACACCTTCTATGTGTTACACTCGTGTATTTTTATGGCGGTCCTGCTCGCCAGTGAGTGGGTCAAGGGGGTTTGCGGGTGAAACCCTCGAAGAAAATTTTCATGGGTGATTTATTAACCCATGGGTAATGGGTAACCATTATGGGCTTGTTGTTGCAAATCAGCAACACCCCTAGATGTTGATCAAACTTCTAGTTTGACATCTTGGACATCCAGTGTGATTACACAACATTGAATATTTTCCCTAAGTGTGGGACTTGTAAAATGGGAAAAGAATCTCTAGTTTAGAGGTTGGTTCCTCAACTCCCCTGATCAGATATATTACTTGCAAGTTATACAGAGGTTTCAAACTCAAAATCCTACTCTAAATTCCAAAGTGGATAGAGATAGAGAATGCAAAAAAAACTGAAAATAGTGTTAATAAGGTGATGCACCAAAGGAGTGGTGAGCATTTCTTACTTCTACAAATTGACACAGTTCATAAAAATGCAACAAAACTTCATGCACAAACTGATAACTGTAATAGAGGGTCATAAATGAATCAAACAACACAAACAGAGGATTAAAACTCATTCACAAAGCCTGTATTGTCATTTTAACATCAAAAACCACTCACATTACAACACCTGAGAGGTAAAAAAGGTTACAATATTGAAAAAAGGTTTGATTTTTCAACAAAAATCACTTTCAAAGTGACAGAGGGAGCCTGCAATACATAAAAAATGTTTAATCCTTTGAAAATGAGCTAAATCTGGCTTTTACAATGTAAGTCACAATGCCAGGAGAGAGAAACATGGGAAAACATGGGAGAGCTTCAATCACCAACCCAAAATGCATTAAAATAGCATGGGAATCCTTACAGGCCCATCCCCTGACATTTTTTGCCATGCTGGGAGAGAATGTGAGCCATTCTTCATTAAAAATGGTGCTTGAAACATCATTTCTATCCATGAACACGTGCCAGAGGCATTTTTCAATTTTATCTCTCCAAAATCCATCAAAATGTAATAAATACCCCAGAATCTTGTAGACAATTTCACCGGCTTTCCATTTATATAAAGAACATGAACAACCGAGCTCTGGATCGAAAGATATGGCCATTTGAAGTTTTAGGGAAAAACAGGGCCAATTCAGATTACTAAAAGAACATGCTTCTCAATGGAAGAATATATCACCTCATAGTCCTCTAGGCTTTGGCTGAAGAAAGCAATTGGATTCTCATCATTGTTTTTGTTCTGTAGTACCAAAATTACAGAAATAGTATCATCACCCCCAAATGCATAGAGGATGAAATCCTTGGAGAAATCCAGGTTAATGAGAGTTGGGGCTTGAGATATGGCTTCCTTGATTGCTTCAAAACTTTCCTTGCCTTCTACTATCCATTTGAAATCTATGCTTTTCTTTAACATCTTGGTGATAGGCTTGACTAGGGCTACAAAATTTGGGACAAACCTCCAAACAAAATTTATTTTCCCCAAGAAAATTTGAAGGGCCTTCTTGTGGCTTGGCAATGGTAGTGCTCTTATGGCTTCAACTCTTTCTAGATCAATTATTAATCCCTCTTTGGAGACAATGTGGCCAAGGAGCTTTCCTTCACGGGCTAGAAAAATACACTTTTTATGATTCAAAGATACTCCAAATCTTCTGCACCTTTGGAACACTTGTCTCAAATGAAAGAGATGGTCTGCTACATTTTTTGAAAAAACAGTGATATCATCAAGATATATCAGCACCATTTTGTTAATCAAATCATTGAATGCCATGTCCATTTCCCTTTGGAGAGTAGCTCCAGTGTTGGACAACCACAATTGCATTTTCCTGTATGCATAAGTTCCCCATTTGGTTGTAAAGGCTATCTTGAACTGATCTTCTTCTTTCACCATAAGCTGATTGTACCCCAAATAGCCATCAAGTAATGAAAACCTCTCAGAGCCAGCAACAACTTGTAAAATATGCTCCATAGAAGGAAGTGGATAATGATCCTCGAGAGATGCTCTATTCAAATCTCTGAAGTCAACACACAATCTGATTTCCCCACTCTTCTTTCTGACTAGAACCAAGTTGGCCACCCAACTAGAATGCTTGATAGGGAATATGATTCTTGATTCTATCAACTTATTCAATTCCTTTCTCATGAGAGGCTCCATGTGTCGATTGACTAGCCTTTGTTTTTGTCTGATGGGTTTAGTACTTGGATCCAATTCAATGGTATGTTGAGCTAACTTGGGATTGAAACCTTTCAAATCTTCATATCTCCAAGCAAACACATTAGGGAATTCTTGAAAAAGTTGTATGAACTCATACCTTTCTTGCTCGTTTGTCACTTTACCAACTCGGAGTGATTTTTCTTCTTCCACCAAGATGGACACTGAATCTTATCCCTTGAATTGAATGTTTTCCTTCTCCTTCCTAAACTAATCATTAGGATTGAAAATGGACTCCAAAGTAATAAGTCCCTTTGGAAGTTTATTGGTTCTCAGCTGTACCACTTGGCCACCATACTGCTGCTCCAACTTTTCCTGATTTTTAGCTGATAACTTAGCCTCTTCTTATAAGAAATGGATGATTTGCTGATCATTTTAAAACACTTGCCAACTTACATTGTTTTCTGGTACTGAATGCCTCATGATCACATGGATGTTTGGTTGTACCTTGTCCTTTTGAATGCTTTCAACAATTTCAAAGGCTGCCCCAACTGGTGCAAGCCTGTCAGCAGCTTGGTTCTCTTTTCTAGGAATGGATTTTATGCCAAAGCCCTCAGAATATTCAATGATGTCCCACACCTTGTTTTTTTAGCACTTGAGTAGATCATTCTTAATATCATGCTGCCCCTTAGCTTGGTTGACAATCAATTCACTGTCACCAAATAATTTCAAGTTCTTTATTCCTCTCTTGATTGACCAATGCAATCCTTGTATCAAGGCTTCATATTCAGTAGTGCTATTAGAGCATGTAAACTGAAGTATAAAAGCTGAATAGTACTTAACTCCGTGAGGTGAAACAAGCATAGCTCCCCCTCCTGCACCTTTTATACTTCTTGATCCATCAAAAAACAACTGCCATACCTCATTGTCGTTCTTGTGGTCTGGCTTGGTGATGCTAGGAATAGGCTGATTTTCTTCATGCATGCAATAGTCTCCTAGCTCAGATTCTTCTATTTCTTGATAAGGATCAAAAGCATGCACCTTGTTTACCCATTCATCAAGAGTTAGATCTGGGATGCTTCCTATCTTGGTGTCAGTTTCATTAGTGCTTGGATAATCCTCTTGATCAAACGCTAAACAATCGGTATTGATCTGACTTGGAGTGTAAGGCTCAATGTGGAAGTTTGCAATAGGCTCAGATCTGATTGTGGCTTTAGTTCCATATCTTTTTCTGAACAACATGTGTGACCAATCTTGGCTATGAAATCCCTTGAAAAACATAGGGAAAAGAGTGGTGGAAGATCTATTACTGAGACATCTTGTAAAACAACAATGTTGGGGTAGGCATGCAAGGTAAGACTCAAGTTTTTTATCACTCCAACTATTTTTACTGCTGTCCCATCCAATTGCACTACTCCTTTGGATATGAATTCATTGTGAATTCCCAACTAATCAGCTATTTTCTTGGGCATTACTGAACTTTCTTTAGAATCAATCATGCAGTTGTGTACTAATTGGTTTCCAATGATCAATGAAACATAGAATAGAGGGGGTTCCAACATTTTACAGGTAGCATTTGTGAGCACAGTTTCTTGCATTTGGAATTGCTGATTTGAAGTTGACCAGTCCTTCATGGAAGCTTGTAACAAATCTCTTTGGCCTGGGATAGATAGTGATTCCCACATTGGTATGTTTACATTTTTCTTCTTCATCTGATCAATGATGTTGAATGGAGATGAAGCATCTCTCTGTTGTCCCTTGGCCTACACATTCATTCCTTGCATATAGGCCGCAACAACTAGTATTTGAGCTGGCCTAGGAGCTATTTTAGGCAGCCCTTGTGTGTTTGATACCAAATTTTGTTTGCCAATAATTTTTGGAATAGTAGGAGGTTGTGGATTATTTGGAGCCAATGGTTTTTCTTCACCCAAGTTCCTCCTTTTTGACCTTGTGTTGGCTACAACACTTTGGGAAACTGTTTGATTCGTGCCACAAAAATCCTCTGCCTACCAGTTTACAAGTGTGGTATCATTTGGATCTAATTGCTACTGGGATGTGTCTTGTTGTTGATTATTTCCTTGACTACCTTCACCCTCCACACTAGTAGTTGTCACCATTAATGCCTGATTTAAGGAACTATTGAAACACATAGACTGGTTGTGAGGTTCATTGTGTGGGAAACACAAATCATACTCTTGAGTTATGTTATTTTTCACTGGCACTAATGCCTTAAAGGCAGATATAGCATTGGGATTATAGGGCTGAAATGGTTTGTTGGCAGGAGGTCTTGATTGGTTTAAATTTATAGCTGGATTGGTTGGTCTTTGATGTTGGTATGGCTGCCTGTTAGGCTGAGCTTGAGGCTGGAAGGGAGGTCTAAAACCTTGGGCTTGTTGCCTCTTGAGTGTAACCAGCTCATTACCTAGATTTTACAGCTGCTTCATGACTTCTTGAAGTTCATTTGAGGCACTAGAAGATGAAGTAGAAGCTTCACTTGAATTCTGATTTCTAGGAGTGGGAATAGGGGCTAAATTAGGCACTTGATTTGTACTTGGGCTCTCTAGAATTGGAAACAATTACATTGGAGGCCTAGGAGCTAGCTTTCCAGCTTGAATCAAACAATTTTCATCTCTAATGGCAATGCTATAAGCAACAGGGATAGTTTTGCCTCCCATGGATTGAATTAACATCAAAATATCAAAAATTAAAGCTTTAAGGTAATATAGAAAAGCACCTTCTACTGCTAGCCTTACTGCCATGGAATTCTCTCCCAAGTCATTTGAAATCTAAATTTGAAGTCAGTCAGCTACTCATTGGGGGCTCTCTTGATGGTTCTCATCTGCTCCAAAAGGGACAAGTTGTCTCCCTTTTATCTAAACTGATCATGGAGGGCTATACATAGCTGATTATAATTTTTGGATAGAACCTGAGGAAAGACTCCTGAACCATTGCAAATATTTCCCTTTAAATGAAGATACCAGTAGTTTGACAGCAACTTGCATCTCATTGATCTCATGGATTGCACAAATATTAGCAATATCCTTGACATGATCACTAGGAGTGGTCTAATTTTCTACAGTAAAGTATGGAATGTTCTTCAATGTTGCAACTGGGATTGGATTTTGTGCATTGAGAGCAAGTGGGTTGTTTCCAGTGAAGTTGACATAGAGGTTTTTTTGTGCCATTCTGATTGGCCTTAGAACCCTTGTTCATTGCATGAAAGGCCTACCAGGTGGAGGAGTTGAGAGAGTTCTGTTTGGTGGAGATGGAGACCTTTGAATTCTCCTCCCTCTTTGCCTTCTTCTGGGAGATAACTACAGATACTCAAATATCACCTCTTCTTCTCCAACTCTTGACCTTGTGTTGATTCTTCTCATGATTTTTCAGGTCTACACTGCTAAAACTAGTTGATTATTCTTCCTTGGAGTCGTCAGATGTGCAATTTAGGACTCTTTTAAGCAAGAAACTTGTAACAAATGCACATTAATTTTGTTGCAAAGAAGATGAAGACCTCTAAGGTCCCACCAGGCATGCCAAAACTATTGTTGCAAATTAACAACACCCCTGGATGTTGATCAGACTTCTAGTTTGACATCTTAGACATCCAGTGTGATTGCACAACAGGGTTGTTTTTGGGCCCATGGTTTTTCAGTACCCATTGTTTTGATACCCATGGTTTTTTTCCCATGGTTTTGATACCCACAATTTTGTATCAAACTGCTTAAGCAATTTTCTATTTATATGGTCTTATGCATATGATGCATATACAAGAAAATGCATTATAGATGTGCTTTGAATTCGGGTGTGAATTCTATAGAGTTTGTTGAGCATAGCTATAAATGGATCTGGGTATTATATTGAGAGAGTGAAGGCTTTTAATAAAATCTCAGCAAGTGATTCTTGGTGGACATAGCCCAAATTGGGTGAACCACGTTAACTACTGTCTTTCTGTGTTGTGTTATTTATTTTACACTTTTATTTGAGATCTGTAATATTTTCTGCATATTAGTTTCTACTGTTGTGATTCTGTAAGGAATTATTCCACATATTTTATCTCTTATTTCCTATCAAAACCCTAAAATCTAAACCCTGAGCACTAAATCCTATACCCTAATCCCTAAACCCTAAACCCTGATCCCTAAAAACTAAATCCTAAACCCTAAACACTAAAATATAATCCCTAAACCCATACCCTAAACCTTAAACTATAAACCCTAAATCCTAAACCCTAAGCCTTAAACCCTAAATACTAAACCCTATACCCTGATTCCTAAACCCTTAACCCTTAACCCTTAACCCTTAACCATGAGCCCTAAACCCTAAAATATAAAACCTAAATCCTAAGCCCTAAACCCTAAACCCTAAATTCCTAGACCTAAAACCTAAACAGTAAACCCTAAACCCTCAATCTTAAACCCTAAACCTTTAGGGATAAACCCCAAACCTAAAAGTCTAAGTGTAAAATCCTAATCCCTAAATCATAAATCGTAAAACCTAAACATTGAGCCCTAAACCCCAAACCCTAAACACTAAACTCTAAACCCTAAACATAAAAAAAACTATATCATAAACCCTTAGCCCTAAACCCTAAACCCTAAACCCTAAACACTAAACCCTAAAATCTAAACCCTAAATCCTAAACCCTAAATCATAAAAACTAAACCCTAAATCATAAACCCCATAAAACCAAACTACTTCTAAACCCTAAAACCTAAACCATAAACCCTAAACCCTAAAACCTAAGCAATGAACCCTAAATATTAAAAACCCTAGCCATACACCCTAAACCCTAAACCTTAAACCCTAAGCACTTATCCCTAAACTCTAAAACCTAAATCCCAAACCATAAACCCTAAACCCTAAACACTAAACACTTAACACTTAGTCCCAAACACTAAATCCTAAAACCTAAACTGAAAAACACTAATCCCTGAGACCTTAACCTTAAACCCTAAAATCTAAACCCTAAACATTAACTCCCCAAAAACCTTCACCCATAGCCCTAAACCCTAAACCTTAAACCCTAAATAGTAAAAACTAAGCCCTAATACCTAAAACCTAAATAATGAGCCCTAAACCCTAAAAAGTAAAAAGTAAACCAAAAACCATAAACACTAAACCCAAAACCAAAAAATCTTAGGCATGAGCCCTAAACCCCGAGCCCTTAACACTATTCCCTAAACCCTAAACCGTAAACATTAAAACCTTAAGCCCTAAACCCCTAAACCATAAACCCCATTATATCTAAACAATACACCCCAAATCCTAAGCCTTAAGCCATAAAGCCTATACCCTAAACCCCCAACCCTAAAACCTAAACTCTAAACCATATACAGTCATCCTTAAACCCAAAAACATAAACCCCAACCACTAAATATTAAACCCTAAACCCTAAAGACTAAATCTTAACCCCTAAACCCTAAATACTAAATCTTAAACCCTAAATCCTAAGCTCTAAGAACTAAACCCTAAACCCTAGACCCTTAGCCCTAAACTCTAAACCCTAAACCCCTAACCCTAAACAATAAACCCTAAACCTTGAACCCCCTAAAACCTAAACACCCTAAACCCTAAATTTTAAGCCCTAAATCCTAAATGCTAAAACCTAAACACTATATTATAAATCATAAACCCCCTAAACCCTAAACCTTTAACCCTAAACCCTAAACCCTAAACCCTAATCCTGAATCCCTAAAACTTAAAACCTGTAATGCCTTGTTCAGCGTGTACCTTAGTTTTTGTTATAGTGACCCTTTTTGTTGAGTGTCGAATGGCTGTGTGAATTTCTGTTGTCTTAGATCTTGTCTCAGTGATGTTTTAGAACCTTCCCTCTCCTTCTTGCATTCTCAAGTCGTTATTGACACCTTTGTGTGTGGACTTTGTAATGTCCTGTGTGTTAACCTATTTAAAGGAGGATCTTGTTGTCGCATAGTTAAGCTGGATCTTTGGCCATTATTGGTGTGAGTAGAAATTATTTATATTTACAGTATATATTGATAACAATGTTGTTTTAATTTAATTATCGACTGGCTTCTATTTTATAGTGTTATTGGTTTACATTATTGTCGAGCTGGTATATATACGTCTTTGTTAATATGATTAATAATTATTTTAAGTGGTAATAATAATAATAATAATTAAATAATAATAATAATAATAATATTAACAATATTATTATTTTAATTATTGATCGACGATAACTCATTATTTTTAGTGTCGATTGTTATCAACTGTATTATTAATTATCATTAAGCGATTTTATTGTTTGGTTGGTCACTGTGCAGAATGAACTCCGTTCCGCACTAAGGAAGGGGTTACCCGTCTTGGTGTCATGGTCGTTCCTTGCTTCGTGTTTTCTTTTCAATGTCAACCTCTAGTTTTCTTCACTTGGTCGCTTAAGCATGTTTGCATGTTGTTTTAATCATTGTGAGTAATGGAGAATTCGACTCTTACTTCCTCTAGCTTGCTCATCTGTATGTGATTTAATCTTCTCGAGTTGAATAGTAATCATACAAAATCTCTTATACCTTTTAGCTTATGTGAATTATATGGAGAAAACTATTGTAATAATAAATGAATTCGTATAAGTTATATTTTTTATTTGTGTAAATAAATTATAAAATTTTGCTGATGAATTATTAAAGCCTTTTAGGCCACATTAGTCATCCAGAGACTTGTAAAATTGTTACGGTCAGTTTTATCTCCTTCTTGGCGTGGAGTTTGGTTTCCCACCAGTTTGTTTAATCATTTTTGCACTGATGCCATGCTTGGCGTGGGCTGGTGGGAATCCTTTTTTTTATTGTTGTTAGGGGCATTATTTGTGTTGAATAGCTGTATGGAGGGTGGAGTTATTAAAATCTAGCCATGTGTTGTTAATGCTTTATAAAAAAGTTAATAAAGAAAACATCTTTTTTACTCTTCTCCTTTCCTATGCGCCATTCTTTTTCCCTTGCCTAGCTATGCAGTCAACTAGGTTGTTAGCTGGCGGTTGGTGGAAGGACCTGGTATCCCTTTTATTTTTCTTTGAATGCGTTATGGGTGGAGTATTGGGCACATTTTTTCTTGGGCTGCAGGTCCTTGGAAGGAGGGAAACATGTTTGGGTGTTGTTTTATCCTTTTTGTGTAGTTTTGTTCCTTTTTCCTGCTAAACAAACCCTCTTCCTTTTTTGTTTTCTCCTCCTCTATGACGTATGGGTGATTCCTTCTCCTTGCAACGTTTTCTCTGCCTCTTTGTTGATTGCGTGAATGTTGGGTTGAGGAAAACTTGATTTAGCTTCGACACTTGTTGGTTCCCTATTGGAGATCCTCCTCCTCTTCTTACCCTGTGCACGCATGTATGAATGTCCGTACCTGTTCTAAACTACCATTTTGACCTGAGTGCGTGGGCAGAGAGGCCATCAAAATCATTTCTGTCAAGGCATTTTTCATCATAGTACCTGCTTGGGTGATGGATCCCTCTTCTTCTCCCACGTTTCCAGCTTTCTACTAGCTTCCTCTACAGTCTGGCATGATTTGTTGGGCTGTGGGATTTCGGGAGGGGCGTCCAAAAAAATGGAAGAGGCGGGGAGGGGCAATGTTGAATCAGGAGGAACATGCATGAGCCATTTTTCCCCCTTTTCCAGCTATTTCTTTTATATTGATTGCATGATTATTTCTTGTTCTCCTTTTAAATGTGTGCTATGTTTGTTTTGGGATAGCTCTACATGAGAAAATATCAATTTGAAATGTTGTGTGGTTGTTGTACGCCTTTCCCGCAAAGATTGTAGTTTTTTTCTTAATAAAATGTGCATGGGGAGTTTTACTAGATACCTCTGTGTTATACCTGTGAGAGTAGTTCTGTCTTTTTTTTTCCGACCTGGTATTGGACCTTCTTCAGTGTGGCAATGAGATATTATTTGTTTAAGTTTTGTCCTCCTTTAAAAATATAAAATAAAATAAAATAAATGTGATTTTACCTCTTGTATGTATCCCTTGGTTATAAAGGGGAGCAAGTGATAAATGAATAAAAATATTTATCTCATGAGAAGTTGTGTATTGGTTGCCTTTTGATGTTATCACTGTCTAGAATTTATCCAACTGTGGAAATGATACCAAAAAGACCCTTACTCATCGTTTTTTTAAAGCAATCTAATTTGGTATAATCTCATCTAAACTTTCAGACCTGGGAAGTCGACTGCAAGGCTGGAACATCATAAATTTCTATTCTTTTTAGAAGCTTTAACGAACTATGTATTATGCTCGTTGGATGTGACCGACTGTGATTAGATAGTGGGTTTTCGACAACGTCTTATCCAAACATTTTTTCTTGGCCAAATCTAACTTGCTTACCTTAAAATTTTACTACCCTAGCCAAGGGATAACATTGTTAGTCCTACATTTGACTTATCTCCCTAACTGGTCTTATCGAAAGGTCCACCGACTGCTTTGTGACAGAAAATTTGAGGGATTGTTACAAGGAAAAACCTTACTCAAACCTTTGGAGAAAATACTTACAGTACTCTAGGCACTCTCATTTTTTACATGGGATATCCTATGCGCCCGACACAACTGTGTAAGTTTACTTAAATTTTTTCTTTATTATAAGAAAAGCCTTTCCTTGTCGGATGCATCCACGGTAGTGAGTGTATGAATAGTGTTTTACCCAATCTGAGTAATAAACAATGATGTATATGTTGGATGTGGTTAACATGGAACTAATTCTGAGGCTTGAGATGCTTTTGGGTACCTGTGAAAGGGAAATTACATTTTCCCCAAAACAACAATGTTTTATGAGACCTTTCTTCATTATTTCAGCAAGTAAGTTAACAGTATATAACATTGAAATATTTATTATGTTGGGAATGAAGGGTTTTTCATTGAGGGATGTGTGGAGTTGGTACTTGCGGCTTAATAGTGCTTTCAAAGTTTCAACTTATCGTATCTGGATGTTGTTTAACCTTGGATATATATATATATATATATATATATATATATATATATATATATATATATATATATGGGTATATACATATTGGGTATAATAATAAAAAAAAACATCATGCTGCATTCTTTAAGGTGTACGCATGTGCAATGCATTTCCTTTTTACATGATCTTTGAATTGGGTCCTTGAGTGGCCACAACCCACCCATAGGTGGCATGAGTTTTTGTGGGCTTGTGTGACACTCTTTGTCTGAGTAGGGATGTTCAGAATAATAAAATTAGTTACCTTCTTTTTGCATTATCAGTAGAATTTACTATTCCATGTATCAGGTGGTTGTCGTACGATTCCTTTATTCAGTTTTGTGAATGTGAAGCTATTATCGCTATCTTTACTTAAAGAAAATAAAAAGGAGTATTATGTGGGAAATTTGTTATAATTTAGAATGTATGGTGTAAGAGAAAATTTGGATAGAAAATATACAATTTTGGCCTTCATATGTCCTACAGTGTTCCTTTTCTTAACTAGGTATCTATTTTGTTTACATTCATACTAACCAATTTTTGCTTATGTCATGGAATGGAAATCATGCACTAGTCGTTCAATTAATTTGGATGAGATATCTAGGAAAGGGGAATGCATGCTCATGCCAGTTCTTTGGAACTAACAAAAGCTAACATGTTTTTGCAGGTTGATTTTCTGAGCTCAAGTATGAAAGAAGTGGTTGTTGTACTTGCCATAGATGATAATCATTATGGTGCTTGTACGTTGTATTTTTTTTTTATGGTGACACTATTGTAATGTCCTGTGGATATTTTCAAAAGAGGGTCAATGTCTTAGTATATTGTATTGTGGACTTTGTCATCTTAACTTTGGAAACCTTGGATCGTTGACTATCACTAAAAATATAAGAAAATTGGTTTACCGCTTTTTGGGTGACCTTAATGGATTATCAATATTCTAAGAGTTGATGTAACCTTGTTTCGTTTTCGTAAATGAGTATTGCTAAAATTTACCCCTGTGGTTAAAGGTTGAGTTAAATCTTTCTAAGACTTAGTAATAGGGTGTCATAAGTAATATAAAATGGGTTGTTTAATACTTATAGAAGTTAAAATAAAATTTATATTGCAAATAAATTAGTGTAGAGGTGACCAACTTGAGAGCATGTAATTCCATAAAGTGATCAAAGATGAAAACTATCCTTTGTTAAGTAACATTTTAGAACTTGGTATCCCTAGCTACACTAATGAACACTATTCCTTTTATGGTGGAATTCTTAAATGAACTTAAGGAAAATCTATGGTTAGTTCTGGAAGATAATAAGATTTAATAAGCAGGAGAATTTTTTTTTGAAACCACGCAATCTATCTCTCAGCCTTTGGAAGGTAAATTGTTTTATTTTATAAAACTCATTTAGTAAAGCCTAAGTAAAATCCTTAATAATTCTGGTTAAGTTTTCAAGCTTCAATTAAATCTTGGTAATAACTAATGAGATCTTAAAGATGATTTCAACTCGACCTTCTCCCCCTAACCTTTTTCCAAGGTGCTTTGTAATTTCTTCTCTTAAGTGTGTTGAATGCAAACCCATGTTGTCATATGGGCATGAACGAGTTCTACTAGTGTAAGTGTTAATAGATGGCCTTGTGGAATTAAATTACCCCTTTTTTTCTAAATAAATGAATTAAGCAAATAAAGGTCATAATAGAGAAGACTTCAAAGCCAATTTCTCTTCAGAGTAAAAGTAGGAAACTTAGCGTTGGTAAGAGGAATTGTACGAATCATATCTAGAGTCTCCTAGAAAACTTAAGTTAAGGATTGACAATATGTCTTATCAAAATAAATAACCTTTAATAATTTCTCATTGTGGCTTACCCTATCTGTAAGTGTGTTATGTGGTTGGACTTCCTATGTTGTCTTGTCAAAAAGAAAAGTGAATTATTCTTGATGGATGTGAACATTTTTGTGTTACCTTTGTGGTCATCCTTGCACTGAGTTGTTCACATAGTTAGTTGTAACCTTAGTGATGACATGTTGTGTCGTGTTTTTTGTCAATCAGAGTTAAAAAAAAAATTATCCTGTATTTTACTGGGTTGTTAACGTGTGTGAATTTTTGGGTCGTTACAAAACAAAAACCTTAAACACTAAATCCTAAACCCTAAGCCTTTAAACCTAAACCCCAAATCCTAAACCCTAAGTTGTAACTCATAATCCCTTATCCCTAAACCTTAAAACATAAACCCTAAACCTTAAACTAAAAACCCTAAATAATAAAACGTAAACCCCATACCCTAAACCGTAAATAGTAAACCCTAAACCCTAAATCATAAACCACCTAAATTTTAAACCTGAAACCCTAAACCCTACACACTAAACCCTAAACACTAAACCCTATAACTTATACTTTGATCCCTAATCCCTAAACCAAAAATCCTAAACCATGATCCCTAAACCCTAAACTGTAAACCGTAAAGAGTAAACCCTAAACCCTGATCTGTAAACACTAAACCCTAAACCAAAAATCCTAAACCCTAAACCTTGATCCCTAAACCATAAACCATAAACCTTTAGCACTAAACCCTAAACTGTAAAATCCTATCCCAAAAACCTAAACTATAAATCCTAAACCCTAAATCATAAACGTTAAACACTATACTACAAGAACCCTAAATCCTAAACCTTGAAATTGATAAAGCCTATACCCTAAACCATAAATCCCCCTAAACCCTAAACCTAGAATAAACCGTAAACTAAAAACCTTAACTCTAAACACTAAACCCTAAATCCTAAATACTAAACCCTTATCACCTAAACCCTAAACCCTAAACTCTATACTCTATGACCCTAAATCCTAAACCCTAAACCATAAACCATATGATCCATAAACCCTAAACTACTAAACCCATAAAACCAAAATTAAACCTAAACCCTAAACCCTAAACCCTAAACCTTAGAAACTATAAACCTAACCTTGATCTAAAACCTAAACCATAAATCCCTAAACCCCAAATCCCTTAAACCCTAAAAAACCTAAACTCTACAAATCATAAACCCTAAACCCTAAGCTTTGAAACCCTAAACAATAAACACTAAACCTATAATCTAAACCCTAAAAGTTACCCTAAACCCTAAACTCCAAACATTAAACTCTAAACTCTAAACCCTAAACCCTAAACTCTAAACCTAAATCCTATAACCTTAATCCTCTAAACCCATATAAACCCTAACCTCGAAACCCTAAACAACTTAAAACCCTAAACCCTATATCCTAACCTTGAATTCCTAAACCCTATACCCTAAACCCTATAATCCAAAAATCCCTAAACCCTAAAATATAAACCCTAAAACTATAAACCTAAACCATAAACCATAAATCCCTAAACCCTAAACTCATAAACCCTAAACCCTAAACCCTAAACCCTAAACCCTAAATCCTAAACCCTGTAAACCTAAACCTTAAACCCTAAACCATGTAGATCCCTAAAACCTAAACTATTAACCCTAAACCCTAAACCCCTAAACCCTAAACCCTAAACCTAAACCAAAAAATCTAAACCCTTAGCCCTAAAACCATAAACCCTAAACTTGAAACCTTAAACCTAAAACACTAAACCCTAAACCCTAAACCCTAAATCCTTATCCCTAAACTATTCCGTAAACCCTAAAAACTAAACCCTAAACCCTAAACCAAAAACCATAAAAATAAACCCTAAACCCTAAACCCTAAAACCTAAACCCTAAACCCTAAACCCTAACCATAAAACCCTAAACCCTTAATCCTAAACCCTATACCCTTACTCCTAAACCCTTAATCCTAAACCCTAATCCGTAAACACTAAACCCTAAACCATTTAACCTAAACCTTAAACATCGAGCTAATCCTTAAATCTCTAAAAACACTAAACCTTAAACCCTAAACCCTAAAGCCTAAAACCCTAAATAGTACACATATACCCTAAACCCTAAACCCTAAAAACTAAACCCTAAACACTAAACCTAAAACCCTAAATGCTAAAACCTAAAGTCTAAACCCTAAATCAAGATCCCTAAACCCTAAACCCTAAACCCTGATCCATAAACCCCCAAACCCTAAACCATAAACCATAAACCTTAAACCCTAAACCCTAAACCCTAAACCAAAACCCTAAACCCTAAACCATGAGCCCTAAACCCTAAACCCCCTAAACTTTAAATAAAACCTAAATTTACACTAAACCCTAAACCATCAACCTAAAAATCTAAAACCTAAACCCTAAACCCTAAACCTTAAATACCATAAACCCTAAAAACCTAAACCCTAACCCTAAACCTAAGACCCCTAAACCTAAACCGTTAAATATCTAAACCCTAAACCCTAAAACCCTAAACCCTAAACCCTAAACATAAACCCTAAACCCTAAGCCCTTAGTAAACCCTAAACCATAGCCCTAATCCCTAAAACCTCAATACCATAAACCATAAACCCTAAACATATAATTTATAAACCCTAAACCTTAAACCCTAAACAATAAACCCTAAACCCTAAAATCCCTAAAACCTAAACCCTAAACCTAAACCCTAACTCTAAACCCTAAATCCTAAACCCTTGAACCTAAACCCTAAACCCTAAACCCTATAGCACTAAATCCCTAAACCATGAACCCTAAACCCTAAACCCTAAACCCTAAACCCTAAACACTTAAATAAACCTAAATCCCTAAACCCTAAACCCTAAACCCTAAACCATAAACCCTAAACCCTAAACCCTAAATCCTTAAACCCTAACGCACTAAACCCTAAATCCTAAAACCTAAACCCTAGATAATAAACCCTAAAACCTAAACCCTTAGCCTCAAACCCTAAACGCTAAATTCTAAACCATAATTCCTAAACCTTGAACCCTAAACCCTAAACCCTAACTAACATAATAAACCCTAAATAAACCCATAAACCTAAACCCTAAACCCTAAACCTAAACCCTAAACCTAAACCCATAAGCCCTAAAAACTAAACCCTAAACCCTAAATCCTAAACCCTAAACCATAAACCCTAAACCCTAAACCTTGAACCCTAAACATCTAAACCCTAAAACCCTAAAACCCAAACCCTAAACGCTAAACCCTAAACCATAAAATGTAAACCCTAAAACCTTAAACCCTAAACCCTAAACCCTGAGCCCTAAACCCTAAACCATAAACCCTAAACCCTAAACCATAAACCCTAAACCCCCTAAACCTAAATCTAAAACCCTAAACCCTAAACCCCAAACCATAAACCCTAAACCCTAATGTCCTAAACCCTAAACCCTAAGCCCTAAACCCTAAACCCTAAACCCCCTAAAATCCTAAACCTTAAACCCTAAACCCTAAATATTAAACCCTAAAACCTAAAACCCTAAACCCTATAGTCTTAATCCCTAAAACCTAAACACCTAAGCCCTAAATCCTAACCCCTAAACCCTAAACCCTAAACCCTAAACCCTTAGCCCTAAAATCCTAAACCATAAACCCTAAGCAACCTAAACTTGATAAATCCTAAACCATAAACCCTAAATCCTAAACCCTAAAACCTAAACCCTAAACTCCTAAACCATAAACCCTTAAGACCCTAAACCTCTAAACCTAAAGCCTAAACCCTAAAATTTTAACCCTAAACTATAAATCCTTAACCATAAACCCTAAACCATATACCTTTAAAACTAATCCCTAAACCCTATAGCCTATACCTTATACCCTGAGTCCTAAACTGTAAAACAAAAACCCTAAACCTTAAACCCTAAACAAAAAACCTAAACCCCAAAACCTAAACCCTAAACCCTAAACCCTAATCCCCCTCCTTTAGTGTTAAACCCTAAACCCTAAACCATAAAACTTAAACCCTAAACCCTGAGACCTAAACTCTATACCTTAATCCCTAAAACCTAAATCTTAAACCCTAAACCCTAAACCCTCAACCCTAAACCCTAATCACTAAACCCTAAACCCTTAGTCCTATACCCTAAACCTCCTAAATCCTAAAACCTAAACCCTTATTCCAAACCATAAAATACTAAACAATGTAAAACCCTAAACCTAAACCCTAAACCCTAAACCATAAACCCTAAACCCTAAACCCTAAACCCTAAAGCCTAAACCCTAAACCGTAAACCCTTAAACCCTAAACTCTAAACCCTAAACCCTAAACCCTAAACCCTTAAACCCTCAGACCTAAACCCTAAACCCTAAAAGCCCTAAAATAAACCCTGAGTCCTAAGACCCTAAAACCCTAAACCCTTAAAACCCTAAACCAAATAAACCATAAACCCTAAAACCTAAACCCTAAACCCTAAACCCTAATAAACACTAAAAACTTAAGTCCTAAACCCTAAACCCTAAACTATAAACAAATTAAACCCTAAAACCATTAAGACCTAAATCTATACTTAAAAAACCTAAACCCTAAACCCTAAATCCCTAAACCCTAAACCATAAGCCCTATAACCCTAAACCCTAAACCCTAACTATATAAAAATAAATACCTAAACCCTTCCTAAACACTAAACTAAACCCTAAGCCCTAAACCCTAAACATAAACCATCAATGTGTCCTAAAAACATAAATCCTTAAACATTAAACCCTAAACCTTATGAACCCTAAACCCTAAACCCTAAAACCCTAAACCATAAACCCCCTACCCTTAACTCTTAACCCTAAACCCTAAATGCTAAACCCTAAACCCTCAAACCTAAACCTTAAACCTAAACCCTAAACCCTAAACAATAAACCCTTAACCCTAAACCCTAAACCCTAAACCCTAAACCCTGAACCCTAAATCCTAATCCCAATAAAACCCTAAACCCTAAACCTTGAAATCCTAAACCCTAAACCCTAAACCCTAAAAACCTTACCCCTAAACCATCCCTAACCCTAAAACCTAAACCTAAACCCTAAACCCTAAACACTAAACCCTAAACCCTAAACCCTAAAGCCTAAACCCTAAACCCAAAAAACCTAAACCCTAAATAAACCCCCTAAACCCTAAACCCTTAAACACTAAACCCTAAAACCATAAACCCTAAATCATAAACCCTAAATCCTAAAGGCCTAAATCCTAAACCCTAAATCCCCTAATCCCTAAACCCTAATCCACTAAAACCCTAAACCCCCTAAACCCTAAACCCTAAACCCTAAACCCTAAACCTAAAACCTAAACCCTAAACCCTATAAAACACTAAACCCTAAAACTTAAACCCTAAACCCTAAACTCTTAATAAAACCTTAAACCTAAACCCTAAACCCTAAACATTAACCCCTAAACCCTGAGCCCTAAACCCTAAAGCATGTAAACCCTAATCCCTAAATTCTAAACCCTAAACTATAAACCCTAAACCCTAAACCCCTAAATTAAAACCCTAAATCCTAAACCCTAAAATACCTAAAACCTAAAAAATTGAGCCCTAAACCCTTACACCCTAAACCTTAAACCCTAAACCCTAAGCACTTAAACCTTAAACCCTAAACCCTAAGCCTAAACCCTAAACCCTAAACACTAAACCCTAAACCCTAAACCATAAAACCTAAACCATACACCCTACACTTTGTAAACCCTGATCCCTAAACCACAAACCCTAAACTTTAAACCTTAAACCCTAAACCCTAAACCCTAAATCCCTTAACCCTAAACACAAAACCCTAAACCCTAATCCCTAAACCCTAAACCCTAAACCATAATAGCTAAGCCCTAAACCCTAAACCCTAAAACTTAAATCCTAAACCATAAACCCTAAACCCTAAACATTAAACCCTAAACCTTAAACCCTTAGACAAAAAACCTAAACCCTAAAATCTAAACCCTAAACCATGAGCCCTTAATCATAAACCCTAAACCATAAACCCTAAACCCTAAAACCTTAACCTTAAGCCCTAAAATATAAATCCTAAACCCTTAGCCCTAAACTCTAAAACCTAAACTACAAAGCCTAAACCCTTACCCCTAAATGCTAAACCTTAATCCCTAAAACTTGAGCCCTAAATCCTAAGGCCTAAATACTAAACCCTAAATCCTGAGCCTTAAACCATAAACCCTAAAAATTAATCCCAAAATGCTAAACCCTAAATAATAAATCCCCTAAACTCTGATCCCTAAAAACTCAGCCTGAAACCCTAAACCCCCTAAACCCTAAAGCCTAAAGCAAAAAACCCTAAAACCTAAACCCTAAACCCTAAACCTAAACCCTAAACCCTTAAACCCTAAACCCTAAATCCTAAACCCTAAACCCTAAGCCCTAAACCCTAAACCCTAAACCCTGAACCTAAACCCTAAACTCTAAACCTAAACCCTAAATCATAAACCCTAAACCCTAAACCTTAAACCCTAAACCATAAACACTAAACCCTAAACCCTAAATCCTAAACCCTAAACCAAAACCCCTAAAACCTCTACCTAATCCCTAAACCCTAAATCCCTTAACCCTAAACCCCTAAACCCTAAACCCTAAACCCATATCCATAAACCTTAAACCCTAAACCTTAAACCCTAAACCCTAAACCCCTAACCCTTAAACCTGAACCCTAAACCCCTAATACCTCAACCCTAAACCATAAAACCTAAACCATAAACCATAAACAATAAACCATAAAACCTGAGCCCTAATCCGTAAACCCTAAATCCCGAACCCTAAACTCTAAATCCTAAAACCATAACCCTAAACCCTAAACCCAAAAAACCCTAAAACCCTAAACCATAAAATTAAACCCTAAATGATAAACCCTAAACCCTAAATACCCTAAACCCTAAACTATGAACACTAAACACTAAACCCTAATCCCTAAACTATAAACCCTAAAACCCTAAATCCTAAACCCTAAACCCTAAACAATAAACCCTAAACCCTATACCATAAACTCTAAACCCTAACCCCTAAAAAATAAACAACCTAAACCCTAAACTCTAAACCATAAACCATAATCCCCATAAATGATAAAACTTAAACCATACAACCTTAAAGCTAAATCCTAAACCATAAACCCTGAGATCTAATCTGTAAACCCTAAATCCATGGCTCTAAATGCTAAACCCTAAACCCTAAACCTCTATCCCTAAATCCTAAACCCTAAACCCAAATACCTAAACCATAAACTATAAAACTTTAGCCTGAAACCTAAAACTATAAACCCTAAACCATAAACCCTAAACCCTAAACCTTAAACCCTAATCCATAAACCCTAAACCCTAAACCCTAAATCCTAAACCCTAAACCCTAAACCCTAAACACTAAACCCTAAACCCTAAAACCATAAACCCTAAACCCCATAATCCCTAAACTGTAAGCCCTTAGTTTTAAACCTTAAACCCTAAACCCTAAAACCTAAACCTTAAACCATAAACCCTAAAATATAAACCCTTTACAAACCTAAACACTAAAAAATAAACCCTAAACCCTAAACCCTAAACCCTAAACCTAAACCTAAAAACCCTTAAAATGTAAACCTAAACCTTAATCCCTAAACCCTAAACCCTGAGCACTAAAACCCTAAACCCTAAAACCTTCCTAAACCCTAAACTATAAACCATAAACCCTAAACCTTGAGTACCTAAACTAAAACCCTTAAACCTTAAACCCTAAACCCTAAACCCTAAACCCTAAAACCTAAAACCCTAAACCTTAAACCCTAACGCCTAAACCCTAATTCCTAAAACCTAAAACCTAAACCCAAAACCCTAAATCCTAAACCCTAAACTCTAAAAATTAAACCCTAAACCCTAAACTATGAGCCATAAACCCTAAACCCTAAACCCTAAACCCTAAACCCTAAACCTTTATAGCTAAACCCTAAACCCTTAGTCCTATACCCTAAACCTTAAACTATAAAACCTAAAAATTGAGTAAAAAACCATAAAAACTAAATCCTAAACCCTAATACATAAACCCTAAATCCTAAACCATGAGATTTAAGACATAAACCATAAACCATAAAGCCTAAACCCTAAAATTTTAACCCTAAACTATAAATCCTTAACCATAAACCCTAAACCATATACCTTTAAAACTAATCCCTAAACCCTATAGCCTATACCTTATACCCTAAGTCCTAAACTGTAAAACAAAAACCCTAAACCTTAAACCTTAAACCATAAACCCTAAACAAAAAACCTAAACCCCAAAACCTAAACCCTAAACCCTAAACCCTAATCCCCCTCCTTTAGTGTTAAACCTTAAACCCTAAACCATAAAACTTAAACCCTAAACCCTGAGACCTAAACCCTAAACCCTAAACCCTAAAACCTAAATCTTAAACCATTATCTGTAAACCCTAAACCCCTAGCCCTAAACCCTAAAACCTAAACCCTAACTGTAAAATGTAAAACCTTATCCCTAAATCCTAAACCATGAGAACTAAACCCTTATCCCTAAACACTAAACACTAAACAATGTGTCCTAAACACTAATACTTAAACCCTAAACCCTAAAATGTAAACCCTTAGCCCTAAACCCTAAACCGTAAATGGTAAACCTCAAACCTTGAAAACTAAACACTAAACCCTAAACCCTAAACCCTAAACCCTATACCCTAAACATAAAACATAAACCCTAAACCCTAAAACCTAATTACAATACCCTAAACCCTAAACCCTAAACCCTAAACCCTAAACCCTAAACCCTAAACCCAAAACCCTTAAACCATAAACCCTAAAAATTGAGCCCTAAACCCTAAACCCTAAACACTAAAAACTTCTTCCTAAGACCTAAACCATAACAAATAAACCCAAAACCATTAGACCTAAACCATAAACCCTAAACACTAAACCCTAAACCCAAATCCCTAAAGCCTAAACCATAAGACATAAACCATAAACCCTAAACCCTAAACACTAAACAGTAAATACCATAAACCCTAAACCCTAAACCCTAATCCATAACTCCTAAAACATAAACCCTCAAATCTAAAAATTAAACCTTAACAACTAAACCCTAAACCCTAAACCCTAAACCCTAAAATCCATAAACCCTAAATCTTGAACCCTAAACCTTAAATGCTAATAAACCCTAAACCCTAAACCCTAAAAACTAAAACCTAAACCCTAAACCCTAAACCCTAAACCATAAACCCTATCCCTAAACCCTAAACCCTAAACCCTATAACATCCCTAAACCCTAAACCCTAAATCATAAACCCTAAACCCCTAGCCCTAAAATCTAAACCCTAAACCCTAAACCCTAAACCCTTACCCTAAACCATCTAAACTTAAACCATAAACCCTTGAGCCCTAAATCCCTAAACCTAAAATATCTAAAACATAAATCCTAAACCCTAAATCCTAAACATAAGCCTAAAACCTAAACACTGAACCCTAAACCCTAATCCCTAAACCCTAAACCCTAAACTCCATAAACACTAAAAGTCCTAAACCCTAAATACCCTAAACCCTAAACCCTAAACACTAATCCATAAACACTAATCCCTAAACCTTTAAACCCTAAACCCTTGATCCCTTAACCCTAAACCCTTAAACCCTAAACACTAAACCCTAAATCCTGATCCCTAGACCCTAAATATTAAACCCTAAATAGCCCTAAACCCAAACTACTTATAACTTAAATCCTAAACCCTAAATCCTAAGGACTAAACACTAAACCCTAAACTCTAAACCCTAAACGATAAACCCTAAATGCCTAAAATCCTAAACCCTAATACCTAAAACCCTAAACCCTAAATACTAAAAACCCTAAATAACCCTAAACTATAAACCTAAACCATAAACCCTAAAACCCTAAACCCTAAACACTAAACCCTTAAACCTTAAACTCTAAAGTCCTTATCCCTAAACCCTAAACCCTAAACACTAAAACTTAAACCTTAAACCCTAAACCCTGATCCCTAAACCCTAAACCTTAAACACTAAACCACAAACCCTAAACCTTAAAACCTATATATTATACCCCATACCTTTGGCCCTAAACCCTAAATCATGACCCCTAAACCCAAAACCTTAAAACCTAAACCCTAAACCCTAAATCCTAAGCCCTAAACCTTAAGCCCTAAATCCCTATCCCCATAACCTAAACACTAAACCCATAGCTCTCAACCCTAAACCCTAAACCCTAAACCTTAACCTCTAAACCTTAAACCCTAAACCCTAAACATTAAACCCTAAACCTTAAACCCTAAACCATAAACCCCATTAACCTAAACCCTATATAAACCCTAAACCCCTAAGCCCTAAATCATAAACCCTAAACCATAAACCCTAAACCCTAAAACCTAAACCCTAAGCCCTAAACCATAAACCATAAACCTAAACCTAAACCCTAAGCCCTAAACCCTAAAACCTAAACCTAAACCCTAAAACCTAAACCCTTACCCCTAAATGCTAAACCTTAAACCCTAAACACTTAAACCCTAAACCCCCCTAAATCCTAAACCCTAAACCCTAAACCTAAACCTTGAAACCCTAAACCATAAACCCTAAACCCTAAAATTAAACCCTAAGCCCTAAAATCTAATATAAACCCTAAAACTCTGAACATTAAACCCTAAACTAAAAAAGCCTAAACCCTAAACCCCCTAAACCCTAAAGCCTAAAGGAAACCCTAAACCCCCCAAAACCCTAAACCCTAGCATAAAACCTAAACACTAAACCTAAACCCTAAACCCTAAACCATTGAACCCCTTAAAATCCTAAACACTAAACCTTAGCTAAACCCTAAACCCTAAACCCTAAACCCTAAACCCTAAACCCTAAACCCTAAACCTTAAACCCTAAACCACTAAAACCTAAACCCTAAACCCCTAAATCATAAACCCTAAACCCTTAAACCCTACCCTAAACCCTAAATCCCTAATACCCTAAACCATAAACCTTAAACCCTAAACCCTAAACCATAAACCTATAACTTAAACCCTAAACCCTAAACCCTTAAACCCTAAACCTTAAACCCTAAAATCTAAACCCTAAACCTTAAACATAAAACCCTAAACCCTAAACCCTAAACATTAAACCCTATACCTAAACCCTAAACCATAAACCCTAAACCATAAACCCTAAACCATAAACCTGAACCCTAAACCTTAAATCCTAAACCCGAACCCTAAACCTAAATCCCTAAAACCATAATACCATAAAACTAAACCTTAAACTTAAACCCTAAACCCTAAACCCTAAATCCTAAACCCTAAACCTTAACCCAAACCCTAAACAAAAAATCCTAAACCCCAAAACCCTATGACCCTAAACCCTAAACCCTAAACCTAAAACCCTAAACATCTAAACCTTAAACCCTAAACCCTAAACCCTAAACCCTAAACCTTAAACTAAATACTAAACCATGACCCATAAACCCTAAACCCTAAAAAATAAACTTGAAACCCTAAACCCTAAACCCTTAACCCTAAACCCTAAACCCTAAACCCTCAATTAAAACCTAAACCCTTAGCATAAACTATAAATCCTTAAACCATACAACCTTAAAGCTAAATCCTAAACCATAAACCCTGAGATCTAATCTGTAAACCCTAAATCCATGGCCCTAAATGCTAAACCCTAAACCCTAATCCTTGAACCCTAAACTTCTATACCTAAATCCTAAACCCTAAACCCAAATACCTAAACCATAAACTCGAAACCTTTAGCCTGAAACCTGAAACCCTAAACCCTAAACCATAAACCATAAACCCTAATCCATAAACCCTAATCCCTAAATCCTGAGTCCTTAACCCTCTACCGTAAACACTAAACACTAAACCCAAAATCCCCTAAACTCAAAACACTTAACACTAAAACCTAAACTCCAAGTCATAAATCCTAAACCTTGAACCCTAAACCCTAAACCTAAAAAGCTAAACCCTTAGCCCTAAACAATAAACCTAAACCTATACTCATAAACCCCCTAAACCCTAAACCCTAAACACTAAACCCTAAACATAAACCCATAAAACTTAAACCCTACTAAACCATAAACCGTGTAACATAAACCCTAAACCCTAAACACAAAGCCATAAACCATAAAACCCTAAATCATAAACCCTAAATCCTTATCCCCAAAGACTAAACCATGAGAAACAATCCCTAAACAAGAAAACCTAAACCCTGAAACCATAAAATTTAAAACCCCTAATCCCTAAACTGTAAGCCCTTAACCTTAAACCTTAAATGGTAACACCTAAATGTTATCCAAAATTCACCCCTAGGGTAAATTTGATAACATGCATCAGAATACTCAAGTCCCAGGAAAATAGATTGATTCAAGGAAAAAAATCATGTTTCTGGGGTCCCCTCGGCTTTTTTCTAATTCTCTTGTCCAAGGAGAAAAGAGTAAGTTCTAAAAAGGGGTGAAAAAGTGGCAAAAAACAAGCTTGGGGCAGAAAAAATCATGAAAATCAGCTAAGTCCTAGTCTAGGCAGCACTATGATAGTTGGGACGTAAGGGGCGAATCGGCTGAAAGGCCACTAGGTGGTTCGTGTAGCAAAGGGACATTCGGGCCGTGGGGACATGAAGAACATGAAAGGGTGAACCGGCTGAAGGTAAAAACAAAATCGGCTAACTGCTGTGTAGAACAGGCTGGGACATCTGGGCCGTGAGGATGTGAAGGACGTGAACCACTCGAATCGGCTGAAATAGAGAACTTTCACACTGAGACAGTTGGGACATAGGGACGCGTGGGATGCAGAAAGTCAAAGGAGTTGAGATCCAATCAAATCACGCCACATGTCTTTGCCTCATAGAGGGATAGGGAAGCCCGAATCGGGCAGTTCGGAGGAATGTGTCCTAAACAGTTTGGGACATCCGGGATAGAAGTACGTTGTGGATGCGGGGACCTGAAAGAGCCTCCGATGAATTAAAGCATGCCACGTGTCTTCATGGATCAGAGCGGCGGAGGAAAGGGTGAGTTTTTAATTAATGTTTTGCCGAGTTTCTAAAGGAAAAGTTTGGAGCGTTGGCCCGAACCAATAGACACATGACACGTGTCCTAAGGAGAAGGGGAGTGTGGAGCTTAGGGAGGACTTGGAGAATTTGAAAAAAGTTTTGGCCAAAAAGCTAAAAGGTAAAGGATGACCCCGCGCCCCTGTCCTCCTACCAGATCATGCCACGTGTCCCAAGTGGCGGGGACGCAGGGAAAAAATGGAAATTTTTCCAAAGTTACAAAAAGTCAAAACTTTCAAGGAAAACCCATGGGTAAGGGAAGGAGAGAGAATTTCTCATCCAATCAGTGCCTGACAGGTGTCGCCTAGGTGGCGAAGCGCGGAAAAAAATTTCAAAACCCATTTTTGCCTATTTTGTGCCCTAAATCTTCAGATCAGCATATCTTTCGATCCAGAGCTCGGATTTACACTGTCTTTATATCATTTAAAAGCTTATAAAATTCTCTACATGATTATAGGGTAAATATTGAATTTTGGGGTAGTTTGGAGAGATAAAGTTAAGAAATGGCTCTAACATGTGTTTATGGCCAGAAGTGACATTTCAGCGACACAATTTAATGCATAATGGGTCGCATTCTCCTCCAATTCAGTCAAAAATTATAGGGTATGGGTATGTAAGGTCCCCCATGCCATTTTAATGCATTTTTAGTTAAGGAGGAATGGGCTCCCACGTTTTGTATATTTTCTCTCTCCTGGGCTCGAACCATGCAATGTAAAAGCCAGATTTTGCTCATAACCAAAGGGGGAACACTTTTTGGCATAGCAATCTTCTTCTTTCACCTCCAGAAAGTGATTGTTGCAAGAATCAGACCTCTTCAAAGACTGTAATAGGTTTTCTACCTCTCTGAGGTTGTAATGCAGTGGTTTTGACATTGGAAATGATAATGTAAGCTTTCTGGATGGGTTTCAATCCTTTGTTTGTATTATTTACTTCATTTCAGATCCTAAATTATATCTTATCAGCCTGTGTATGTTTTATGTTGTAATCTTTGGTTTCTATCTATTTGCATGACAAAAATATTCACCACTCCTTTTGGTGTATCACCATCTTTAGTTAGTTTCAATTTTTGCATTTCTATCCATGTCTCCTTGCAATTTAGAGTAAGATTAGGATCTGAACCTCTGTAGTTGTGCAAATATAGATCTAAAACAGAGGATTTTTGAAGAACCAGCCTCTAATATGTAGATTCCTCTCTTAGTTTCACAAGTCCCACACTTGGAGAGAGGTTTCCATGTTATGCAATCACACAGGATGCCTTAACATCAACTTAGAAACCTGATTTGCATCCAGGGGTGATGTGATCCTACAAAAAGAGTTTTGGCACGCCCGGTGGGACACTAGAGGTCTCACTTTTATTGCAGAAAAGTTGATGTGCATCTGCTACAATTTTCTTGCTTGAAAAGAGCTATTATTTGCATATCTAGCGACTCTAAGGGGAAGAATCAACTAGTTTCAGTAGTGCAGGCCTGAAAACTCATGAGAAGAATCACTACAAGGTCAAGAGTTGGAGAAGAAGAGGTGCTGTTTGAATACCTGCAATTATCTCAAACAAGAAGGCAAAGAGGAATAAAGATTCAAAGGTCTCCATCTCCACCAAACAGAACTCTCTCAACTCCTCCACCTGGAAGGCCTTTCATTCAGTCAACAAGGGTTTTAAGACCAATTAGAATGGCACAAAACAACCCCTACGTCAACTTCACAGGTAGAAGCCCACTTGCACTTAATGCACAACATCCAATTACTATTTCAGCCTTGAAGAACAACCCCTACTTCACTAGAGAAAATTAGACTACTCCAGGTGATCATGTTAAAGATATTGCTAACCTTTGTGCAATTCATGAAATCAATGAGATGCAAGTGGCTGTCAAGTTACTGGCATCTTCATTCAAGGGGAAACATTGCAATGGTTTAGAAGCCTTGGAGCTGGTTCTATCACAAATTGGAATCAGCTGTGTATAGCACTTCATGAGCAATTTGGAGAAAGGGAGACAACTTGTCTCTTTTGGAGCAGCTGACAACCATCAAGAGAGCTCCCAATGAGCAGCTAACCGATTTCAACTTCAGATTTCAAAAGACTTGGGAGAGAATTCCAGTGGCAGTCAGGCCAACAATAGAAGGTGTCTTTTCTCTACTATCTCAAAGCTCTAAATTCTGATATTTCTATGTTGATTCAATCCATGGGAGGCATAACTATCCCTATGGCTTATAGCATTGCCATTAGGGCTGAAAATTGTTTGATCCAAGCTGGCAAACTTGCCCCTAGACCTCCCATGCCATTGTTTCCAAGTTTAGAGAGTCCAAACACCAATCAAGCACCTAATTTGGCTCCTTCTCCCACTCCTAGAAATCAAAGTTCAAATGAAGCTTCCACTTCATCTCCAAGTGCCCCAAGTGAGCTTTAAGAAGTCATGAAGCAATTGCAAAACCTAGGCAATGAGCTAGTTACTCTCAAGAGGCAAAAAGCCCAAGGTTTTAGACCTTCTTATCAACCCCAAGCTCAGCCTAACAGGCAGCCATACCAACCACAAAGGCCACCTAACCCAGCTACAAATATGAATCAAACAAGGCCTCCTACCAATAGACCATTTCAGCCCTATAATCCAAATGCCATATCTGCCTCTAAGGCATTAGTGCCAACACAAAACAACATTGCTCAGGAGTATGATTGGTGTTTTCCATGCAATGAGCCTCATAACCAATCCATGTGCTTCAATGGTGCTTTGAATCAAGCATTAATGGTGACAACTACTGGTGTGGAGGGTGAGGGCAGTCAAGGAAACAACCAACAACAAGAAGCATTCCAACAACAATCAGCCCCAAATGACACCACATTGGTAAATTGGCAAGCAGAAGATTTATGTGGCATGAATCAAGTAGTTTCTCAAGGTGTTGCAGCCAACACAAGGTCAAAAAGGAGGAATTTGGGTGAAGATCATCCATTGGCCCCAACCAATCCACAACCTTCCATGGCTCCACAAATGATTGGCAAGCAAAATCTAATTTCAAATGCACAAGGGCAGCCAAGAACAGCCCCTAGGCCAACTCAAATACCAGTTGTTGCTGCCCACATGCAAGGAGTGAATGTGTAAACCAAGGGACAACAAAGAGATCCTTCATCCCCATTCAACATCATTGATCAGATGAAGAAGAAAAATGTTAATATATCAATGTGGGAATCCCTATCTATCCCAGGCCAAAGAGATCTGCTGCAAGTTGCCATGAAGGACTGGCCAACTTCTGAATCAACAAGTTCAAATGCAAGAGAAAGTGCTTACAAATGCTACCCAGCCTAAGGGAAATCATGGAGGATAGCAAGGTAAAATGTTGAAGCCCCCTCCTTTCTATGTTTCATTGATCATTGGAAATCAATTAGTGCACAATTGCATGATAGACTCTGGGGAAAGTAGCTCAGTAATGCCTAAACAAATAGCTGATCAGCTAGGACTCCAGTATGAAACAATATCCAAAGGGGTAGTGTAGCTAGATGGGATAGTAGTAGCAACAGTTGGAGTGATTAGAAACTTGAGTCTTACCTTGCATGCATGTCCAAATGTGGTTGTTTTACAACATGTATCAGTCATAGACCTTCCACCACTCTTTACCCTTTGCTTGTCAAGGGACTTCACAGCCAAGATTGGGGGATATTTATCTATTGATTGGTCACACATGCTGTTCAGAACAAGGTATGGAACTAAGGCTACAATCAGGTCAGAACCTATTGCAAACTTCCATATTGAGCCTTACACTCCAAGTCAAATTAACGCCAATTGCTCAGCATTTGATCAAGAAGATCACCCAAGCATTGATGAAGCTGACACTAAGGTTGGAAGCATCCCAAATCTAATTCTTGATGAATGGGCAAAGGAAGGGTACATGCATTTTGATCCTTATCAAGAAGTGGAAGAATTTGAGCTAGGGGTCTATTGCATACACGAAGAAAATCAGCCTATTCCTAGCATCACCAAGTTAGACCACAAGGATGACAATGAGGTATGGGCAACTGTTTTTTTGATGGATCGAGGAGTAGACAAGGTGCAGGAGGTGGAGCTATGCTTTTTTCACCTCAAAGAGTAAAGTACTATTCAGCTTTTAGATTTCAGTTTGCATGCTCCAATAACACTACTGAATATGAAGCCTTGGTGCAAGGGATGCATTGGCCAATAAAGAAGAAAATAAAGAACTTGCAAGTCTTTGGTGATAGTGAATTGATTGTAAATCAGGTCAAGGGACATCATGCTGCCAAGAATGATCTACTCAAGTGCTACAAGAACAGGGTGTGGGACCTCATGGAAGATTTTGAGGGTTTTGGCATCAAATCCATTCCTAGGGAAGGAAAATGAAACTGCTGACAGGCTTGCAGCAGTAGGGGAAGCCTTTAACATTGTGGGAAAGCATTCAACAAGACAAGGTACAACCAAACATCCACATGATTGTGAGACATTCAGTGCCAGATAACAATGTTAGTTGGCAAGTGTTTGAAAATGACCAGAAAATCATCCATTTCTTGCAAGAAGAAGCCTGATTTCTCAGCTAAGAATCAAGAAAGAGTTGGAACAATAGTATGGTGACCAAGTAGTACAGTTGAGAACTAACAAGCTACCCAAAGGGACTCATCACTTTGGAGTCCATCTTTAACCCCAATGATCTAGTATACAAAGGAGAAAGAAAAACATTCAAGTCAAGAGAGAGGATTCAGTATCCATCTTGGTAGAAGAGAACAAACCATTGCAAATTGGAAGGATGGCAACTAAACAAGAAATGTATGAGTTCATACAACTGTTTCGAGAGTTCCCTGATGTGTTTTCTTCGATCTATGAAGAGTTGAAAGGTTTCAATCCCAACTTAGATCAGCATACCATTTAATTGGATCCAAATACTAAGCCTGTCAGGGTAGTAACAAAGACCAGTCAATCCACACATGGAGCCTCTCATGAGGAACAAATTGGATAGGCTGATTGAGTCAAAGATCATATTCCCAATCAAGCATTCTAGCTGGGTTGCCAACTTAGTTCCAGTCAGAAAGAAGAGTGGAGAGATCAGATTGTGTGTTGACTTCAGAGACTTGAATAGAGCCTCTCTCAAGGACAATTACCCACTCCCTTCCATGGAGAAAATCTTACAAGTAGTGGCTGGCTCCGAGAGGTTTTCACTGCTTGATGGCTACTCAGGGTATAATCGGATTATGGTGAAGGAAGAGGACCAGTTCAAGACAGCCTTCACAACCAAATGGGGGAACTTTTACATACAGGAAAATTCCATTTGGGCTTTCCAACACTGGTGCTTAACTTCCAAAGAGCAACGAACATGGAATTCAAAGGGTTTGATTAACAATGTGGTGCTGATTTATCTTGATGATATCACTATTTTTTTCCAAAAAATGTAGGCAGACTACCTCTCTCATTTGAGACAAGTCTTCACGAGGTGCAGGAGATTTGGAGTGTCTTTGAATCCTAAGAAATGCATCTTTCTTACACATGAAGGAAAGCTCCTTTTCCATATTTTCTCCAAGGAAGGATTAACAATTGATCCAAAGAGGGTTGAAGCCATAAAAGTCACTACCATTGCCAAGCCACAAGAAAGCCCTTCAGATTTTCTTGGGAAGGATAAACTTTGTTCGGAGGTTTTTCCCAGATTTTACAGCCCTTGCCAAGCCCATCACAAAAATGTGAAAGAATAGCATGGCCTTCAAGTGGACAACAGAAGGCAAGGAGAGTTTTGAAGTAATCAAAGAAGCTATCTCTCAGGCACCAACTCTCATCAACCCAGACTTCTCCAAGGATTTCATCCTCTATACATTTGGAGGTAATGACACTATTTCTACCATTTTTAGTGTACAACAGAACAAAAGATAATGATGAGAATCTAATTACCTTCTTTAGCTAGAGCCTAGATGACTATGAGGTGAGATACTCTTTCATTAAGAAGCATGTACTTGTAGTAATCAGAAGCTTGAAGAAATTCAAGCATTTAATCTCAAACAACAAGGTCCAGTTGTTGGTCTCACATGTTGGGGTTAAGGACTTCCTCCTCAACAAGGATTTGAATGAGAAAAGGGTAGGTTGGATCACCCGTGTCATGGAGTATGACATTGAGATCAAGATCACCAAGCTAGTAAGAGGGAAAGGATTGTGTGAGCAGCTGGTTTTGGGAAGCAAAAAGAAGTATGCAATGAAGAAGTGGTTGTTTTGACAGTTTAGGACAACCATGAGCCAAGTGGCAACCGAGAAGAAGACAATGTTTCCTCCCCACTCCTTGCTAGACCTAAGGCATTATACACTTCCTAGGAAAAGGCCTATACCCTCCGGAGATGAACAAGACCCAAAGGAGACACTTCAGATTGCAAGTTGTCCCGTATGCCATTGTCAATGGAGTTTTGTTCAAGAAAGATGTGAATGGAGTGCTGCTGAGATGCATTAGCACAAATTAGATTCAAAGGGTGTTGGAAGAGTTCCATGGTGGACCAGCTAGTGGCTAGTTTTACACCAAGAGTGATAGCTGTAAAGATCATGAAGGCTGGTTTCTTATTGGCCTAAAATCTTCAGTGATTGCTATGCATGGATCAAGAGGTGTAAGAATTGTGCATTCTTCATAGGAAAGGAGAGACTTGCTGCCCTTCCATTACATCCAATCTCAGTTGACCAGACATTCATGTAATGGGGTTTAGACTTCATTGGAGTCATTAATCCCAATTCAAGCCAAGGGCACAAATGGATTTTGACAGTGACATACTACTTCACCAAATGGACAGAAGCAGTAGCACTCAAAGAGGTAAATGAGTCTAGCATCTTAGACTTTTACGAGGGGATAATAACCAGATTTGGTGTACCTACCACAATAATCTTTGATAATGCATTGGCATTCATTATATCTAAGGTGACTGAGTGGACTGTCAAGAACGGTATCTACCTAAGCACTTCATCAAAATATTACCCTCAAGGTAATGGCTAGGCTGAGTCTACAACAAGAACTTGTTGAGGATCATTAGGAGGACTCTTGACGAGAATCAGAGGTCTTGGCATACCAAACTGAAATCAGCCTTATGGGCTAATGGGATAGCTCCCAAAAGATCCACAGGTAACTCTCCATTCAAACTTGTCTATGGAAGAGAGGCAATCTTGCCCATGTCACTTGAGTTGCCCACATTAGAACTCATGAAACAACTGGAGTTGCTAGAGTTTGAGCCCATGGAGGTGATGTATGCAGAGTTGATGGAGCTGCAAGAGATCAGAAATCAGGCATCCCAAGCAATGGAAAAGGATCAAGCTTTGATCAAAAAGACCTTTGATAGGAAGGCCAAGGATAGATCTTTTCAAGTTGGATATCTAGTGTTGAAATGGGACATGGATAGAGAAAAACCGGGAAGGCATTCAAAATTTGATGCCATTTGGAGTGGCCCATACATGGTCATGAAGTGCAAGAACAATAATGCTTTCTAATTGGCCTCATTGGATGGTGAAGAACTATAGATTCCAGTCAATGGAATCTATCTCAAGCGTTGCTTCTAGAGGGAAGTTCACTACTTTGTAAATATTAGATTAGATTTTCATTCCTCCAAGTGCTTGTGCACATTGTTTTGCTTTAGGTTAGTTTTGTTTTTCCTGAGTGCTTTGGCATAGCTTGTTGTCCATGGAGATTTTTTTCAGTCCTTGCTTTCATCAGGTGATATTCCATCTTCCTCCTTACACATTCTAAGTTAGTTGGGGTTCTAAACTGAATATTTTATAACTCCATGCCCAATGGACTGCTTCAGGAAACTGGTATCTTCTACCTAGTAGGCAGGAAACCCCACTGAGTTGCCAGATTGTAATCCAATTTGCACCCCCAGGGTAAAATTGATAACATGCATCAAAATACTCAAGTCCCAGGAAAATAGATTGATTCAAGGTAAAAAAACATGTTTTTAGGGTCCCGTCAAATTTTTCCTAACTCCCCTGTCCAAGAAGAAAAGAGCAAGTTCTGAAAAAAGGTGAAAAAGTTACAGAAAACAAGCTTGGGCCAGGAAAAATCATGAAAAATGGCTAAGTCCTAGTCCAGGCGGTCCTTGGGACAATTGGGACATCGGGGCGTAAATCGACCGAAAGGGCGCTAGGTGGTCTGTAGAGCAAAGGGACATCTGGGCTATGAGGACACGCGGGACGCGGAAAGGCGAACCAGCTAAAGGTCAGAGGAAAATTGACTAACTGCTGAGTAGAATAGTTGGGACATCTAGGCCGTGAGGACGCGAAGGACGTGAACTTCCCAGATCGACTGAAAAGGAGAACTTTCACACTAGAACATCTGGGACATAGGGATGCGTGGGATGTGAAGAGCCAAGAAAGTTGAGAGCCAATCAAATCACGCCACGTGTCATCAGTAGAAAAGGGACAAGGAAGCCCATTTCAAGCGGATCGAGGGAATTTGTCCCAAGCAGTTTGGAACAGCCAAGCCGTGAGGACATGAGGGACGTGAAAAGCTGGCAGGCCTATGGACGAATCGCAGCATGACACGTGTCACACGGGGAAACATCCAAAATTACAAAGGGCGAGGTTTGAAGGGTTAGCCTCAGCCAATAAAAGAGGATACATGTTCAATAGAGAAGGGAAGCACGGAGCTCGGGGAGACTTTGAAGAATTTGGCAAGAGTTTTGGAAAAAAACTAAAAAGTAAAGGATGACCCCGCGCCCCTGTCCTCCAATAAGATCATGCCACGTGTCCCAAGTGGCGGGGGCATGGGGAAAAAGTGAAAAATGTTCCAAAATCATCAAAAGGTCAAAACTTTCAAGGAAAACCCACAGGACAGGGAAGGAGAGAGAATTGCACATCCAATCAGCGCTTGACACGTGTCATCCAGGTGGCAGAGCGCAGGAAAAATTTCAAAACACATTTTCGCCTGTTTTGTGCCCTAAATCTTCAGATCTCCATATCTTTCGATCCAGAGCTCAGATTTGCACGTTCTTTATATCAACGGAAAGCTTGTGAAATTATCTACATGATTCTAGGGTTAACCTTGAATTTTAGTGTAGTCTAGAGAGATAAAGTTAAGAAATGGTTCTAACACGTGTTCATGGCCAGAAGTGACATTTTAGCGACCAAATTTAACGCAGAATGGGTCGCATTCTCCTGTAATTCGGTCAAAATTGATAGGGTATGGGTTTGTAAGGTTTCCCATGCCATTTTAATGCATCTACAGTCAAGGAGGAATGGGCTCTCACGTTTTTTGTACATTTCTATCTCCTGGGCATGACCTATGCAATGTAAAAGCCAGATTTGGCTCATTTCTAAAGTGTGGAACAATTTTTGGGCATGAAAACTTCTTCTTTTACCTCCAGCAAGTGATTGTTTGAAGTATCAGACCTCTTCAAAGATTGTAACAATTTTTTACCTCTCTGAGGTTTTAATGCATGGTTTTGACACTGAAATGATAATGCAAGCTTTGTGAATGGTTTCAATCCTTTGTCTGTATTATTTGCTTCATCTTAGATCCTAAATTATATTTCATCAGCCTGTGTTTGTTTTATGTTGCAATCTTTGGTCTGTGTCTTTTTGCTTGACAAAAATTGTTCACCACTCCTTTTGGTGCATCACCATCTTTAGTTAGTTTCAATTTTTGCATTTCTATCCCTGTCTCCTTGTAATTTAGAGTAGGATTAGGACCTAAACCTCTGTAGTTGTGCAAATATAGATCTAAATCAGAGGATTTTGAGGAACCAGCCTCTAATCTGGAGATTCCTCTATCAGTTTCACAAGTCCCACACTTGGAGAGAGGTTTCCATGTTGTGCAATCACAGTGGATGCTAGAGTGATCAACATAGAAGCCTGATCTGCATCCAGGGGTGCTGTGAGTCTGCAACAACAAAACCCTACACCCTAAATCTTAAATAGTAAACCCCTTAAACAGTAAACCCTAAACCCTAAAAACTAAGCCCTAAAACCTAAATTTTGAACCCTAAGCCCTATACTCTAATCCCTAAACCCTAAATCCTTTACCATAACCACTTCACACCCTAAACCCTTAGCAGTAAATTGTAAATCCTAAATCTTGAACCCTAAACAATAAAACTTGAGCCATAAACCCTAAACCCTAAACTAAAACCCCAAAACACTAAACCCATAACCCTAAAACCTAAACCCTCTAAACCTTAAACCCATAGCAATAAACCCTAAACCCTAAATCCTGAGCCCTAAACCCTAAACCCCTAACCCAAAACCCAAAACCCTATACCCTAAACCCTAAATTATAAACCCCTAAAACATAAACCCTAAAACCTTAGCCCTAATACCTAATACCTAAACCATAAACCCTCAACCCTAAACACTAAACCTTTAGCCCTAAACCCTTACCCTTAAACACTAAACCCTGAACTTTAAATCGTAAACACTAAACCCTAAACCATAAAATTTAAACTCCATTAACCCTTAGCACTAAAATCTAAGCCCTAAGCCTTAAACCCTATACCATGAATACTGATCCCTAAACTTAGACCCTAAACACTAAACCCTAAAGCATAAACATTCTAAACCCTAAACCCTAAACCCTTAACATTGTGCCATAAACCCTATTTATTTTACGGGGTCAAGTAATAAAAGATTTAATTATACTTACATTAATATTAGTTTTCTATTTTTGAATAATCATAATATATTACTCCTTATGGTTTGATTTAAGTATATTTTTACACTGTTATATACATATGACCAGCAATTAGAAAGAGAACTGCAATAGTTGAATGGTGAACCCCAAACCCTGAGCACTAAATAATAGCCCCTAAACCATACAATTCTAGTCCTAAACACTAAACCCTAAATGATAAACCCTGAATCCTTAACCCTAACTCTAATCCATAAACCTTAAACCCTAAACCCTTAGCCCTAAAACATAAACCTTAAACCATAAGACCTAATCCCTAATTCCTTGATTGTAAAAAATATAAACCATAAACCCTTAGCCCCAAACCCTAAACCATTTCCACTAAAACCTCAACTCTAAACCATAAAACCTATACCTTGACCCTTAAACTATAAACCCTAAACCCTATACCCTATACCCTAAACCTAAACCCTAAACCCAAAACCATGAGCCCTAAACCCTAAACCCTAAACCATGAGACCTATTCCCTTAACTATGAGCCCTAAACACTTGACCCTAAACCCTAAGCCATAAACCCTAAACCATAAACCCTAAAATATAAACCCTAAACCATAAACCATAAACCCTAAACCTTAAACCCTAAACCCTAAACCCTAATCCCTAAACCTAAAACCCTAAACATGAAACCTTAAACCCTAAACCCTAAAACACATATACCCTAAACCCTAACCCTTATCCCTAGAACCTAAAACATAAACCTTAAACCCCAAACCTTCATCCCTTAAACCTAATCACTATACCATAAAGGCTTAACCTTAAAACCCATAAACCCTAAACACTAAACCCTAAACCTTAAAACATTAGCCTTAAACCCTAAATTGTATACCCTAAATGCTGAGCCCTAAACCCCTAACCCTAAACCCTAAACCATAAATACTCTAATCCCTAAACCCTTAAACACTAAACACTAAACCATAAAACATAAACCCTAAACATTAAACCCTAAACCCTATACTCTAATCCCTAAACCCTAAACCCTTATCCCAAAACCCTAAATCCTAAATTTTGATCCCTAAACCCTAAACCTTGAGCCATAAAACCTAAACCTAAAACCCAAAAAACTAAACCCTAATCCCTAAATCCTAAACACCCTAAACCCTAAACCCATAACACTAAAACCTAAATATTAAACCCTAAACCCTGAGCCCTAAACCATAAATCCTAAACCCCTAACCAAAAACCCAAAACCTTAAACCCAAAACCTTACACCTTAAAACCTAAACCCTAAAACCTAAACCCTAAACCCTAAATTATAAACCTATAAACCTTAAACCCTAGACCCAAAAAATTGAGCCCTAAACCCTAAATACTAAACCTTAAAACCTTAGTCTTAAATTATAAATTGTATACCCTAAACCCTGAGCCCTAAACCCCTAACCCTAAACCCTAAATAGTAAACCCCTTAAACACTAAACACTAAACCCTAAAACATAAACCCTAAACCCTAAACCCTAAACCATAAGCTATAAACCCTAAATTTTAAACCCTAAACCCTATACTCTAATCCCTAAACCTTAAATCCTAAACCTTAAACACTTCAAACCCTAAACCCAAAACCCTTAGCCCTAAACACTAAATCCTAAATCTTGAACCATAAACCCTAAACCTTGAGCCATAAACCCTAAACCCAAAACACAAAACCATAAACCCTAAACCCTAAACAACCTAAACCCTAAACCCTAAACCAGCCTTAATCCCTAAACCCTAAACCCCTAACCCAAAAACCTAAATGCTAAACCCTAAACCTTAAACCCCAATAACCTAAACCCTAAACCCTAAACCATAAACCCTAAATTATAAACCCCTAAACCCTAAACCCTAAACCATTAGCCCTAAAATAAAAACCATAAACCCTTAACTATAAACACCCTAAACCCTAAACCCTAAGCCTTTACACTAAACCCTCGACTCTAAACCCTAAGCCCTAAACCCTTAACCCTGACCCTTGAACTATAAACCATAAATGCTAAACACTAATCCCCGAGCCTTAAACTATAAACTATAAACCCTATACCAAATACCATATACCCTAAACCCTAAATAAACCCTATACCTTAAACCCTAAACCCTAAACCCTATACCCTATACCTAAACCCTAAAACCTAAACCCTAAACCCTAAACCCTAAACCCTAAACCCTGAGCCCTAAACCCTAAACCATGTTCCTTAAACACTCCACCCTAAACCCTTAGCCATAAAATTTAAACCCTAAACCCTAAAATAGAAACCATAAACCCTAAACCTTAATCCTTAAACCCTAAATCCTAAAGCATAAAACCTAAACCCTAAACCCTAAACATTAAACCCTAAACACTTATCCCTAAACCCAAAACCCTAAACCTGAAACCATAAACCATAAACCCTAAACTGTAAACCTTAAACCCTAAACCCTAAATCCTAAAACCCCTAAACCTTAAACCTAAAACCTAAAACCCTAAAACCTAAACCCTAAACCATAAACCTAAACCTACTGTGAACCCTAAACCTAAACCCTAAACCCATAAACCATAAACCATAAACCCCATAAACCCTAAACCTAAACCATAAACCCTAAATATAAACCCTAAAACCTAAAAAACTAAACCGCTAAACCTCTAAACCCTAAACCCTAAACCCTAAACCTAAACCCTAAACCTTGTAAACCCTAAAACCTAAACCCTAAACCCTAAACCATAAACCCTAAATCTTAAATAACCCTAAACCCTAAACCATAAACCCTAAACCCTAAACCCTAAGCTCTAAACCCTAAACCCTAAACCCTAAACCTAAAACTATAAACCCTAAATCCTAAACCATAAACCCTAAACTACTAAACCATAAACCAAACCCTAAACCCTAAACCATAAACCCTAAACCCTAAACCCTAAACCCTAAACCCTAAACCCTAAACCCTAAACCCTAAAGAATAAACCTAAACCCTTCAAAACATAAACCCTAAACCTTAAACCCTAAACCCTAAATCCTAAACAATAAACCCTAAACAATAAACCCTAAACCCTAAATGCTAAACACTAAACCATAAAACCTAAACCCTAAACCCTAAACCTTAAACCTAAACCTTCCCTAAACCCTAAACCCTAAACCCTAAACACTAAACCCTAAACCCCTAAAACCTAAACCCTTAAAACCTAAACCTAAACCCTAAAACCTAAACCTAAACACTAAACCCTAAATCCTAATCCCTAAACCCTAAACCCTAAACCCAAAAATAAAAAACTTAAACCTAAACAATAAACCCTAAATCCCCTAAACCATAAACCCTAAAACTTAAACCCTAAACCCTAAACCATGAGCCTAAACCTTAAACCCTAAACCCTAACCCTAAACTATGAGCCCTAAATGTTAAACCCTAAAGCCTAAACACTAAACGTTAAACCCTAAACCCTAAATTATAAAACCCTAAACCCTAAACCTAAACCCTAAACCCTAAACCCTATAAACCCTAAACCCAAAACCTAAAAACCCTAAACCACTAAACCCTTAAACCTAAACACCCTAAACCCTTAAAACCCTAAACCCTAAAACCCTAAACCCTAAACCATTAAAGTAAACCCTAAACCCTAAACCCTAAACCCTAAACCCTAAACCTAAACCCTAAACCCTATAACCCTAAACCCTAAACACTAAACCCTTAACTATAAACACCCTAAACCCTAAACCTTAAACCCTAAACCCTAAACCCTAAACTCTTTACACTAAAACCTCAACTTTAAACCCTAAGCCCTAAACCATGACCATTGAACTATAAACTAAAGCCTTAAACCCTAAACCCTAAACCATATAAACCCTAAACCCTAAACCCTAAACCTTAAACCCTGACCCCTAAACCCTATACCCTAAAACCTAAACCCTAAACCCTAAATCCTAAACCCTAACCTAAACCCTAAACCCTAAACCTTGAGCCCTAAACCCTAAAACCTAAACCCTAAATCCTAAACCCTAAACCCTAAACCCTAAACCCTAAACCCTAAACCCTAAACCATAAAACCTAAACCCTAAACACTTAACCATTAACCCTAAACCCTAAACCTAAAACCTAAACCCTAAATGTTAAACCCTAAACTTGAAACCCTAAAACCCTAAAATAGTTAACCCTAAACCCTAAAAAAATCCTAAACCCTAAACCCTAAATAAAAACCCTAAACCCTAAAAAAACCCTAAACCCTAAACCCTAAACCTTAAACCTTAAACCCTAAACCCTAAACCTTAAACCCTATAATCTAAACCCTAAACCCTAAACTGCTAAACCCTAAACCCTAAACCCTAAACCCTAAACCCTAAACCCTAAAAACTAAACCCTAGCAATCCTAAACCCTAAAACCTAAACCCTAAACCCTAAACCCTAAACCACTAACCCTAAACCCTAAACCCTAAACCCTAAATAGTAAACCCCTTAAATACTAAAACCTAAACCCTAAAAACAAATCCCTAAACCCTAAATGTTAAACCCTAAGCCCTATATTATAATCCCTAAACCCTAAATCCTAAACCATACAACCTAAATCTAAAACCCTAAACCCTAAACCTTAAACCCTAAATCTTAAACCCTAAACCCTAAAACCTAAAACCATAAACCCTAAAACCTAAACTAAAACCCCAAAAAACTAAACCCAAACCCTAAAACCTAAACCCCCTAAACCCTAAACCCATATCACTAAACCCTAAACCCTAAACTCTGAGCCCTAAACCCTAAACCCTAAACCCTAACCCATAAACCCTTAACCCTATAACCTAAACCCTAAACCCTAAACCTTAAACCTAAACCATAAAACCCTAAAACCTAAACCTAAACCTAAACCCTAAACCCTAAAACCCTAAAAACACTAAAACTTTAAACCCTAAACCCTAAACCCTTAAATAAACCCTAAACCTATGAACCATAAATCATAAACCCTAAACCCTAAACCCTAAACCACTAAACTAAACCCTTAGCACTAAATTCTAAACCCTAAAATCTTTAAACCCTAAACCCTGAACCCTAAACCTAAACCCTAAACCTAAACTAAACCCTAAACCCTAAACAAAATCATAAACCTAAACCCTATCCTAAACCCTTAAACCCTAAACCCTAAAGAGTTAAACCCTAAACCCTGAACCTAAACTCATAACCCTAAACCCTAAAATTCTAGTAATAAACCCTAAACCCTAAACCCTAAATCCTAAACCCTAAACCCTAAACCATAAACCTTAAACTATAAACCCTTAGCCCTAAAACCTAAACCCTAAACCATAAGCCCTAATCCCTAAATCCTTGAAACCTAAACCCTAAACCCTAAACCCTAACCCTTAACCCTAAACCCTAAACCCCTTGCACTAAACCCTCAACTCTAAACCCTAAACCCTAAACCCTAACCCTTAAACTATAAACCCTAAACCCTAAACAATAAACCCTTAGCCATAAATTATAAACCCTATACCCTATACCCTATACAATAAACCCTAACCTTATACCCTATACCCTAAACCCTAAACCCTAAACCCTAAACCCTAAACCCTAAACCTTAAACTCTAAACCCTAAATAAACCCTAAACCCAAACCATAACCTAAACCCTTAAATCCTGAGCCTAAATACTAAAAACCCCTAAACCCTAAACCCTAAACCCTAAACCATGAGACCTAAACCATTAACTATGAGCCCTAAACACTCGACCCTAAATCCTTCACCATAAAACCTAAACCATAAACCCTAAAATATAAAACCTAAACCCTAAACCATAAACCTTGATCAATAAACCATAAACCCTTAACCATAAACCCCAAACCCTAAACTCTAAACCCTAAACCCTAAACCTAAAACCCTAAACATGAAACCTTAAACCCTAAACCCTAAACCCTAAAACACATATACCATAAACCCTTAACCTTAAAGCCTAAACCTTGAACCCTAAAACCTAAACCTTGTAGCCTAAACCTTAAACCCCAAACCTTGAGCTCTAAAACCTAATCCTTAAACCCTAAACCCTAAACCTTAAAACCTTAAACCTTAAACCCTAAACCCTAAGCCCTGAAACCTAAACCCTAGCCGTAAACCCTTAACCCTAAACCCTAAACCCTAAACCCTAAACCAATAAACCCTAAACACTAAACCCTAAATTAAACCCTAAACCTTAACCCTAAAAATTAAAGCCCTAAACCCTAAACCCTAAACCCTAAACCCCCCTAAACCCTAAACCTAAACACTAAACCCTAAAACTAAACACAAAACCTAAACCATAAAACCTGAGCCATACACCCTAAACATTAAGCCCTATACCCTATACTATAATCCATAAAACCTAAATCCTAAACCACCCTAAATCCTAAATTTTGATCGCTAAACCCTAAACCTCTAGCCATAAACCCTAAACCCTAAACCCTAAACCCTAAAAAACTAAACCCTTAAACCCTAAATCTTAAACACCCTAAACCCTAAACCGATAACACTAAAACCTATATATTAAACCCTAAACCCTGATCTGTACACCATAAACCCTAATAAAAAAACCCTAAGCCCTAATCCCTAAATCCTAAACCCCAAACAAAAAACCCAAAACCCTTAAACCCTAAACCCTAAACCCTAAAACCTAAACCCTAAACCCTAAATTACCTAAAGCACTAAACCCTAAACCCTAAACCTTGAAACCCTAAACCCTAAATGCTAAACCCTAAACCCTAAACCCTAAACCATAAATACTAAACCCCTAAACCATAAATGCCCTAAACCCTAAAAACCCTAAACCCTAAATCTAAACCCTAAACCCTAAACCCTAAAACCTAAACCCTAAACCAATCCCTAAACCATAAATACCTAAACCCTAAACCCTTAACCTAAACCCTAATTGACCCTAAACCCTAAATGTAATAAACACTAACCCTAAGCCCTAAACTCTAAACCTAAAACCTAAATCCTAAACCCTAAACCCTAAACCCTAAACCCTAAACCCAAACCCCTAAACCATAAACCCTAAACCCAAAATCCCTAAACCCTAAACCCTAAACCCATTAAACACTAAACCCAAAAACCTTAACCCTTAAACCCTAAACCCTAAACCTAAACCATAAATCCTAAACCATAAACCCTAAACCCTAAACCCTTAAACCCTAAACCCTAAACTCTAAACCCTAAACCCTAAACCCTAAACCCTAAACCCTAAATCAAAAACCATTTAAACCCTAAATAGTAAACCCTTAACCATAAACCCCTAAACCCTAAAACCCTAAATAATATAAACCCTAACCCTAAATCATTAAACCTAAACCCTTAAACCATAAACCCTAAACCCTTTGTAAACCTTAACCCTAAATACTAAACCCTAAACCCTTAGAAAACCTGAACCCCTAAACCCCCTAAACCCTTAAACCCTAAACCCTAAGCCTAAACAATAAACCATGTAAACCATAAACCTAAACCCTAAAACCCTAAACATGAGCCCTAAACCATTAACCTCTAAACACTAAACCTAAATAACCTAAACCCTAAACCTTATAAACCCTAAAACCCTAAACCCTAAACCCTAAACCCTAAAACCTAAACCTTAAACCATAAAGCCTGAGCCCTAAACCATAAACCCTAAACCCTAAGCTATAAACCCTAAACAATGACCCTTAAACACTCCACACTAAACCCTTAGAAATAAACTTTAAACCCTAAACCATAAAATATAAACCATAAACCCTAAACCATAATCCTTAAACCCTAAATCCTAAAGCATAAAACCTAAACCCTAAACCCTAAACCCTAAAAAACCCTAAACCCTTATCCCTAATCCCTAAACCCAAAACCCTAAACCCAAGATCCTAAACCCTAAACCATAAACTATAAAAACCCTAAACCATAAAGACCCTAAACCAAAAGCTAAATCCTAAATAAAACCCTAAACTCTAAACCATAAATCATAAAAGCCCTAAAACAAAAACCCTACTAAACCCTAAACCCTAAATCCTAAACCTTGAGCCCTAAACCCTGAACCCTATTCTCTAAACCATAAAACTCTAAAAAATAAAAACCATAAACCTTAAACCCCATAAAACCTAAACCATGAGCCATAAATACTAAAGCGTAAAACCTAAACATAAATCCTCTAAACCCTAAATAGTTATCCCTAAACCATAAACCCTAAACCCTGTGGCCTAAATCCTAAAGCCTAAAAACTAAAACGTAAACCCTAAATCTTAAAAAATAAACCCCCTAAACCATAAATCCTAAACCTTACACTCTAAATCCTGAGCCCTACACACTAAAATATAAACCTATAGACCCTAAACCCCCTAAACCCCTACCTAAACCATAAACCCTAAACCCTAAACCTAAATCCTAAACTAAACCCTAAACCCTAAACCCTAAACCTAAACCCTAAACCCTATAAACCTAAACCATAAACCCTAAACCTTAAACCCTAAACCCTAAACCCTAAACTAAAACACTAAACCCTAAACCCTAAACCCTAAACCTTAAACATAAAATACTAAACATTAAATCCTAAACCCTAAACACTAAACCATAAACCCCCTAAAGTGTAAACTATAAAACCTATACTCAAGTCCCAAAAACATGAAACCTAAACCCTAAACCCTAAATCCTAATCCCTAAACCCTAAACCTTAAACCCTAAATCCTAAACCCCTTAAACACTAAACCCAAAACCCTAAACCCTAAACCCTAAACACTAAACCTTAAACCCTAAACCCTAAACCCTAAACCCTAAACCCTAAACCCTAAACCCTTCCCTAAAGCCCTAAACTGTAAACCCTAAAGCCATAAACCTTAAAACCTAAACCCTAAACCCTAAATTATAAACCCTAAACCATAAACCATAAAACCTAAAACCCTAATACCTAAACCCTAAATCCTAAACCCTAAACCTAAACCCTAAACCTTAAACCCTAAACCCTAAACCATGAAACCCTAAACCCTAAATCCTAAACCCTAAACCCTAAACCCTAAACCCTAAACCATAAACCCTAAACTCCTAAACCCTAATCCCTATACCTTAAACCCTAAACCCTAAACACTAAGCCCTAAACCCTAAACCCTAAACCCTAAATCCTAAACCCTAAACCATAAATCCTAAACCCTAAAACCTAAACCCTAAACCCTAAAACCAAACCCTAAAACCTAAACCCTTGATAAACCCTAAACCCTAAACACTGAACCCTAAACCCTAAACCCTAAACCCTAAATAATAACCCTAAACCCTAAACCTAAACCCTAAAACCTAAAACCCTAAATTAAACCTAAACCTTAAACCCTAAATGGTAAAACCTAAATCCTTAACCATAAACCCTAAAAACTAAAAACCAAACCATAAACCCTAAACCCTAAACCCTAAACCCTAAACCCTAAACCCTAAACCCTAAACCCTAAACCCTAAACCTAAACCCTAAACCACTAAACCCTAAACCATAAACCCTAAACCCTTAGCCTAAACCCTAAACCCTAAACCCTAAACCCTAAACCCTAAACCACTAAACCCTAAACCTAAACATAAACCCTAAACCCTAAACCCTAAACCATAAACCCTAAACCATAAACCTAAACCCTAAACCCTAAACCTTAAACCATAAAACTCCTAAACCCTAAAGCCTAAACCCTAAACCCTAAATCCTAAACCCTCAACCCTAAACCCTAAACCATAAACCCTAAACCTTGAGCCCTAAATCCTAAACCCTAAACCCTTAAACATAAACCCTAAATCCTAAACAACTTAAACCCTATAAACCCTAAACCCTAAACCTTAAAATGAAAACTAAATCCTAAACCCTAAACCATAAACCCTAAACCCTAAACCCCATAAACCCTAAACCCTAAACCTTAAACCCTAAACCCTTAGCCCTAAACCCTAAACCCTAAACCCTAAACTGTAAAACCTAAACCTAAGCCCTAAACCCTAAACCCTAAACCCTAAACCCTAAATCCCAAAACCTAAACCCTAAACCCTAAACCCTAAAACCTAAACCCTAAAATTTAAACCCTAAACTAAACCCTAAATCCTAAACCCTAAACCTAAACCCTAAACCCTAAATCCTTAAACCCTAAAACCCTTAACCCTAAACTCCAAACAATAAACCCTAAACCTAAACCCTAAACACTAAACCATTAACCGTAATCCCTAAACCCTAAATCCTAAAACCTAAACATAAACCCTATAACCCTAAACCCTAAACCTTGAGCCTAAACCCTAACCCTAAACCCTTAGCCTCTAAACCCTAAACCCTAAACCCTAAACCCTAATCCTTAAACCCTAAACCCTAAACCCTAAACCCTATGAGCCCTAAAACCTTAAACCCTAAACCCTAGCCCTAAACCCTAAACACCTAATCCCTAAACCCTAAACCCTAAACCCTAAACACTAAACCTTGAGCTAAACCCTAATCCCTAAATCCTTAAACCCTAAACCAAAAACCCTAAACCATAAACCATAAACCATAAACCATAAACCCTAAACCCTAAACCCTAAACCCCAACCCTAAACTATAAGCCCTAAACCCTAAACCCTAAATCCTAAACCATAAATCTATAAACCCTAAACCCTAAACCCTAAAAAAACCCTAAACCTTAAATACCTAATCCCTAAACCTAAATCCCTAAACCTCAAACCTAAACCCTAAATACTAAACCCTAAGCCCTAAACCGTAAACCCTAAACAAAAAACCATAAACCCTAAGCACTAAACCCTAAACCCCTAAACCCTAAACCCTAATCCTAAACCCTAAATCTATAAACCCTAAACCCTAAAACTCTAAGCCCTAAACCCTAATCCCTAAACCCTTAAACCCTAAACCCTAAACCCTAAACCCTAAAACCTAAACTTAGCCTGAAAACTATAAAACCCTAAACCAATACTAAACCTTAAATCCTAAACCCTAAACCCTAAACCTTAAACCCTAAACCCTAAACCCTAAACCTTAATCCCTAAACCCTAAACACTAAACCCTAAATCACTAAACCCTAAACCCTAAACCCTTAGCCATAAACCCAAAACCATAAACCATAAGCCCTAAACCTTGAACCCTGACCCCTAAATGCTAAACCTTAAACCCTAAATCGTAAACCCCCTTAAAACTAAACCCTAAACCATAAACCCTAAACCCTGAGCCCTAAACCCTTAAAGAAATAAACCTTAAATGCACAACCTAAAACCCAAAACACTAAACATTAAACATTAAACCCTAAACCCTAAACCTTATACCCTTACCGATAAACCCCAAACTGTATACCTTAAACCCTGAGCCCTAAACCCCTAACCCTAAACCCTAAACCTTAAACTTTAAACCCTAAATAGTAAACCTCTTAAATACTAAACCCTAAACCCTAAAACCTAAACCCTAAACCCTAAAACTTGATCCATAAACCCTAAACGGTTAAAACCTTGACCCTAAATTCTAAACCCTAAACCCTAAACCCTAAATATTAAACACCTAAACCATAAAACTAAATCCTAAAACCTAAACCTAAATGCTCTAATCCTAAACCCTAAACCCTAAACCCTAAATCGAGTAAACACTAAACCCCTAAACCCTTAGCCCTAAACCCTAAACCCTAAACTCTAAACCCTAAACCCTAAACCATGAAACCCCTAAACATCCTAAATCCCTAAACCCTAAACCCTAAACCATAAACCCTAAAACCCTAACCATAAACCCTAAACCCTAAACCCTAAAACCTAAAACACCCCTTAAACCCTAAACCTAAACCCTAAACTATAAACCCTAAACCTAAAACCTAAACCTAATCCCTAAACCCTAAACCCTAAACCCTAAAGCCTAATCCATAAAAACCCTAAACACTAAAGCCTAAACCTATGAATACCCTAAAACCTAAACCCTAAACACTAAATATCAAACCCTAAAACCTAAACCCTTACACCCTAATGACTTGAAACCCTAAACACTAAACCTAAACCCTAAACTATAAACCCTAAACAATAAACCATAATCCCTAAAACCTAAACCCTAAAACCTAAACCCTAAACCATAAACCCTAAAGCCCTAAACCCTAAATCCTAAACCCTGAACCCTAACTCTAAACTCTAAACCTTAAACCCTATAACCTATATCCAATAAAAACTAAACCCTAAACGCTAAACCCCTAAACCCTAAAACCTTAACCTAAACCCTAAACACTAAACCCTAAACCCTAAACCCTAAACATTAAACCATTAAACACCTAGCCCTAAACACTAAACACCTAAACCCTAAACTCATAGCAACTAAAACCCTAAAACCCTCTAAACTTTAATCCTGAACCCTAAACTGTAAAACCCTAAATCCTAAACCCTAAACACTAAGCCCTAAACCATAAATCCTAAACCCTAAACCCTAAAGCCCTAAACCCTAAACCCTAAATCCTAAACCCTAAAAACCTAATACCTAAACCCTAAACCCTAAACATTGAGCCTAAAACATAAGCACTGTAAACCTTAAACCCTAAACACTAAACCCTAAATCCTAAACCCTAAAGCCTAAACCCTAAACCTAAACAATCTAAACCCAAAACACTAAACCCTTAACCCCTAAACCATAAATCCCTTAAACCTAAACCCTAGCTCTAAACCATAAAACCTTATGATCCCTAAACCCTAAACCCTAAACCCTAAACCCTAAAACCATAAACCTAATCCCTAAACCCTAAACCCTAAACTATAAACCCTAAACCCCTAAACCCATGAATCATAAATCCATAAACCATAAACCATAATCCCTAAAACCTAAATCCTAAACCCAAAAATATAAACCCATAAACCCTAAACCATAAACCCTAAATCTTAAACCCTAAACCCTAAACCCTAAAACCCTTAAACCCTAAATACTAAACCCTAAACCCTAAACCCTAAACCTAAACTTTTTTCCTAAACCCTTAACCCTAAACCCTAAACCATAAACCCTAAACCCTAAATGACTAAACCCTAAACCCTGAGCCCTAAACCTTAAACCCTAAACGGTAAAACTTGAGCCCTAAACCTAAAAACTAAACCCTAAACCTTAAACCCTAAACCCTAAACCCTTCATCCATAAACCCTAAACCTAAAACCTAACCCTAAAGACCTAAATCCTAAACCGTAATTCTAAAACACTTAAACCATTAAACCCTAAACTCTAAACCCCAAACCCTAAACTCTAAACCCTAAACACCCAAAATACTAAATCCTAAACCCTTATCCCTAAATCCTAAATCCTAATCCCTAAACCCTAAACCCTAAACACTAAACACTAAACCTTAAATCCTAAACCCTCAACCATGATCCCTAAATCCTAAACACTAAACCCTAAACCCTCAATCTTAAACCCTAAAAGTTAGCCAAAACCATTTTTTCAACCTTAAACATCTAAGTGCTAAACCCTAAGCCCTAAACCCTAAAACCTAAAACCTAAACATTGAGCCCTAAACCCCAAATATTAAACCCAAAACTATAAACCCTTAACACCCAAAAGATTAAATCCTAAACCCTTATCCCTAAATCCTAAACCCTAAACCCTAAACTGTAAACCCTATACAGTAAACCCTAAACCCTAAACCCTAAATCTTAAAACCTAAACCCTAAACTCTAAACCCTAAATCCTCAACCTTAAACCCTAAACACTAAACCCTAAATCCTAAACCCTATAAACCCTAAACTACTTATAAACCCTAAACCCTAAACCATAAAGCTTAATCCCTAAACACTAAACCCTAACACTCTAAGCCCTAAACCCTAAATCTGTAAACCCTAGCCATATAACCCTAAACCCCAAAACCCTAAACCCTTTAATGCCGTAAACCCTTAATACTAAACCCTAAATCCTAAAGCCCATATATCCTAAACCCTAAGCACTAAAGCCTAAAACCTAAACCCTTAGAATTCTAAACACTAAACCTTAAATCCTAAACCTGGTAAACCCTAAAACCTAAACCCTAAGCCTTAATCCCCAAACTTCAAACCTTAAACCTAATCCCTAAACCATAACACCCCTAATTCCTGAGCCCAAAACCCTAAACCCTAAACCTTAAACCCTAATCACTAATTCCTAAATTACGTAAACCCTAATACTCTAAACCCTAAACCCTAAACTAATAAGTGTAAAATAAACCCTAAACAGTAATTGATAAACCCTAAACCCAAAAACCTAAACCCTAAACCCTAAACCCTAAACCCTGAGCCCTTAACCCTAAACCCTAAACCATAACTCTTGAACCCTAAACCCTAAACCCTAAAACCAAATCCCTAAACCCTAAAACAAAATCCCTAAACCCTAAACCCTAAACCATCTTAAGGCCTATAAAACCTAAACCATTAATACTAAGCCCTAAACCCTAAACATTAAGCACTAAGCCGAAAACCATATACCCTAATCCATACACCATAAAACCAAAACCCTAATCCTTGACATCTAAATCCTAAACACTAAACCATTAACCATAAACCATAAAATCTAAAAAATAAATCCTTAACCCTTATCCATTAACCTTAAACCCTAAACCCTGAGAGGTAAACCCTAAATCCTAAGCCCTAAACTATAAACCCATAGCCCTAAACTATAAACTCATAGCCCTAAACCCTAAACTATATATCATAATGCATAAACCATAAACCAGATAAACTTATCCATAACCCTAAACCCTAAACCATAAACCGTAATCATTAAACACTAAAAATAAACCCTAAACTGTAAATAAATCCTAAACCTTAAACCCTAAACACTAAACCCTAAAATTTAAGCCCTAAACCCTAAACACTAAACCCTTAGCCCTAATCCATTAACCCTAAAAATTAAACCTTTACCTCTAAACCCTACACCCTACACCCTAAACTCTAAAAACTAAACCAAAAACCAAAAAATTAAAACCATAAACCCCCTACTAAAATGTAAACCTAAAAAAAAAAACTCTAAACACTAACCCTGAGCCGAAAACCCTAAATACTAAACCCTAAATCCTAACTATAAAACCTATATTATAAACCCTAAAAACTAAATGTTAAACCCTAAACCAAAAATTATCAACCCCAACCAGGGTAAACATTGATAACCCTAAAACCTAGGATGTCCTAATTCCATAGAACCCTAAATGACTGATACCCTAAATAAAAAACTCTAGGTATCCAGGGTAAAACTTCAGGAATCGTTCTAAACTCCCCTAAACCCTAAATTAATATCCCTAAACCATAAAACATAAACCCTAAATCCTAAACCCTAAACCCTAAATGATATACCCTAATCCAGGAAACCAGTAAATCCAAAATTGGCTAAATCCTTCTAGAGGGACCAATTGGGACAAGCGGGCCAGAAATACCCGAACCGGCCTGAACTGGCCGAAAAGAGACAAGTCAGCCCAAAAGCAATTGGGACAAGCGGGCCAGAAATACCCGAACCGGCCGAACCGGCCGAAATTGTCCCAAAAGGTCCAAAATCAAAATAGGACGTCCGGGACAAAAAGACCCGAAATACGCGAAGAAGCCGAAGGAGCCGAAAGCCAATCAAAAGGGTGCCACGTGTCTTTGGCCAAATGAGGGACAAGGAAGCCCATTTCGGGTGGATCGAAGGTTTTTGTCCCAAGCAGCACTGGGACATCCGGGACGAATGGACGCGAAGTACGCGGAAGACCCGGCAGGCCCAAGAACCATTGAGAAATTGCCACGTGTCCTCACTAAAATCTAAACTGTAAATCATAAACACTAAAATCTAAACCGTAAATCCACTAGAACCCTGGACCCGTGGCCAATGAAGCTATAGAACCCCGGAGCTCTAAACCATAAGTTGAGAAGGTTTGGCCATAAACCATAAACCCCAAAAGGGGTAAATGTTAAACCCTAAGACCCTGGCATATTAAATGCTAAACCAAACCAATAAATGCCACGTAAACCCTAGTGGCGGGGCTTGGGAATCATAAACCTGTAGAAAACCTTCCAAGAGCACCAAAATTCAAAATTCAAAGACCCTAAACCGAAAAGTAGAGGAGAGAGAATTATTCAGTGAATCAGAGCACGCCACGTGTCATCCATAAACCCTAAAGCGCGGGAAAATCTTTCAAAATCCGTAATCGCCTAAACCATATGCCCTAAACCCTCATATCGACATAAAACCTTCGATCCATAGCTCGGACCTGCACGTTCTTAATACCCTAATCCCTAAGCTGTTGAAATTCTCTAAAAACATAAACCAGGGTAAATCTTGCATTTTGCCCTAAAGTCCTAGAGGAATACTAAATCATAAGAAACCTAAGACACTTAACTATAATACAGCTAAAAGATGATGCCATAAATCCTAAACACTAAAACCTAAACTATACAACCCGCTGCTTCTATTAGGCCTAAACACTCAGCATTAAATGCCTAGAACTCTAAACCGTTAAACTGCCATAATGGACGAATTAAACCCTAAACCCTAGAGGTGGTAAAAAATAAACCCATAATTCCTCTCTCTATAAACTCTTATCCCTATACTCTAAATGATAAATAGTAAAACCTTCTTAGCCCTAAACCCTAAACCCAAGCCCTAAATCCTAAATCCTAAACCCTGCTCCCTAAATACTAAACCCTAAGACAGATAAAATGGAGTATACCTCAAACCGTAAACCCATATAGACCCTAACACCGTTTTTTGCCATAAATGGCTATTGAAAACTATTGAACCCTGATCCTTGAGCAATCCTAAATGTGTCTGTGGTTGCTTCTAAACCCTAAACATTAAACACCTATTATTGTCATATCCTATGATTCTTATCACTGCACCCTAAACCCTTAACCCTGCATGGTGTTGTGTTATATCTAAATGGTCTGTGTTTACACCTATCCCTAAAGCATATGTTCTTCATTCCTCGGTGCATCACCTCTAAAAAATTAGCCATAAACCCTAAATAGGAAACTCTAAATGTTGAATCCTATAAACTAAATCGTAAATCCTGAGAAAAGCCTAAATGCATAAGTTGTTATGCACCTGAACCCTAAAGGACATAGGAACCCTAAACCATAAATCTCTGGAGATTCCTAAACCATAAACCCTGAACCCTAAGCACTTAGCCCTCAACCCTAAATACTAAACCCCAAATCCTAAAACTTAAACCCTAAAAACTAAACCCTTAACCCTAAAACCAAAAACCTAAGCCCTAAACTGTAATCCCTTTGCACCTAACACCTTTGGCACGCCTAAACCCTGGGACCATAAACCCTAAAAACTAAACCCTAGCAACCCTAATGTGCTAAACTGCTGCAATTTTCTTGCTAAAAAAGAGCTATTATTTGCATATCTGGTGACTCCAACAGGGAAGAATCTACTAAACCCTTAATCAGTGAGCCCTAAATCCTAATGACACTAGAACCACTAAACACTAAATAGCTAGAGAACATTAAGTACCCTTTGAATCCCTGCAACTATCTCCTAAACTATAGAATCTTAAACACTAAGAAGGATTCAAACCGTAAATCCATCCCCACCCTACAGCACTCAGCTATGAACTCCTAAACATTGACAAGTAAACCCTAAACCCTCAATACACCAAACACTTTAAGACCCCTCAGAACCGCGTAACCAGTAAACCCTACATATGTAAACTGTAATAGGCATAAACCCCAAACTTGCTCTAAATGCACAAAATCCTAAAACCTAAATCCTGCAACCTAAAGTTTAAGAACATTCCATAATTTACTGGAGAAAACCAGACCACTCCTAAGCCCTGAACATGTCAAGGACATTGCTAAACCTTAAACCCTAACCCATAAGACCTAATGAGATGCTAAGTACCTGTCAAATTGCCATAGACGTCTTCATACCATAGGGAAAAGCTTTGCACTGGTTTAGGAGCCTCTGAAGCTACTTCGACCCTAAAAACTGGAACCAGCTGTGTACCCTAAACTTCATAATCAATCCTTGGAGAGACCCTAGACAACTCTAAACCCTAAACACTGGAGCAACTGACAACCATTAAATTGTAAACCCTTATCCCTAATGACCAGCTAACTGACTTCAACTTCAGATTCTCAAAGGTCTAAACCGATAGAATTCCAGTAGCCAGTCAGACCCTAAACAACTAGAAGGTGCTTTAAACCATAAGTCCTAAAGCCTTAAAGCTAAACTATAAATTCCCTAAATCCTAAACCTGTTATCCAAAATTCACCCCCCAGGGTAAATTTGATAACATGCATCAGGATGTCCAAATTCCAAGAAAAATGACTGATTCAGAGCAAAATCAGGTTTCTAGGGTCCCTTCAGGAATCTTTCTAAACTCCCCAGGCTCGAAGAAGGAAGGAGTCAAGCTTTGAGAAAGTGTGAAAAGTTGCAGAAAGGCAAATAGGATTGATCCAGGAAAAAGTGAAAAAATTGGCTAAGTCCTTCTAGAGGGAGCAGTCGGGACAAGCGGGCCAGAAATACCCGAACCGGCCGAACCGGCCGAAAAGAGACAAGTCAGCCCAAAAGCAATTGGGACAAGCACCAGAAATACCCGAAGCGTATCGGCCGAAAAGAACCTAAGTAGGCCCAAATCAAGCCTCAGAAATACCTGGCCGAAATTGTCCCAAAAGGTCCAAAATCAAAATAGGACGTCCGGGACAAAACGACCCGAAATACGCGAAGAAGCCGAAGGAGCCGAAAGCCAATCAAAAGGTGCCACGTGTCTTTGGCCAAATGAGGGACAAGGAAGCCCATTTCGGGTGGATCGAAGGTTTTTGTCCCAAGCAGCACTGGGACATCCGGGACGAATGCACGCTATAAGTACGCGGAAGACCCGGCAGGCCCGAGAACCATTGAGAAATTGCCACGTGTCATCAAGGAAAAGCCAAAGGGTCAAAGGGCAAGATTTGAAGCAACTGGCCCAAGCCAATAGAAATTGGACACGTGTCCAATGGAGCATAGAAGTGTGGAGCTCAGGGAGGAGTTAGAAGGTTTGTCCAAATCTAAGCCAAAAGGGGTAAAAGTGAAGGAAGACCCGGCAGGTTCGTGAACCAACCAATGCATGCCACGTATCCCTAGTGGCGGGGCATGGGAAAAAAATGTGGAAAATATTCCAAGAGCACCAAAAGTCAAAATTCAAGAGACAGCCCCTTGCCGAAAAGCAGAGGAGAGAGAATTATTCAGCGAATCAGAGCATGCCAATGTGGCAAATCCAAGTGGCAGAGCGCGGGAAAATATTTCAAAATCCATTTTCACCTGTTCTGTGTCAGATAAATATTCAGATCGACATATCTTTGTGATCCAGAGCTCGGATTTGCAGGTTCCTTGATATCAATGGAAAGCTGTTGAAATTCTCTACACATTTCCAGGGTCAATCTTGCATTTTTGGTATAGTCCAGAGGGAGAAAATTGAGAAAACGCCTCTAGCATGAAATAACAAGCAGAGGTAATACTTCAACAACCACTTTAATGCAGTAGACAGTTCGCTGCTTCTGTTAATTGCAAACCGCCACTTTGCCAGAACCCGCCGCTTCTGCCATGATGGAAGAATTAAATGCAACCTAGAGGTGGTTGGGCTAGATTTCGAATTCCTTTTCTTTTTTCTCTCCCATTCTTCCTTTAAATTATAAGGAGGGGTTTCTTTCTGTAGTTGGACATTTTCTGCTTTGCACCCTTACCTTCTCTCCTATTCATAAGAAGATTTGTGGAGTTTTGCAAACCTCCCATATAGACTGTAACACCATTTTTTGCCTTCTGGCTATTGCAATGTATTGAATCGATCCTTGAGCAATATATATGTGTCTGTGGTTGCTTCTAAACCCTCTTACATATTTATTACTGTCATTCTTGATCTTTCATTACATTTTTGCTGTCTGTGCATGGTGTTGTGTTATATCTACATGGTCTGTGTTTAATGTGGCAAAGCATATGTTCTTCATTCCTCTGTGCATCACCTCTATTAGCTTAGATTTATTTTATGCATTTTCTTACCTTGTCTCCTTGGCAGATTAGATTAGATTTTGAGAAAACCCTCTGCATATTTCGTGTGCACCTAAATAGAGGAATAGGAACCAGCCTTTCTCTAGAGATTCCTTTCTCACTCTTCAAGTCCCACACTTGGAGAAAGGATTCAATGTTGTGCTATCACACTGGATATTAATATGATCAACCTAGAAAACTGATCAATATCCAGGGGTGATGTGATTTTACACTAATATTTTTGATGGCACGCCGGGTGGGACAGAGGTCTCATTTTTTATTGCAGCAAGGTTGATGTGCATCTGCTGCAATTTTCTTGCTTAAGAAGATCTATTATTTGCATATCTGGTGACTCCAAAGGGAAGAATCAACTAAGTTTCAGTAGTCAGGCCTAAAAGCTTATGAGAAGAATCACAAGGTCAAGAGCTGGAGAAGAGGAAGTGCCGTTTGAATACCTGCAACTATCTCCAAGAAGAAGGCAAAGAGGAAGAAGGATTCAAAGGTCTCCATCTCCACCAAACAGAACTCTCTCAACTCCTCCACCTGATAGGCCTTTCTTTCAATATACAAGGGTTTGAAGACCACTCAGAATGGTGCAACCAGTAAACCCCTATGTCAAGGCCACTTCACAGGCAGCAGCCTGACATGCTCTCAATGCACAAAATCCAATCCCAGTTGCAGCATTGAAGAACATTCCATATTTTACTGGAGAAAACCAAACATCACTCCTTGTGATCATGTCAAGGACATTGCTAACATTTGTGCAATCCATGAGATTAATGAGATGCAAGTAGCTGTCAAATTGTTGGCGTCTTCATTCAAGGGAAAAGCATTGCAATGGTTTAGGAGCCTTGAAGCATGCTTCGATCACAAACTGGTGATCAGCTGTGTATTGCACTTCATAATGACAATTTGGAGAGAAGGGAGACAACTTGTCTCTTTTGGAGTCAGCTGACAACCATCAAGAGAGCTTCCAATGAGCAGCTAACTAACTTCAACTTCAGATTTCAAAGATCTTGGGATAGAATTCTAGTAGCAGTCAGACCAATAGCAGAAGGTGCTTTTCTATACTACCTTAAAGCTTTAAATTCTGATATTTCTATTTTGATTCAATCCATGGGAGGCACAACTATCCCTGCTGCTTATAGTATTGCCATTAGAGCTGAAAATTGTCTGATTCAAGCTATGCAAGCTAGCTCCTAGGCCTCCAATGCCATTATATCCAAGTTTAGAGAGCCCAAGTACTAGTCAGGCACCTGTACTTAGCTCCTTCTCCCACTCCTAGAAATCAGAGTTCAAATGAAGCTTCCACTTCATCTCCAAGTGCCCCAAATGAGCTTCAAGAAGTCATGAAGCAAGCTGCAAAATTTAGGTAATGAGCTGGTCACACTCAAGAGACAGCAAACTCAAGGTTTTAGACCTTCGTATCAGCCTCAAGCTGAACCTAATAGGCAGCCATATCAGCCTCAAAGGCCACCTAATCCAGCTGCAAATATGAATCAAACAAGGCCTCCTGTCAATAGACCATTCCAGCCCTATAATCCAAATGCCATGTCTGCCTCTAAGGCATTAGTACCAGCACAAAACAATATTGCCCAGGAGTATGAATGGTGTTTTCCATGTAATGAACCCCATAATCAATCCATGTGCTATAATGGTGCTTTAACCCAAGCTTTAATGGTAACAAGTGCTGGTGTGGAGGGTGAAAGTAGTCAAGAAAACAGCCAACAACAAGAAACATTCCAGCAGCAACCTGCCCCAAATGACACCACATTGGTAAATTGGCAGGCAGAGGATTTCCAGTGGTATGAATCAGGCAGTCTCTCAAGGTGTTGCATCCAACACAAGGTCAAAAAGGAGAAATTTGGGTGAGGAATAGCCGTTAGCCCCATGGCCAATCCACAACCTTCCACAGCTCCACAAATGATTGGCAAGCAAAACCCAGTTTCAAATGCACGAGGGCAGCCAAGAACAGCCCCTTGGCCAAATCAAATGCCAGCTGTTGCTGCCCATATTCAAGGAGCAAATGTGCAAATCAAGGGACAGCAGAGAGATCCTTCATCACCATTCAGTATCATTGATCAGATGAAGAAAACAAACGTCAATATATCTATGTGGGAATCCCTATCCATCCCAGGCCAAAGAGATCTGCTGCAAGCTGCTATGAAGGACTGGCCAATTTCGAATCAGCAGGTTCAGAGGCAAGACAAAGTGCTTACAAATGCTGCCCAGCCTGAAGGAAATCATGGAGCACAACAAGGTAAAATGCTGAAGCCCCCTCCATTTTATGTTTCATTGATCATAGGAGACAAGTTGGTACATAATTGCATGATTGACTCTGGGGCAAGTAGTTCAGTAATGCCTAAACAGATAGCTGATCAGCTAGGGCTCCAGTATGAAATAACAACTAAGGGAGTAGTGCAATTAGATGGGACAGCAGTAGCCACAGTTGGAGTTATAAAAAACTTGAGTCTTACCTTGCATGCATGTCCCAACGTGGTTGTTTTGCAAGACGTCTCAGTCATAGACCTTCCACCACTCTTTGCCCTATGCTTGTCAAGGGACTTTACTGCCAAGATTGGGGGATATTTGTCCGCTGATTGGTCACACATGCTGTTCAGAACGAGGTATGGAACTAAAGCTACAATTAGGTCAGAACCTATTGCAGATTTCCACATTGAACCCTATACTCCAAGTCATATTAATACCAATTGCTCAGCATTTGATCAAGAAGATCACCTCGGCACTGATGAAGCCGACACTAAGGTTCGAAGTATCCCAGATTTGACTCTTGATGAATGGGCAAGCAAGGTGCATGCTTTTGATCCTTATCAAGAAGTAGAAGAATCTGAGCTGGGGGTCTATTGTATACACGAAGAAAGTCAACCTATTCCATAGCATCACCAAGCCAAACCACAAGGATGAAAACGAGGTATGACAACTGTTTTTTGATGGATCAAGGAGTAGACAAGGCGCAGGAGGTGGAGCCATGCTTATTTCACCGCAAGGAGTAAAGTATTATTCAGCTTTTAGATTTCAATTTGCATGCTCCAATAACACTGCTGAATATGAAGCCTTGGTGTAGGGGATGCATTGGGAAATAAAGAGAAAAATAAAGAACTTGCAAGTTTTTTGGGGACAGTGACCTGATTGTAAATCAGATCAAGGGACAGCATGCTGCCAAAAAATGATCTACTCAGATGCTACAAGAACAGGGTGTGGGACCTCATGGAGGATTTTGAAGGTTTCGGCATTAAGGCCATTCCCAGAAAAGAGAATCAAGCTGCTGACAGGCTTGCAGCAGTAGGGGTAGCCTTTGACATTGTAGAGAACATTCAACAAGATAAGGTACATCCAAACATCCACGTGATTGTGAGGCCTTCAGTGCCGGATAACTATGTCAATTGGCAAGTATTTGAGAATGACCGGCAAATCATCCACTTATTGCAAGAAGAAGCTGAGTTCTCAGCTAAGAATCAAGAGAAGTTGGAATAGCAATATGGTGACCAGGTGATACAGCTGAGAACTGACAAGCTGCCCAAGGGACTTGTCACCTTGGAGTCCATTTTTAACCCCAATGATCAGTTTAGAAAAGAGAAAGCAAATATTCAGGTCAAGAGGGAAGATTCGGTATCCATCTTGGTAAAAGAGAACAAGCCATTGCAAATTGGAAAAATGACAACTGAGCAAGAGAAATATGAGTTCATACAGCTGTGTCAAGAATTCCCTGACGTGTTTGCTTGGAGCTATGAAGACTTGAAGGGCTTCAATCCCAACTTAGCTCAGCATACCATCGAGTTGGATCCAAATACTAAGCCTGTCAGGCAGAAACAGAGACCAGTTCAATCCACACATGGAGCCTCTCATGAGAAAGGAGCTGGACAAGCTGATTGAGTCAGCAATTATATTCTCTATCAAGCACTCAAGCTGGGTTGCGAACTTGGTTCCGATCAGAAAGAAAAGTGGAGAGATCAGGCTATGTGTTGACTTCCGAGACCTCAATAGGGCATCTCTCAAGGACCATTATCCACTCCCTTCCATGGAGCAAATATTACAGGTCGTAGTTGGGTCAGAAAGGTTTTCACTACTTGATGGTTACTCAGGCTTCAATCAAATTATGGTGAAGGAGGAAGACCAGTTCAAGACAACCTTCACAACCAAATGGGGCACGTATGCTTACAAGAAGATGCCATTTGGACTATCAAACGCCGGAGCAATATTCCAGCGAGCTATGGATATGGCATTCAAAGGCTTGATCAACAAGACAGTACTGATATACCTAGATGATATCACTGTCTTCTCAAAAAATGCTGCAGACCATCTCTTTCACCTCAGGCAAGTGTTTCAGAGATGTAGAAAGTTTGGAGTGTCTTTAAATCCTAAGAAGTGCATCTTTCTTGCACATGAAGGGAAACTCCTTGGCCACATTGTCTCCAAGGAAGGATTAGCAATTGATCCAGAGATGGTTGAAGCCATAAGGGCTCTACCATTGCCAAGTCACAAGAAAGCTCTTCAGAGTTTTCTGGGAAGGATAAACTTTGTTCAGAAGGTTTGTCCCAAACTTTGCGAGCCCTTGTCAAGCCCATCACCAAAATGTTAAGGAAAAGCATGGCTTTCAAATGGACGGCAGAAGGCAAAGAGAGTTTTGAAGCAATCAAAGAAGCCATCTCCCAGGCACCTACTCTCATCAACCCAGACTTTTCCAAGGATTTCATCCTCTATGCATTTGGGGGTGATGACACTATTTTTGCCATTTTGGTGCAACAGAATAAAGATAATGATGAGCAGCCGATTGCCTTCTTCAGCCAAAGCCTAAATGACTGTGAATTGAGGTACTCTTTTATTGAAAAACATGTGCTTGCAGTAATCAGGAGCTTGAAGAAATTCAAGCATTTGGTCTCAAACAACAAGGTCCAGTTGCTGGTCTCACATGCTAGGGGTTAAGGAGTTCCTCCTCAACAAGGATTTGAATGAGAAAAGGGCAGGATGGATCACTCGTGTCATGGAGTATGACATTGAGATCAAAAATCACCAAGCTGGTAAGAGGTAAAGCTTTGTGCGAGCAACTCGCTTCCAAACGACCAGACAGCACTAGAAGATGAAGAGGACGCTGTCCTGCTATTACAAGATGATAAAAAACAGGAAAATGATGATGTGTCCACTCCCTGTTGGACTCAGAATATGATACATTTCCTACAAACGGGTATGTGCCCTCTAGAAATGAGCAAAGCAAAAAGAAGACACTTCAGGTTGCACGCAATTCCATATACCATCATTGATGGAGTTTTGTTCAAAAAGGACCTGAATGGAGTGCTGCTGAGATGCATTAACACAGGTTAGATCCAGAGGGTATTAAAAGAGTTTCATGATGGACCAGTCTGGTGGCCATTTTGCACCAAGAGTGACAGCTCTGAAAATCATGAAAGCTGGTTATTATTGGCCTAAAATATTTAGTGATTGTTATGCATGGATCAAGAGGTGTAAGAATTGTGCATTTTTCACAGGAAAAGAGAAACTTGCAGCCCTCCCATTACATCGAATCTCAGTTGACCAGCCATTTATGCAATGGGGGCTGGACTTTATTGGAGTCATCAATCCCAATTCGAGCCAAGGGCACAAATGGATTTTGACAGCCACAGACTACTTCACCAGATGGACTGAAGCAGTAGCAGTCAAAGAGGCGAACGAGTCTAGCATCTTGGACTTTTACGAGGGAATAACTACCAGATTTGGTGTACCTGCTACAATAGTCTCTGATAATGCATTGGCATTTATTGGATCTAAAGTTACTGAGTGGGTTGTCAAGAACGGAATCTACCTGAGCACTTCATCAAACTATTACCCTCAAGGTAATGGCCAGGCCGAGTCTACAAACAAAAACTTGCTGAGGATCATTAGGAGGACTCTTGATGAGAATCAGAAGGCTTGGCATACCAAACTGAAATCAGCCTTATGGGCAGATAGGATAACTCCCAAAAGATCCATAGGTAACTCTCCATTTAGGCTTGTCTACGGAAGAGAGGCAGTCTTGCCCATGTCACTTGAGTTGCCAACGTTGGAACTCATGAAACAGCTGGAGTTGCTAGATTTTGGGCCCATGGAGGTGAGATATGCAGAATTGATGGAGCTGCAAGAAATCAGAGATCAGGCATTCCAAGCAATGGAAAAGGATCAGGCTTTGATCAAGAAGACCTTTGATAAGAAGGCCAAAGATAGATCTTTTCAAATAGGAGATCTAGTATTGAAATGGGATGTGGACAGACCAAAACCCGGAAGGCATTCAAAATTTGATGCCATTTGGAGTGGCCCATACATGGTCACAAAGTGCAAGAACAACAATGCTTTCCAATTGGCCTCATTGGATGGTGAAGAACTGCAGATTCCAGTAAATGGAATCTATCTCAAGTGTTGCTTCTAGAGGGAGGTTCACTACATCTGTAAATACTAGTTTAGATTTTCTTTCCTCCAGGTACTTGTGCACATTGTTTTGCTGTAGATTAGTTTTGTTTTCCCTAAGTGCTTTGGCACAGGTTTTGCTGCTCTTAGGTTGTTTTCTACAGTTCTGACTGTTGCTGGAAGGGAAGTTGCAGTATCAGGCTTGTTTCAGGTTAATGCTTAACTCCATGCCCAATGGATTGCTTCAGGCTACTGGCCTTTTCATCTAGCAGGCAGATGATCCTGCTGAGTCACCAAATTGTTATCCAAAATTCACCCCCCAGGGTAAATTTGATAACATGCATCAGGATGTCCAAATTCCAAGAAAAATGACTGATTCAGAGCAAAATCAGGTTTCTAGGGTCCCTTCAGGAATCTTTCTAAACTCCCCAGGCTGAAGAATGAAGGAGCAAGCTTTGTGAAAGTGTGAAAAGTTGCAGAAAGGCAAATAAGATTGATCCAGGAAAAAGTGAAAAAATTGGCTAAGTCCTTCTAGAGGGAGCAGTCGGGACATTTGGGACAGAAGGGCCCGAACCGGCCGGTTCGGCGCGAAATCAGACACAAGTCAGCCCAAAAGCAATTGGGACAAGCGGGCCAGAAATACCCGAACCGGCCGAACCGGCCGAAATTGTCCCAAAAGGTCCAAAATCAAAATAGGACGTCCGGGACAAAAAGACCCGAAATACGCGAAGAAGCCGAAGGAGCTGAAAGCCAATCAAAAGGTGCCACGTGTCTTTGGCCAAATGAGGGACAAGGAAGCCCATTTCGGGCGGATCGGAGGTTTTTGTCCCAAGCAGCACTGGGACATCCGGGACGAATGGACGCGAAGTACGCGGAAGACCCGGCAGGCCCGAGAACCATTGAGAAATTGCCATGTGTCATCAAGGAAAAGCTGAAGGGTCAAAGGGCAAGATTTGAAGCGCTGGCCCGAGCCAATAGAAATTGGACATGTGTCCAATGGAGCATAGAAGTGCAGAGCTCAGGGAGGAGTTGGAAGGTTTGGCCAAATCTAACCTAAAAGGGGTAAAAGTGAAGGAAGACTCGGCAGGTTCGTGAACCAACCAATGCATGCCACGTATCCCTAGTGGCGGGGCATGGGAAAAAATGTGGAAAATATTCCAAGAGCACCAAAAGTCAAAATTCAAGAGACAGCCCGCCGAAAAGTAGAGGAGAGAGAATTATTCAGCGAATCAGAGCATGCCACGTGGTGTCCAAGTGGCAGTGCGTGGGAAAATATTTCAAAATCCATTTTCGCCTGTTCCGTGTCCTAAATCTTCAGATCGACATATCTTTCGATTCAGAGCTCAGATTTTCACGTTCCTGATATCAATGGAAAGCTGTTGAAATTCTCTACACGTTTCAAGGGTCAATCTTGCATTTTGGTATAGTCCGGAGGGAGAAAATTGAGAAAACGCCTCTGGCATGAAATAACAAGCAGAGGTAATACTTCAACAACCACTTTTATGCAGCAGACAGTTCGCCGCTTCTGTTAGGCAAACTGCCACTTTGCCAGGACCCGCCGCTTCTGCCATGATGGACGAATTAAATGCAACCTAGAGGTGGTTGGGGTAGATTTCGAATTCCTTTTTTTTTTCTCTCCCATTCTTCCTTTAAATTGTAAGGAGGGGTTTTTTTCTGTAGTTGGACATTTTCTGCTTTGCACCCTCCCTTCTCTCCTGTTCATAAGAAGATTTGTGGAGTTTTCAAACCTCCCATATAGACTGTAACACCGTTTTTTTCCTTCTAGCTACTGCAATGTATTGAATCGATCCTTGAGCAATATATATGTGTATGTGGTTGCTTCTAACCCTCTTACATATTTATTACTGTCATTCTCGATCTTTCATTGCATTTTTGCTATCTGTGCATGGTGTTGTGTTATATCTACATGGTCTGTGTTTAATGTGGCAAAGCATATGTTCTTCATTCCTCGGTGCATCACCTCTATTAGCTTAGATTTATTTTATGCATCTTCTTACCTTGTCTCCTTGGCAGATTAGATTAGATTCTGAGAAAACCCTCTGCATATTTCATGTGCACCTAAACAGAGGAATAGGAACCAGCCTTTCTCTGGAGATTCCTTTCTCACTCTTCAAGTCCCATACTTGGAGAAAGGAGTCAATGTTATGCTATCACACTGGATATTAATATGATCAACCTAGAAAACTGATCAATATCCAGGGGTGCTGTGATTTTGCACTAACACAAACCCTAAACCCTAATCCCTAAAAACTAAACCCTAAACTAGAAACACTAAAATAGAAACCATAAACCATAAACCCTAAACCCTAAGGATTAAACCCTAAATACCCTAAACCCTAAACACAAAACCCTATCCCCTATATCCTATATTCTGATCCATAAACCCTAAACCCTTAACCCTAAGCCCTAAACCTTAAATTCTAAACCATAAATTTTGAACCCTAAACCCTAAACACCTAGCCCTACAAATAAAACCGTAAACTGTAAACCCTTACACATAAACCCCAAACAAAAAACTCTAAGTGCTAAATCCTAAACCTTAAATCGTAAATCCTAAAACCTAAACATTGATCCCTACACCGCAAACCCCAAACCCTAACTAAACCATAAACCCTAAACCCCCAAAAACCTAAATCTTAAACCCTTAGCCCTAATCCATAAACCCTAAATGATAAACACTAAACCTTAAACCCTAAAACCTAAACCATAAAACCTGAGAATTAAACGTTAAACCCTAAAACCTAAACACTAAAACCAAAATACTAAACTTGAAATCATAAACCCCATAAACCCTAAACCTTTATCCCTATAGCTAAAACCCTAAACCCAAAACCCTAAACACTAAGCCCTAAACCATAATCCCTTAGCCCTAAACCTTAAACCCTAAGACCTAAACCCTAAACCCTAAACTCTCATCCCTAAACAATAAACCCATAACCGTAAAATGTAAACCATAAACACTAAATCCTAAATCCTAAACACTAAAATATAAACCCTAAACCCTAAACACAAAACCTTAAACTCTAAACCCTGAATCCTAAATCCTAGGCATTAAACACTAAACAACTTATACCCTAAATACTAAACCCTATACCCTGATACCTAAACCATAAACCCTTAACCCTTATCCTTGAGCCTTAAACCCTAAAATATAAACCCTAAATCCAAAGCCTTAAACCATAAACTCTAAACTCCTAGCCCTAAAATAAAAACCATAAACCCTAAACCCTTAATATTAAACCCTAAACCCTTAGACATAAACCATAAACTTGAAACTCTGACTACTAAATCCTAAACCTTAAATTGTAAATCCTAAAACCTAAATATTGAGCCCTAAAACACAAACCCCAAACCCTAAACCCTAAACACTAAACCATAAACCGTAAATCCTAAACCCCAAAACCTAAAACATAAACCTTGAGCCCTCAACCCTTAACTTTAAACCCTAAAAAATAAACCCTAATACAAAAACCCTAAACCATATCCCTAAACAATAAACCTTAAACACTGAAGACTAAGCCCAAATACCTAAAACATAATCTCTAAAAAATGAGACATAAACCTTAAACCATAAACCCTGATAAATAAAAACTAAAATGTCAACAATAAACCATAAACCTTAAACCCTAACCCATAACCCCTAAACCCTAAACCCTAAATCATTATCCCTAAACCCTAAACCCTAAACCCTAAACCCTATACCTTAAACCCAAAACACTAAACCATAAAACCCTACACACTAAAACATAAACCATAAACCCCTAAAACTTAAACAAAAAATCCCCTTAGCACTAAAAACTAAACCCTAAAGCCTACGACCTAAGATCTAAACCTTAAACTATAAACCCTAAACCGTAAACCCTACACCCTAAAACCTAAACCTTATACACTAAACCCTTAGCCCTAAACCACAAAACATAAACCCAAAAAACCTAAAACCTAAACCCTAAAACCTTAGCCCTAAATCCTAAACCATAAACATTAAACCCTAAACCCCAAATGCTAAACCCCTATCCCTAAACTATAAACCTTGAAATCTAAACAATAAAACATAAAACATAATCCCTAAACCCTTTCTCCTTAATCCTAAACCCTAAAAAAACCTTGAGCACTAATCCCTAAACCCTAAACCCTAAATCCTAGGGTAAGTGCAGGAAGTTGATGGACAAATATAGGGTCATCCGTGGACATCATATTGCAAATAACAACATAATATCAACTTGTAGGGATTATTAGCAATACATACACTCAAAATTAGACAAAATTATACTATTATGAATTGTAGAATCTGTAATATAGTTTCTAAAATACTATTTTTTGTAAAAAATGGACAAGATTAGCTATATTAAACACTCAAAATTCAATGACTTGGTATTTTTTTTTAAAAACGCCGATAAGATTATAGTCCGTTTGCCCACAATTTGGATGACCAAAAATTGATATATATTTTTTTCCTTTGGTGAGAAGTTATATGCCACTATCTATCTTGGGATGGATTTTATTTTGTATTTTTTTGAGTAATATTTTATTTTTTATAATTTTTTTCATGAAAGTGGTATGAAAACATAAAGAAAATAGAGCACTTTCCGTTTTCCCGCCATAACTTCATCAAAAAATATTGAAATCAAAAAATTATTTTTTGAACATGTATATAATTTCACCATGGTTGGGATGGTATAATTTTTATCACATTCTGATAAGTGAAACAAATTTTGCAGTCTTAAACGTAGACATAAACATTCACAGGAAAAAGTGTCTTAAAGACCTACTATTAGTAAAAAATTATAAAATGATATTTATCCTCTTATATTCACTTTAAAATGAGTATTTCCACAAATCTAATAGTCTCCACTACGCAATGGTATAATTTTTATGACATAGTTTTTACTTTTTGGCATGGTTCAAGTCTGCGGAAGACTAAATTTGATGTTTTACTATTTTTAATGTAAAATTCAGGATTTGATGTCCACATAATTGTCCCCCAACTTGGTGCACTTACCCCCTAAACCCTAAAGACTTTATCCTAAGATCTAAACCTAAAACCCTAGACCTTAAAATATGAACCCTAAACCTTAAACCCTAAATTTAAAACCCTCTAAACCATAAATAGTAAACCCTTAGCCATAAACCCTAAACCATAAACCTTCAGATATGAAACCTAAAAAATATATAACCTAATCCCTATACCCTAAACCCTTATCCCCAAATCCTAAACCTTGAACACTAAACCATTATCCCTAAACCCTAAACCCTAAATGATAAACCCAATAAACCCCTAAACCCTTAACCCTTAACCATAAAACCTAAAACCTAAACACTAAACCCAAAACCTTGAGCACTAAAAAACTAAAACCTAAACCCTAAACCCTAAACCCAAAAACCTAAACCCATAGCCTCAAACACTAAACCCTAAATGCTAAACCCTAATCCCTAAAACCTGAACCCTGAACCCTAAAATCCAACCTAAAAAACCTAAACCCTAAACCCTAATCCCTTATTCCTAAACAATAATAACTAAACCAATGAGCCACAAACTCTAAACCCTAAACCCTAAACACTAAACCATAAACCCTAAAATCTAAACCCTAAACCTTGACCCATAAACCCTAAACCCTAACAAATAAACCTTAAACACAAAACCCTAAACATATCCTGTAAACCATAACCAATAAATCATAAACCCTAAACCCTAAACCCTAAACCTTAAACCCTAAACTCTAAGCCCTAAACCCTAAACCCTAAACCCTAAATCATGAGCCCTAAATACTAAAAAACTAAACCCTAAACCCTAAACCATAAACTCTGAGCCCTTAAACATAAACCTTCTAAACCCTAAACCTTAAACCCTTAATTGAAAATCCTCTAAACCCTAAATAGTAAACCCTTAGCCATAAACCCTAAACCCTCATATATAAACCCTAAATAATATATAACTTGATCCCTAAACCCTAAACCCTAAATGATAAACCCAATAAACCCTTAACCCTTACCATTAGCCATAAAACCTAAACACTAAACACTAAACCCAAAACCTTAAGCACTAAAAAACTAAAACCTAAACCATAAACCATAATCACCAAAAACCTAAACCCTTAGCCTCAAACCCTAAATGTTAAATGCTAAACCCTAATCCCCAAACCCTGAACCCTAAACACTAAATTCTAAACTAAAAAACCTAATCCCTAAACCCTAAACCCATGAGCCATAAACTCTAAACCCATGAGCTCTAAACCATAAACCCTAAACACTAAACCATAAACCATGACCCATAAAATCTAAACACTAATAACTAAACCCTAAACCCAAAAACCAAAATCCTAAATCCTAAACCCTAACCATAAACCATAAACCATAAATCATAAACCCAAAACCAAAAACCATAAACAATAAACCCTAAAACCTAAACCCTAAACCCTAACCCCTAAACCATAAATCCTAAAAACTCAAACCTAAACCATAAACACTCTAAACCCTAAACCCTAAACCTCATCCCTTAACCCTAAAACTTAAACACTAAACCCTAAACCTTGAGTGGTAAACCCTAAACCATCAACCAAAAACACTAAATATTAAACCCTAATCCCTAAACCATAAATATTAAACACTAAAACCTAAACCATAAACCCTAAACCCTCAGCCTTAAATCCTAAACATTGATCCCTAACCCTTAAACCCTAAACCCTAAAAACTAAATATTAAAACCTAAACCCTAAAGGCTAAATGTAAAACCCTAAACCCTGAGATCTAAGCACTAAACCCTAAACCCTAGATGCTAATCCCTAAACTCTAAACCATAAACCCCTAAACCTAAACCCTAAACCCCAAACGATAAACCCTAAACACTAAACACCTAAACCCCAAACCCTAAACCCTAAACCATAAACCTTGACCCATAAGCCCTTAACCTTAAACCCTATACACTAATGCCTAAAACCTAAAACAAAAACCTTAAATACTAAAGCCTAAACACTAATCCTTAAAACATAAACCCTAATCGCTAAACCGTAATCCCTTCGCCCTAAACCTTAAATCCTACACCTAGTGATCTAAACCATAAACCCTAAAACCTGAGCCCTAAAAAGTAAACCCATAGCCCTAAACTGTAAACCCTTAGCCCTAAACCCTAAACCCTAAAATCTAAACCATCAACCCTAAACCCTTGCCCCTAAACCCTAACACCTAAACCTTGATCCCTAAACAATAAACCATAAACCCTAAACCATGATCCCTAAAATCTAAATAATAAATCCTAGACACCCTAAACCCTAAATCCTAAACCCTAAAATGTAAACCCTGAACCATAAACCCTGATCCTTAAACCCTAAACATGCTAAATCCTAAACATTAAACCCTATACCCTATATCATATATTCTGATCCCTAAACCCTAAATGCTTAACCCTTAACCCTCAAACCTTAACCCTGAGCCCTAAACCCTAAATTTTAATCCATAAATCATGATCCCTAAACCCTAAACACTAAAAAAATAGCCCTAAAGAAAAAATCGTAAACCCTAAACCCTTAACCATAAACCCTAAACAAGAAAATATAAACCGAAAACCCTAAAGACCAAACCCTAAATCCTAAATCCTAAACCCTAAACACTAAAAACTTAATCATAATCCCCATAAACCCTAAACCTTTATCCCTAAACAGTAAGCCATAAACCCTAAAGCCTAAACCCTTAATCTTAATCCCTAAACTATAATCCCTTAGCCCTAAACCTTAAACCCTGAGACCTAAACCATAAACCCTAAAGCCTGAGCACTAAATCCTAAACCCTAATCCCTAAAACCTAAACCCTAAACCCTAAACCATGATCCCTAAAAACTAAATCGTAAACCCTAAACACTAAAATATAATCCGTAAACCCATACCCTAAACCTTAAACTATAAATACTGAATTCTAAACCCTAAGCCTTAAACCCTAAATACTAAACCCTATACCCTATATCCTATATCCTATACCCCGATCCATAAATCCTTAACCCTTGACCCTTAACCCTTAACCATGAACCTTAAAACCTAAAATATAAACCCTAAATCCTAATCCTTAAACCCTAAACTGTAAATTCCTAGACCTAAAACCTAAACAATAAACATTAAACCCTCAATCTTAAACCCTAAAACCTTAGCCATAAAACCTAAAATTAAAACTCTACGTGCAAAATTCTAAACCTGTAATCATAAATCCAAATACCTAAACATTGAGCCCTAAACCATTAACTCTAAACCCTAAACACCCAAAAAAGTAAATCCTAAACCCTTACACCTGAACCCTAAATGCTAAACACTAAACACTAAACCCTAAATGTTAAACCCTAAACCTTGATCTGTAAACCCTAAGCACTGAACCCTAAACACTAAACACTAAACTCTAAATCCTAAATCCTAAACACTAAACCCTAAATCATAAACCCCATAAACCGAAACTACTTCTAAACCCTAAACCCTAAACCATAAACCCTAAACCCTAAACCATAAACGATAAACCATAAACCCTAAAACCTAAGCCATGAACCCTAAATCTTAAAAACACTAGCCATACACCCTAAACCCTAAACACTTAGCCCTAACCTCTAAACCCTAAAGCCCAAACCCTAAAAACTAAAAACTTTACCCTTACTCCCAAACCCTAAACCCTAAAACCTAAACCAAAAACCGTAAAACATAAACCCTAATCCATGAGACCTTAACCTTAAACCCTAAAAACTAAACCCTAAATAGTAACTCCCCTAAACCCTTCACCCATATCCCTAAACCCTAAACCTTAAACCCTAAATAGTAAACACTAAGCCCTAATACATAAAACCTAAACCCTAAACAATGAGCCCTAAAACCTAATGAGTAAAAAGTAAAACAAAAACCATAAACACTAAACCCAAAACCAAAAAAACTTAGGCATGAGCCCTAAACCCTTAGCCATAAACACTATTCCCTAAACCATAAACTGTAAACATTAAAACCCTAAGCCCTAAACCCATAAATCATAAACCCAATTATATCTAAATAGTACTGTTAGCGCAAAATCACAGCACCCCTGGATGCTGATCAGATTTCTAGGTTGATCACTCTAACATCTAGTGTGATTACACAACATTGAAACCTTTCTCCAAGTGTGGGACTTATAGAAATGAGAAAGGAATCTCCAGAGAAGGCTGGTTCCTGCTCCTAAACTACCTGCCACAAGCTATTCCAGTGCAGGCAAGCTAATCTAATCCTAATCTAACCATGCCAAGGAGACAGAGAGAGAGAGAAAAGGAAAAAATAGCAAAAGCCTCCCACTAAATATGGTCATACACCAGATTATGGAGAATGGCTTAGAAGAATCTATGAGGGGTTTCTTTTGAGATGTATCATAGAGGTGAGCAATGCTCCCAAACTTATGGACAGAATTCCATGGGGGAGTCTGTGGAGGCTAGATTTCACACAGAAGAGTGACTACCCATAAGATCTCAAGGGAAGGTTACTGGTGGCCCATACATAAACATTAGGACATGTACAAATACCTTTTTTGTCAAGAAATGTGAAAGATGTCAGATGTTTTCAGGAAGAATGAACGAGCTTCAGGTTTCCTTCCTTTACAACCAGTGTCAATAAAATCATCGTTTTAAACGACGGGGCATGGATTTTACACAGATACATCATTAGATCCCTAATAGTTCAAGGCATAAATGGATATTGGAGGCCATTACAGATTATTTTACCAGAGTGAGGTTCAAACTCCATTATTCAACACCTGGAGAAGAACTCAACTCAGGGCAAAGCTGTCATGGATGAACATCTTCTGAATCACATAATTTGTAGGTTTGGGGTACCTACAAAAATAGCTTTTACATGACAATGGGTATGATCTTAGGAGAGATAAACCCTAGGTAGCTATGTGCCAAGAGCCCATGGGATAATTTTGAAATATGCATAAATGCATTATAATCGGCTTAGGGGACCTTACCTAGCTGAATCAAGAAACAATAATTTTGACTTAAGATCATGGAGGAGAGTGCGACCCATTTGAGCATTAAAAAAAGAAAATGGGGTGAGTAGTTAAAATTTTCATTTATGGCTAGATAGAATTACGTGCCAAAAGCTGCTACTAGAAAAATATCTCATTTGAACCTAGTTTATGGAATTACAAGCTATCTTGACCCTACATATGCTATTTTTACTCTTCATCAGCTTTCCATATAACAGATATAAGGATGAAGATGCAGAATCTGAGCTCTAGACCAAAAGACATGAAGGTCTGAAGTTTTAGGGCAGAAACGGCCCAAAAAACGGATTTCGATCAAAAATGTGACTCCTAGAAATTTCAACCTTTTGGAGATCTTGTTTTGGTATGGGATAATTCAGGCACTCTGCCGGATAAAGGAAAACATGTGTAAATTTGATACATTCATTGAGAAATGGGTCTCTCCTCCACCTTTCTAGTGGGCATAAGAATTGGTGAGCACACATTTTGACCTAAAATACCTGGATGGAGATTTGCTAGATTTCATTGTTCCCCCCCCGCGCCCCGACATCTGGGACACGTACCATGCATTGATTGATTAACCATGGGCTCAAGTACGAACTTCTTTACATTGTATACTCCTTCCGGTTTGGCCAAAACTTGTTTTCATTTTTTTTTTGTTTTCCCCACACTCTACAGTGACCAATCTACCTTCGTATATCGTGTCCCGTGTCTATTGTGATTTTCAGGCCCTGGCTTCAATTTTCTCTCCTGTGTAAAATGCTTTAAATCGACTCACATAACCCAATGGATCTTATGTCACTTCCCCCTGTGACACATTTTATGTTCTGTTTTATGTGGTTGCTTGTGGCAAGTCTGCAGGGGGTGCCTCACGTCCTTGAGTTGGAGCCCGGATGTTACTGCTTGATTTGATCTCACCCTTTGTCTAGTAACAAACATATTCTTGAAAGATATAATCGATATTGAATGTGAATGAAAACCTTTGTCCCTCTTTAGCGGCAAAGACACGTGGCATCATGTTCGATTGGCTCAAGGAACATAATCAGGTCATGCATGTCCCTTGAAAAATCCTTGTAGCCCAAATGTCAACCATGAATGATCCAATGTTGTAATTTTGGCCGAACCAAGTGGTAATAAAGTGTCCTATGTGCACTTTTGATCTCTGATGTCCCTGACCGAGCTTTAATCGAGACTTATCCCATTTTTCCTTTTGATGTTATTGGCCGTATTTAGTGAGAATCAATTTTCGTGCCTGACACGTCCCGAAACTAGACGCGGACATTATCCCATTTGTCCCTGTGTGGACATATTTGGAGAAGTTACAAAATCAGCTGGCCTTCAAGAAGTGAGAATCCCAACCATGTGGCTAAAGACTGCCTGGACTAAGGACTAACCCAAGTGGGTTGGAAAGTCTTCTGATAAAGAGCTAAGATCTTCTGCATGCCTTCTATGTTCTCGACCTGTTGGCATACATTCTTAGACAAAAGAGTTAGAATAGAAGCATGAGAGAGCCCCAAAAACTGTATGAGGTCTCCACGTGTCTTAAATCAATCTATCCACCTGGGACCATCAAAATTCTGATGCATGTTATCAAAAGAAGCATAGGGGGGTGAATGTTTGGAATATTTAATTGGTGATCTCAGCGGGGTCCTCATGCATGCTAGATTGAAGTTACCAGTTGGCTGAAATTAAGGTTGAGGTTTTGAATGAAGTTGGGGAGAAGATAAAGAAAAAAAGAGGCAAACATTGATTTTTCAACATCATACAGGCCTAGACGATGGAAGATGAAGATACATATATGAAGACTGATAAGAAAAATGCAGATTCTATGGGGCACCCTACCCAAGAAACATACATACATTATCAAAAAACTACATAAAAAAAAGAAACTAAGAAAAGCTCCAAATGGAACATTCGGAGTGTGCATCAAGCTACTTCTTACTGCTAAAAGCAAACCTATATACTATACTCTAATTGGAAGCAAAGGCAATTTTATTCAACAAACCCTGTTCTTCCTTGTGAGATAATAGCTTCCCCTTCCTCAAAAGTGGCAGCCTTGAAATTGATTGTGCATCTGATACAACTGACCCAACCAGGATAAGTGATACATCCCCATGTTCATCAAGCTGATCTTCCACCCAAAGTCATCTTAGGTATCTGTTGTCTAAAATTTCCCCCCCAGGGTAATTTTGATAACATGCATCAGAATATTCAATTCCCAGGAAAATTGATTGATTCAGAGCAAAAATCATGTTTGCTAGAGGTCCCTCTCAGATATTTTTCTAACTCCCCTGGCCGAGGAAAAAAGGAGACAAGCTCTGAGAAAATGCGAAAAAGGTTGCAGAAAGGCAAGTAGGTTGATCCAGGAAAAAATCACGAAAATGGCTAAGTCCTAGTCCTAGGGGCAGTCGGGACATTTGGGACAAAAGGCGAACTGGCACCCGATCGGCCGAAAAGCCTCCAGGCAGCCCACTAAGCATTTGGGACAAGTGGGACTAAAGTACGCGGCGGGCGCGAAATGCCGGTTTGACCGAGAGAGAGAATCGGCCGAAATAAGCACAAAGGGGCAGTTCAGGACGAATGGAACAAATGGACGCGAAATGCCGTGAACCGGCCGAATCGCGTGAAATCATCACAAGGAGCCCAAAAGCAATTGGGACACGCGGGACAATAGGGCGCGAACCGGCCGAACCGGCCGAAAAGGGTCAAGTCAGTCCGAAGCAAAGTGGGACAAGCGGGCCAAAAATGCCCGAACCGGCCGAATCGGCCGAAATGAGCACAAAGGGGCCAAAATCAAATGGGACATCCGAGGACAAATGGAGGTGAAGTACGCGAAAAGGAGCCGAGAGCCAATAAGAAGCTGCCACGTGTTCTCACAAGGGAAAAGGTCAAAAAGTCAAAGGGTGAGTTTTCGAGCACTGATCCGAACCAATGAGAAGCTGCCACGTATCCAAGCGAAAACCCCACACAAAGGGATATGTCGTCGGGTCATCCAAACCCGACGCACAAAGGAAATTGGGTTTCATAGTCGGGAAAACATGGAGAAAAAAGAACATGTCGGAAGGGTTGAAAAACCCGACACCTAAGAAATGTGTCAAAGGGGTTGGAAAGCGACGTACAAAGAAAATCATTTCATAGTCGGGAAAACACGACGGAGAAACATGGCCCAAGAACATGAAGGGTTGAAAAACCCGACACCTAAGAAATGTGTCGGAGGGGTTGGAAAGCCCGACGCACAAAGAAAATCCAGGTTTCATAGTCGGGGAAACAAGTCGGAAAAGCATGGGGCGAAAACATATGTTGAGCCACCTCCCAAACCTGATGCAAATGGAGAGGAGAATCCTGAAACCCGACGGGCTGAAGACCTTTCTCATCCAATCAGAGTCTGCCACGTGTCATCCAGGTGGCAATGCGCGGGAAAATATTTCAAAAATCTGTTTTCACCTGTTCCGTGCCCTAAATCTTCAAATCGTCATATCTTTTGATCCAGAGCTCGGATTTGCATGTTCCTTATATCAACGGAAAGCTAGTGAAATCCTCTACATGATTCTAGGGCTAATCTCGAGTTTTGGTGTAGTCTAGAGAGAGAAAATCGAGAAACAGCTCTGACGCGTGGTAATGACAGAAGTGACATTTCAGCGATCAGTTTTAATGCAGCAGACAGCCCGCCATTTTTGCCAAATTATCCAAATCGCTTCTACCATGATGAAATGATTTAAAATACGACCTGGAGGTGGTTGGAGGAGATCTGACTTTCCTCTTTCTTCCTTCTCTCATTCTTCCTATATATTGTAAGGAGTGGCAAAATATAAAAAAAGAGTTGTTCATTCTTTCTGCTCGGCCCTCCCTTCTTTTCTTCTCTAGGGTTGAAAATGGAGTTCGAACCTCCTCCCTGCTCTGTAATGGAATTTTTTGCCTTTTACTAATGGAATGATGTTCTGTGCAAACTTCTGAAGCAACAAAACGTGTTTTGTGATGCATATGTCCATCCTTGCTCATTTTTGCTTGTTTTCTTCTTGCCTCTCTTCATTGCAGGTATTTGTGCATGTTTGAACGTTCACTGCAGATCTGGAGCTGTGTTCATGGAGTTTTGGGACACTTTCTATGTGAAATCTATCCTTGGGCCTGTGATGCATCTGTCCATCCTTCCCATTGCTCACCTCTCTTTGTCCCATGGCAGTTTTGATAGATGTTCAACATTCTCCTTCTCTGGTGTATCACCGTTTTAGTGTAGGCTTTTGCTATTTTTCCCTTCTCTCTCTCTCTCTGTCTCCTTGGCATGGTTAGATTAGGATTAGATTAGCTTGCCTACACTGGAATAGCTTGTGGCAGGTAGTTTAGGAGCAGGAACCAGCCTTCTCTGGAGATTCCTCTCTCGGTTTTACAAGTCCCACGCTTGGAGAGAGGTTTCCATGTTGTGCAATCACACTGGATGCCTGAACATCAACCTAGAAGCCTGATGTGCGTCCAGGGGTGCTGTGATTTTGCACTAACAGTTTTGGCACGCCCGGTGGGACCTTAGAGGTCTTTCACTTCATCTTTTGTAGGTTGATGTGTTCCTGTGAAGATTTCAGCCTTTGGAGGCACTTGCAAACACATCTGGTGACTCCATCTGATCAGCAACCCATTTCTCTGAGCTTGCAGACCCATTTCCATACATTTTCATCCATTCATTTCTTTCCATCCCTTTCATTCTTTTCCATTCCATGAAGTTGTGCAATCATGACTTCATTTCCATCATGGATTTCACATCAACAACAGCAGTATATTCCACCTCCAACACGTTTTACAAATCCTCCAGATCAGCATGCATACTCATATGAACAGCAGTGCCAAAGTCAGTTTGGCTATGGAGCTTTCCAAGAGCAAGGGTGTGCATACAATGAAGACCATCAGATCCAAGATGCTGGTCTGTTGGAGAAAATCCAAAAGATGGAGGAGGGGATGGTGCAGTCCAGGGCTCAGGCACAGATGAGAGCATTTGGAATCGGTTGTGAAGCACCCTGTCCATGGGTGGGACCTTTTCCAAGTCATTACAACCCTCAGGAGAAGCTTGACTTCATGATTGCAACGCTGCCTTTTCTTGCAAAGTGGATTGAAGAAATAGAAGTGTATGAGAGAAGTATTCAGCAACCTTGTCAACAGGTAAACACACCATCTCATGCCTTTTCTTTTCCTCTTTCCCAATCTGTTTCAGTTCAGCAGTGTCAAGTTTCAAACTCTCCATCTGCTGTCCCAAATGTTGAATCCATTTCTCCACCTCTCAAGTCTTCCACCACACCTCAATTCTTCTTTCCTTTTTCCTTCCAAACAGTCATCCCCTCCACAAGAGCTAACAGAAACACCCCCTCCTCCAAAGAAACAAGAGGTTTCACCTCCTCCACCACCACAAAAAATTGTCAAATCAGTGGAGTTTCAACCTATCCCTCCTTTTGCATTCCCAATTCCATGTGGGAAAGAAGAAATTGTAAAAATCAGTCATCAAGGACAGCAGGAGGAAGAGCCAAACAGAAAAGAAATGACAGACAGCTTGAAGGTTTGGGCTACCAAATTTGGGATGACAAGGATCCCCTTGATGGTCAAGCCTACAGAAGAAGCTAGGGTTGGAGAACAAATGGTGGTCAGGACTGATTTTGTTGTAGCAGAAGAAGAAGATCTTGCAGCCCCAACTTGTCCTCTAGAGCAGCAGATTGAAGAGTTTGACTTGACAAACTTCATGCTGGAGAAGGAGTTCAATCAAGAGCAAGATTGCCTTCAAACATTGGAGGAAGGAGAAGCTGCTCCAAATCCAAAAGAAGAGGAGCACAATCTAGCTATGGAGGAGAAAAATGCAGATCCAAGGGCTTTGAGCACAAAGCAGGTTACAGAAGAACCTTCAGTTCTTCTTTCCACTTCATCTCTCTCAAGTTCTAGCACTGAAAAGGAGTTTGATCTCTCAAACTCAATATTGGAGAGTGAAGGAAACCATGGTGGTCAAGTTGCAGATCAAGAGGACACCATGGAGGAAGTTGAACACGAGCAGCAGGACAGCAATGAGGTAGTTTACCTGTCAGATTTGGAGGACTGTTTTGATGGAGAAGAGCCGGTTGAGTTTTCACCATTCTCTCTTTCATCATCCACATTCCAAACACAAGAGTCTGCTGTCATGAAGGAGAGCATTCATTTGCAGCAGCCTGCATCTTATAGCAGCCCTTTGGAACCAAAATTGGAAGATTTAAATCTTCCATGTTCTTCATCGGAGGAAGAGAAAGGGCAGAAGGGTCCTACCATTTCTTCCACGTCATCTATTCAGGTGGGTCTACAAGAAGACTCCATTCTTGCAGTTGAAAATCAGAGCTATGGGCATATCAAACGGATCAGACCTTGCCCAATCAGGTATTTGGCTTCATTGGAGCCAAAGGAAAAGCCAAAACCAGTCATGCTCGCTTCTGAGCATGAGGGTGAGATACAAAGTACCGAGGATCAGCTGGCATACCTCTTCAATTCAAATGCAGAGCAACTAAAAGAGGTATTGGATTTGCCTTCAGCTGATACCTTGATGATTTGGGTAGAAGACCAGCTTCTTGTTGATTTTCCATCCATCCAAACAGCCATGATCAGTGCCAAATCAGTTGCATGGCTGCCAATTTTGAAGAAAGGAAGCTATTTCTCACAACCAGTTGCAGGGTTTGTTTAGCTTGCCTTTGCTTCCAGTTAGAGTAGAGTAGCTAGGTTTGCTTTCAGCAGAAGAAGTGCTTGTGCACACTTTGCATGTTCCATTTGGGGCATGTATGATTTTCAGTTTTGTACATAGTTTTTGGTGTTGCTGGTTTTGCTCTTGCACAGTTCGTTCCAGTAGTTTTTGGTGAGAACAACTCCATGTCCGGTGGGTTTCCAAGTGGCTCAGAGGGAAGTTTTCAAAGTTCAGATAAGTTTTCAGGCCTACTCATGACTCCATGCCCAATGGATTGCTTCAGGCAACTGGTCTTTTCATCTAGCAGGCAGATGCCCCCGTTGAGTCGCCAAATTGTTATCTAAAATTCCCCCCAGGGTAATTTTGATAACATGCATTAGAATATCCAAATCCCAAGAAAATTGATTGATTCAGAGCAAAAATCAGGCTTGCAGGGTCCCCTTCAGGTAATTTTCTAACTCCCCTGGCCGAGGAAAAAAGGAACAAGCTCTGAGAAAGTGCGGAGAAGGTTGCAGAAAGCAAGTAGTTCAGGCCAGGAAAATTTGTGAAAATCGGCTAAGTCCCAGTCCAGCACAAGTTGGATCAAATGGGAAAAAAGTACGTGAACCACCCGAACCACCCGAAATGAGTCCAGGTGGCCCACTAAGCATTTGGGACAAGTGGGACTAAAGTACGCAGTGGGTGCGAAATGCCGGTTTGACCGAGAGAGAATCGGCCGAAATAAGCACAAAGGGGCAGTTCGGGACGAATGGAACAAATGGACGCAAAATGCCTGAACCAACCGAATCGCGCGAAATCATCACAAGGAGCCCAAAAGCAATTGGGACGCGTGGGACAATAGGGCACGAACCGGCCGAACCGGCCGAAAAGGGTCAAGTCAGTCCGAAGCAAAGTGGGACAAGCGGGACAAAAATGCCCGAACCGGCTGAATCGGCTGAAATGAGCACAAAGGGGCCAAAATCAAATGGGACATCCGGGAAAAATGGAGGTGAAGTACGTAAAGGAGCTGAGAGCCAATCAGAAGCTGGCACGTGTCCTCACAAGGGAAAATGTCAAAAATTCAAAGGGTGAGTTTTCGAGCGCTGATCCGAACCAATGAGAAGCTGCCACGTATCCAAGCGAAAACACCACACAGAGGGATATGTCGTCGGGTCGTCCAAACCCGATGCACAAAGGAAATTGGGTTTCATAGTCGGGAAAACACAACGGAGAAACATGGTGCAAGAACATGTAGGAAGGGTTGAAAAACCCAACACCTAAGAAATGTGTCGGAGGGGTTGGAAAGCCCGAAGCACAAAGAAAATTGGGTTTCATAGTCGGGGAAACAAGTCGGAAAAGCATGGGGCAAAAACATATGTTGAGCCACCTCCCAAACTCGATGCAAATGGAGAGGAGAATCCCAAACCCGATGGGCTGAAGACCTTTCTCATCCAATCAGAGTCTACCACGTGTCATCCAGGTGGCAATGTGCGGGAAAATATTTTAAAAATCTGTTTTCGCCTGTTCCATGCCCTAAATCCTCAAATCGTCATATCTTTTGATCCAGAGCTCGGATTTACATGTTCCTTATATCAACGGAAAGCTAGTGAAATCCTCTACATGATTTTGGGGCTAATCTTGATTTTTGGTGCAGTCTAGAAAGAGAAAATTGAGAAACGGCTCTGATGCGTGGTAATGATAGAAGTGACCACGTGCAGCAAGACCAGTTGGAAAATGAAGCAGACAGTATTGAAAGTATTTGCAAGGATACGTATTTTTTAACAAGCCTGACATGACTTTTCCAATGGTTGATATGGACATGGTTGCATGTAGATCTAACTTATACTCTTATAGGAAGGATAATGTGCATCAATCTGTAACTAATCAAAAAAATAACGAGATTACGTGCACAATGGGAAAAGAGATGGTGATAGCTATGCATGATAAGGTTGTGGTGGAAGAAACAACCACTAAATTACATTATCAAATGGCAAGTCACTCCTTCAATGGAGTTACAAACATCCTCCCTAACTCATGGTACCAAAGTGGATTCTTGCTCGGTGAGTTACTAATGGATTGGATGCCTCTAAGAGGTAGCAAACTTCTGAAGTAACATAATATGTGTTTTTTGATGCATCTGCCCATAAGATGGCACATTTTTGACACCAAATACAATATTGCCTCTATACATTGTGGAGAGTATTGCAGAGGAGGTTAGGACCCTAGGACCCAACATGATAAAGGAAATAATATTGCATGGGGTTCAATTTTATTACTAAGACTATTCTGTGTGAAGATTGGATTTCATGATATACCACTAGTGAAAGGATCTGGGAATCCTTCCCATTGCTGGACCTCTCTTTGATCACCAATGAAGCAGATTCATGAAATACACTTGTGACGGGGAACATTCACAAATGTGTACAAGGCACACATGGATCACCGTTGTATAAGAAGTAGGCTGTTGATGCCTTTAAAAATTCCCTGGTGCATCTCTCAGGGAGTTTCCTTGGCATTGAGTTAGATTAGGTAAGTATAGATTAGCTTTTCATACACTGGAACTTCTGCCTTGCTTGATTCTTGTTGTTGAATAGCAGAAATGGGCCTTCTCTGGTGTAAATCCTCTCTCGGTTTTATAAGTCCCACGCTTGGAGACAGGTACTTCAAGAGTGTAGTGAATAGCAATCACACTGGATGCCTGAACATCAACCTAAAAGCCTAATGTGTGATCCAGGTATACATGTGAGTTTGCACTAACTATGTGATCAGCTGAAGGCAAATTCAATACCTCTTTTAGTTGCTCTACATTTGGATTGGAGAGGTATGACAGCTGATCCTTGGTACTTTGTAGCTCACCCTCATGCTCAGAAGTAAGCATAACTGGTTGTGACTTCTCCTTTGGCCCCAATGAAGCCAAATACCTGATTGGGCAAGGTCTAATCCATTTGATATGCCTATAGCTCTGATTTTCAACTCCAAGAATGGATTTTTCTTGTAGACCCTCTTGAATGGATGGTGTGGAAGAAATGGTGAACTTCCTTTGTCCTTTCTCTTCCTCACAATGAAGAACATGAAAGATTAAAATCTTCCAATCTTGGTTCCAAAGAGTTGCTATAAGATGCAGGCTACTGCAAATGAATGTTCTCCTTCATGATAGTAGACTCAAGTGTTTGGAATGTGAATGATGAAAGAGGATGGTGGAAACTCAACTGGCTCTTCTCCATCAAAATAGTCCTCTAAATCTGACAGATAAACTACCTCATGGATGTCTTGTTGCAAATGTTCCACTTCCTCCATGGTGTCTTCTTGATCTGTAACTTGATCACCATGGTTTATTTCACCCTCCAACATTGAGTTTGAGATATCAAACTCCTCTTCAGTACTAGAACTTGAGAGAGGTGAAGTAGAAGGAATAACTGAAGGTTCTCTTGTAGCCTGCTTTGTGCTCAAAGCCCTTGGATCTGCACTTTCTTCCTCCACAACTAGAATGTGCTCCTCTTCTTTTGGATTTGGATCAGCTTCTCCTTCCTCCAATGTGTGAAGACAATCTTTCTCTTGATTGAACTCTTCCTCCAGCATGAAGTTTTTCAAGTCAAACTCTTCAATTTGCTGCTCTAGAGGACAAGTTGGGACTGCAAGATCTTCTTTTGAGCTTTCTTTCTTTATGGCTGATTGTGCAACTTGAATTGAATCAGCATTTCCTTCAAATAGAGTGCCAACATGGACACTACTTTCTGAGAAAACTGACTACTGATATGCTTCTTCTTTTTGCTCTTCTTCTAAACTGCCACAAAATCAGTCCTAACCACCATTATGTTCAACCTTAGCCTCTTCTGTAGGTTTAACCATCAAGGGGATCTTTGTCATCCCAAATTTAAGAGCCCAACTCCTCAAGTTGTCTGTCATTTCTTTTCTGTTGGGCTCCTCTTCTTGCTATCCTGGATGACTGATTTTTACAATTTCTTTTTCCCCACATGGAATTAGGAATGCAAGAGGAGGGATGGGTTGTAACTCAATTGATTTGGCAAATTTTTGTGGTGGTAGAGGAGGTGAAACCTCTTGTTTCTTTAGAGGAGGGGGTATTTCTGTTAGCTCTTGTGGAGGGGATGACTGTTTGGAAGGAAAAAGGAAAGAAGAATTGAGGTGGGGTGGAAGACTGAGAGGTGGAGAAATGGATTCAACACTTGGGACAACAGATGGGGAATTTAGAATTTGACACTGCTGAGATAAAATAGATTGGGAAAGAGGAAAAGAAAAGGCATGAGATGGCGTACTTACCTGTTGACAAGGTTGCTGAATACTCCTCTCATACCCCTCTATTTCTTGAATCCACTGTGTGAGTTGGGGCAACATCTTCATCATGAAGTCTAGCTTCTCCTGAGGGCTGAAGGGTCTTGGAAAAGGGCCTCCCCATGGACAAGGAGTCAAATGCAACCAATTCTGAAAGCTCTCATTTGAGCTGTTGCTCTGGACTGCACCATCTTTACCTCCATCTTTTGGATTTTCTTCAAAAGACCAGCATCTTGCATCTGATTGTCTTCATTATATGCATAATCTTGCTCCTGGAAATCTCCACAACCAAACTGATTTCGGCATTGATGCTCCTAGGGGTATACATGCCGATCCTGAACTTGACCAAAATGCTGATTTGGATGATTTGTAAAACATGTTAGAGGTGCGATATACTGCTGATGTTGTTGAAAATGTGAATCCCATGATGGAAATGAATTCATGACTGCACAACTTCATGGAATGGAAAATAATGAAAGGGATGGAACATGAAGTCATGGATGGGAATGGATGAAAAATAGGTCTGCAACTTCAGAAATGGGTTGTCTGATCAGATGGAGTCGCTCAGATGTGTTTGTAAGTGCCTCCAAAGGCTGAAATCTTCACAGGAACACACTAACCTGCAAAAGATGAAGTGGAAGACCTCTAAGTCCCACCAAGTGTGCCAAAACTGTTGGCACAAAATCACAACACCCTTGGATGCTGATCAGATTTCTAGGTTGATCACTCTAACATCCAGTGTGATTGCACAACATTGAAACCTTTCTCCAAGTGTGGGACTTGCAGAAATGAGAAAGGAATCTCCAGAGAAGGCTGGTTCCTGCTCCTAAACTACCTGCCACAAGCTATTCCAGTGCAGGCAAGCTAATCTAAACCTAATCTAACCATGCCAAGGAGACAGAGAGAGAGAGAGAAAAGGAAAAAACAGCAAAATCCTACACTAAAACGGTGATACACCAGAGAAGGAGAATGTTGAACATCTATCAAAACTGCTATGGAACAAAGAGAGGTGAGCAATGGGAAGGATGGACAGACGCATCACAGGCCCAAGGATAGATTTCACATAGAAAATGTCCCAAAACTCCATGAACACAGCTCCAGACCTGCAATGAACATTAGAACATGCACAAATACCTGCAATGAAGAGAGGCAAGAAGAGAAACAAGCAAAGAACGAGCAAGGATGGACAGAAGCATCACAAAACACGTTTTTGTTGATTCAGAAGTTTGCACAGAACATCATTTCAATAGTAAAAGGCAAAAAATGCCATTACAGAGCAAGGGAGGAGGTTTGAACTCCATTTTCAACCTTGGAGAAGAAAAGAAGGGAGGGCAGAGCTGAAAAGATGAACAACTTCTCTCTCTCTTTTTTAGAAATGAGCCAAATCTGGCTTTTACATTGCATGGGTCGAGCCCAGGAGAGAGAAAACATACAAAAAACGTGGGAGCCCATTCCTCATTGACTGTAAATGTATTAAATTGGCATGGGGACCTTATAAACCCATACCTTGTCATTTTGACCAAATTGGAGGAGAGTGCGACCCATTCTGCGTTAAATTTAGTCGCTGAAATGTCATTTCTGGTCATGGACACGTACCAGAGCCGTTTCTAAATTTTCTCTCTTGAAACTAAACCAAAATTCAAAATTGACCATGAAATCCTATAGAGAATTTCATAATCTTTCCAATGATATAAAGAATGTGCAAATTTGAGCTCTGGATCAAAAGATATGAAGGTCTAAAGTTTTAGGGAAAAACGGCCCAAAAAACGGATATCGGGCAAAAAATTTAAAATTTTGACCTTTTTGCATTTTGGAATTTTTTTTGAAAAATTCCCGTGCTCCGCCGGTCGGATGCCACATGTCAGGTGCTGGTTCACTAAGTAATTCTCTCTCCTCCACCTTTCCGCGGGCTTTCCTTTGAAAATTTTGATCTTTTTAACTTTTGGAAAAAAAATCATTTTCCCCCCCGCGCCCCGCCACCTGGGACACGTGGCATGCATTGATTGGTTGACAGGGGCGTGGCAAAGACCTTTGCTTTTTAGTTTTTTGGCCAAAACTTTTTCCAAATTCTCCAAGTCCTCCCCGCGCTCCGCACTCCCCTTCTCCTTAGGACACGTGTCCCATGTCTATTGGCCGCGGCCCTGGCTTCCATTTTCTCTCCTTTAAAAATTTTACATTGAACACTTACCCAAAATTTTATGCACCTCCCCCTATGACACATGTCACATTCTGATTCAATGGTAACTTTTCTGGGTCTTCGTGTCCCTTGTGTCCCTCTGGCCCGGATATCCCAAACCTTCTGGGACATATTTCTCTGATCCACCCAATTCGGGCTTCTCTGTCCCTCTTTGTGGCGAAGACACATGGCACATTTTGATTGGCTCTCAGATTTTTTGGGTCTTTGCATCCCTCGTGTCCCTCTGGCCCAAAAGTTCCGAACAAAATTTTCTTGTTTTGGCCGAACCGGGTGGTTTGCGTCCTACGCACACTTTTTTCCCAGATGTCCCTGACCGAGCGAAGCGAGACTTAGACATTTTTCCTTGCTCTTTCGGCCGATCTGGCTTTTGTGCTCCACACGTCTCGATGTCCCAACTGTCCCAACTGCTGTGTGGACCACCTAGAGGATTTTCGGCCGGTTCGCGCCCCGACGTCCCAACTGTCCCAAGGACCGCCTGGACTAGGACTTAGCCATTTTTTTACAATTTCTTCTACCTCAAGCTTGTTTTTCTACATTTCTTCCATTTTCTCGACCTGTTGGGATTCCTTCTTGGACAGAAGAGTTAGAAAGAAGCAGAGGGAGCCCCAAAAACATGATTTTGGTCCTTGAATCAATCTATTTGCCTAGGACTTGAATATTCTGATGCATGTTATCAAAATTACCCTGGGACAACCTAAACCCTAAGCCCTAAGCCATAAACCCTATACCCTAAACCCCCAACCCTAAACCCTAAACTCTAAACCGTAAACACTCATCCTTAAACCCTAAACCCTAAACCAAAACCACTAAATATTAAACACTAAACCCTAAAGAGTAAATATTAACCCGTAAACCCTAAATACTAAATCTTATTTTCTAAATCCTAAGCTCTAAGCACTAAACCCTAAACCCTAAACCCTAAACACTAAACACTAAACACTAAAAACTTTACCCTTAGTCTCAAACCCTAAACCCTAAAACCTAAACAAAAAACCCTAAAACATAAACCATAATCCATGAGACTGTAAGAGATGCTACATCTTTAGTTTCTAGGCATGGTAATTCGTCAAGTTTAGAGGCTTGAACAACTGTAGATCCCCAGTGTGAGCAGATGAGGATGATATAAAGGCTCTCAACATGGTATAAAAGGATCAATTTGTGGTTGGTATATGCCTAGCTGTGCGAGGCTAAAAAAAAAACTCTTTCAAGGCAAACACAAAGACCACAAGCACCAAGCAGTAAGTTGCAAAGAAGAGTGGGAAGGAAGTCAAATAGTCCAAAAAATGGACAATATAGAGGCGTTGAGCATCCAATGGATAGCAAGGAAAACCAATAAGACTGCGTGTAGTCTAGAACCAAGTCACCAAACCACCAAAACACGTAGACCCTATACCCTAAACTCTAACAATAGGTGAACACCCAAATTCTGAGCCAGGAATGTAAATAAAATTAATCCCTTAGCCAAAGAGGTCTAAACCCTAGGCATCTAAGCACTAAAGCCTAATGCCCTGAAAAGTAATGCCCTTGGTCTCTAAATCACTAGAATACGTGAGACCTAAACACTAGTCCCGATAAATCTTGAGCAACGAAGTGGTACCCTAAAACTTAATCCATGTGCCCTAGACCATAGAAAGTGGCCTAAACCCTACACCATAAACCATAAATCCTTATTTTTTCGTCGGGTTTTCATAGCCGATCAAACTGTAATCAACACTAGCCCTAAAATACATCCATACAATACAGATTCACTACAATTTCGTCCGCTGCCTAAATTACTGGAGCTCTCAAATCCATTTTTCACATGGATAACAAGTATACCATTAAAAATGAATGCTAAACAAGTCAAAACCATGCAACTCGTACATTCATGGATTTTGATTCAGTCAATCTTAAGACCTATGGATGGTATTTGTGGATTATATGACCCTGGAAACCCTGAAGGAATTGAACCCTGCTATATAGAATATTACATATGAAACCCTGAAGATCTCTACAGCTTCATTGATGGTCTAGTAGACCCCATGAGAAACACTAAACCTTGGATAACTCCTTACAAGCCTTATCTGTCAAACTACTGCAAGTGGATTAAACAACAACTTATGAAGCACTTGAAGAAACTAATTCTATTAGGCCTAAGACCTAGTATGCAGGCTGAGAACTAAATAACCTGAAACCTAAAGACCTAAAACCTGACCACGTGAACCATGCAGGACCATAAATCCTAAACCCTGGATCCTAAAGCTTAAGAATCTCAACCCTAAACCCTAAATATTCAAATACACTAAACCAAAAATTCTAAACCCTAGACTCGAAAGCCTAAACATCCTAAACCATGAAAAACATGAAAACTTGAATCGTAGCAACCCAATAAACACTGTACCTTTAACCAAACTAGATCCAGTAGCAATAGTCACAAACCCTAAACCCTAAGCCATAAAACGTAATCCCTTAGCCTTAAAGAATATAAACCGTTGAGACCTAAACCCTAGAGGTTGAGCTTCAACTCTCCTACAACCCTTAGCTCTGATATTTTGAAAATCTACCAGCAGGATCTAGCATAGGAACCAGTGAGCACAAAGAATTATTCATAGAATAAAATAAGAGCACAATAAAGAGGAACACCCTAAACCCTAATTATCTCTTATATCTCCACCACTCCAGCTTAGATTCATTAAATAGCCAGAATACCTTATACCTTTGACATTCCAAAATAATAGATATTTCAAACCTAAACACTGAGATAACCTAATTCCTACACCCTAGGAGTGGACCCTAATCTCAACAAGCTCCTAAGAGTTAGAACTAATGTAACTCAAATATAACCTAATTTTCTATAATGACCTTATTAGGTGTAATTCAATTATTTACACCAAAACCCTATAACCCTGAACCTTAAGCCCTAATTCATACACCCTAAACCCTTAGCCCTAAACCCAAAAAATTCCTAAACCCTAAAACCTAAACCCTAAACACAAAGCCCTAAACCCTAAACCCTATAAGCCCTATACCCCTAATACCTAAACCCTAGACCATTGAACCCTAACCCCTGAAACCCTAAACCCTAAAATATAAACCCTAAATCCTGAGACCTAAACCATAAATCCTTAAACCATAAATCCTAAACCCTAAAACGTAAAAACTCATAAACCCTAAACCCTAAAATGTATACAACCCATAAACCCTTAGTTAAAGCCTAAACCCTAAACCCTAAACTCTATACCCTAAACCCTAAGCCCTAAATCATAAATCCTAAAACCTAAAAATTGAACCCTAAACCCTAAACCCTAAACCCTAAAGTCTAAACCCTAAAATCCCAAAAACCAAAATTCTAAACCCTTAGCCCTAAACCCTAAAACCTAATTTGTAAACCCTAATCCCTAAACTTGAAACCCTCAACACTAAACCCTAAATCCTAAACCCTAAACCCTAAACACTAAACCCTAAAACTCTAATCCATAAAACTTAACCCTAAACCCTTAACCCTAAACCCAAAACCTAAACCCTAAACTCCAAAACCATAAAAACTAAACCCTAAACCGTAAAAACCCTAAACCTTTGAATCACTAAACCCTAAACCCTAGAACCTAAACCCTAAACCTTAAACCCTCAATCCTAAACCATAAAACATTAAATGTTAAACTCCTAAAACCTGAATCCTAAACCATAAACCCTAAACCCTAAACACTAAACCCTAAACTATAAATACCTAAACCCTAAATACCTAACCTATAAACACTTAAACACTAAACCCTAAACCCTAAACCCTAAACCCTAAACCCTAAACCTTAAACTATAAACCCCATAAACCCTAAAGCCTATAAACATATAAACCATAAACCCTAAACCCTAAACCATAACCCCTATACCCTAAATCCCTTATACCCTAAACCTTAAACCCTGAACCTAAACCCTAAACCATAAATCTTAAACCCTAAAAACTAAACCTCGAATTGTAAACACCCTAAACCCTAAACCTTTAGCCCTAAACCCTAAAACCTAAACCCTAAGACCTAAACTAAACCCTTAGCCCTAAACCCTAAACCTTAAACCTATAACCCTTAAACCCTTAAACCCTACAATCCTAAACCCTAAAACCCTAAACCCTTAACCCTTAACACCTAAACGCTAAACCATAAACCCTAAACCCTCAACCTTCAACCATGAACCCTCAACCATAAACCCTAAAACCTAAACCCTTGAAACACTAAACCCCTATAAACCCTAAACCTGTAGCCCTAAACAATAAAACCATAAACCCTAAAACCTAAACCCTAAACCCTAAATTTAATCCCTTAAACCCATAGACCCTAAACCCTAAATGCTTAAACATAACACCCTAAACCCTAAACCCTAAACCCTAAATACTTTATCTTAAGCCCTAAACCTAAAACCCTAGACCTTAATACTCCTAAACCATTAACCTCGTAAACCCTAAACCCTAAACCCTAAATCCTTAAAACCTCTAAACCTATAAACCAGTAAATCTATATAAATCCTAAACCCTAAACCCTAAAATACTAAACCCTAAACACTAAACCCTAAACCCTAAACCTTAAACACTAAACCCTTAGCAATCAGTAAACCCCTTAAACACTAAACCCTTAATGCTAAACCCTAAACCCTAAATGACCCTAAAATTAATAAACCCTAAACCCTATAGCCACTAAACCCTAAACCCTAAATCCTAAACCATAAATCCTAAACTACTAAAAACTAAACCCTTGACCCTAAACCGTAAACCCTAAATACCTTAAACCCTAATCCATAAATTGAGCTAAACCGTAAACTAAACCCTAAACCACTAAACCCTAAACCATAAACCCTAAACTCCTAAACATACGTAAACCCTAAATCCTAAACCCTAAACCCTAAAAACTAAACCTTGAAACATAAACCCCATAAACCTTTAGCCCTAAACCATAAACCCTAAACACTAAACCTTAAACCCTAAACCCTAAACTATAATCAATTAGCCCTAAACTTGAAACCCTGAGATTTAAAAAATAAAACCTAAACCTGAAACCCTACACCCTAAAAACTCAGCAATAAACACTAGCCTCTAAACCCTAAACCATAAACCCTAAACTCTAAACCTAAACCCTAAACTCTAAAACCTAAACCCTAAACCCTAAGCCCTAAACCCTAAACCCTAAACCCTAAATAATCGACCCTAAACCCTAAACCCTAAACCCTAAACCCTAAGCCCTAAACTGAAATCCCTTAGCCCTAAACCTTAAACCCTAAGTCCTAAACCCTAAATCCTAAACCCTAAATAATAAATCCTAAACCATAAACCCTAAGCAATAAACCCTAAACCCTAAACCCTTAGCACTAGACCATAAACCATAAACCATAACTATTAAACCCTAAACCGTAAACCTTAAACCCTAAAACCTAAACCCTAAACCCTAAAACTCATAAACCCTAAAACCTAAACCCTCAAATCGTAAACCCCATAAACCCTAAACCTTTATACCATAAACCATAAAGCCCTAAACCCTAAATCTTAAACCCTAAACCAATAATAAATACCTTAAACCCTAAACCCTAAATACTAAACCTAAAATCCTAAACCCTAAACTCAAAGCACTAAACCCTAAACCCTAGATGCTAATCCGTAAACTCTACCCCCTAAATACTTAGCTCTAAATCCTAAATCCTAATTCCTAAATGCTAAACCCTAAACCCTTAACCCTAAAACCTAAAGCCTAAACAATGAATCGCTAAACCCTAAACTAAACTTGAGTCCTAAATCATTAACCCTAAAACCTAAACCATAAACCCTAAAACCTAAAACAAAAACCCTAAACACTAAACTCTAAACCCTAAACCTTAAACACTAAACCCTAATCCCTAAACCCATAAATCCATAAACCCTAAATCCCTTAACCCTAAACCTAAAACCTAAACCCTAAATCATAAACCCTAAACCCATAAAACCTAAACACTAAGTCGTAAACCGTATAAACCTTTAACCCTAAACCATAAAACCTTGAGCCCTAAACCCTAAAACCTAAACTGTAAACCCTAAACCCTAAAATCCTTACCCCTAAAAACACTAAACCCTAAACCCTAATCCCTAAACCTTAAACCCTAAACCCTAAATCGTACAGCAATAAACCCTAAGCCCTAAACCCTAAACCATAAAACCTAAACATAAATCTAAACCCTAAACCCTAAACCCTAAAACTCTAAATAGTAAATCCTTAAACCTAAACCCTAACTAAACCATAAGCCATAAACCCTCAAACCCTAAACCCTAAGCCATAAACCCTAACGTCTAAACCGTAAACCATAAAGTCTAATAAAGCATAAATCCTAAACCCTAATTCCTAAACCCTAAAACCCCTAAACAATTTCAAACCCTAAACCTTAGCCATAAACCCTAAACTAAAAACTATGAAGCCATAAACCCTAAACCCTGAAGCCATAAACCCTAAACTATAAACCCTTAACCCAAAACCAAAAATTCCAAGTCCCTAAACCCTAAACCCTAAACCCTAAATAATAAACCCTAAACATTAATCCCTAAGCACTAAACCCTATAAATCTTAAACCCTAAACCCTAAACCCTAAACATCTAAATCACTAAACCCTAAACCCCATAAACCATAAACCCATTAAACCCTAAACCCTAAACCATAAACCCTAAACCCTAAACCCTAAACCATAAACTCCTAAACCCTAAACTGTAATACCTTCAATCCTAAACCTTAAACCCTAACTTTTACCCCTAAACCCTAAACCCTAAACCCTAAACACTAAGCCCTAAATTTTAAACCATAAACCCTAAAACCGTAAACCCTAAATTACCTAAACCATAAACCATAAACCCTTAGCACTAAACCCTAAACTCTAATCCCTAAACCCTAAACCCTAAACCCTAAACCATAAAACATAAACCCTAAACCCTAAACCCTAAACCTAAACACATAAACCCTAAACCCTAAACCCTAAACCTATAAACCATAAATTACTAAACCCTATACCCCTAACCCTAAATTATACTTTTAAATCCCTAAACCCTAAACCCTAAATCCTAAGCCCTAAAATATAATCCCTAAACCCTAAACCCTAAACCCTTAGCACTAAACCCTAAACCCTAAACCCCACATTATAAACCCTAAAACCTAACCCCTAACCCCAAAACCCTAAATGATAAACCATAAACCCTAAAACCTAAATTGCACTAAACACTCTAAACCCTAAACCCAGTAAATCCTAAACCCTAAACCTTGAAACCCTTAATATAAACCCTAAACAATACTATAACCTTGATACATTAAACCATAAACCCTAAACCCTCAGCACCAAATACCTAAACCCTAAACCCTAAACCCTAAACCCTAAATCGATAAGCCCTAAACACTAAACCCTAAACCTTGAGCCTAAACACTCCACCCTAAACCCTAAACCTATAAACCCTAAAACCTACAGGCATTAATAAACCCTAAAATCCTAAACCATAAACCCTAAACCCTAAACCCTAAATGCTCTAAACCATAAACCCTAAACTAAAACCTAAACCCTAAACCTAACACCCTAACACCTAAACCCTAAACCCTAAACCCTAAGCACTAAACCCTAAACCCTAAACCCTAAACTATAAACCATAAACCATAAATCCTAAACCCTAAACCATAAAATCAAAACCCTAAACACTAAACCCTAAACCCTAAACCCTAACAACTAAACCTTGAATCATAAACCCCATAAAACCTAAACCTTTAGCCCTAAACCTTAAACCCTGAGACCTAAATTATGAACCCTAAACCCTAAACCCCAAACCCTAAACTATAAAAACTTAACCCTTGACCCTAAACCCTAAACCTTAAACGTTAAACCCTAAACCCTAAATAGTAAACCGTAAACTGTGAATATAAATGCTAAACCCTAAACTGTAAACACTGAGCCCGAAACCCTAAAATATAAACCTTAAAACCTAAACCCTAAAACCTAAAAACTTAACCTTGAAACATAAACCCCATAAACCTTTATCCCTAAACCATAAACCCTAAACCCTAAGCCCTAAACTATAATCAATTAGCCCTAAACTTGAAACCTTAAGATTTAAAAAATAAAACCTAAACCTTAAACCCTAGACCCTAAAACCTCAGCAATAAACACTAACCTCTAAACCCTAAACCATAAACTATAAAGGATAAATCCTAAACCCTATACTCCTAAACCTAAAACACAAAATAGTAAATCCTAAACCTAAAAAAATAAACCCTAAACCCTAAGCCATAAACCCTAAACCCTAAACCCTAAGCCCTAAACCTTAAACCATAAGTCCTAAACCCTAAATCCTAAACCCTAAATAATAAACCTGTTATCCAAAATTCACCCCTAGGGTAATTTTGAAAACATGTGTTAAATTCTCAAGTCCCAGGCAAATAGATTGATTCAGGGTAAAAAATCATGTTTCTAGGGTCCCCTCAGATTTTTTCTAACTCCCCTATCCAAGAAGAAAAGGGCAAGTTCTGAGAAAGATGGTGAAAAAGCTGCAGAAAAACAAGCTTGGGGCTAGGAGAAATCATGAAAAATGGCTAAGTCCTAGTCCAGGTCGTCAACAGTCGGGACATGAGGGACATCTGGGCGCGAATCAGACGAAAGGCTGTCAGGCAGTCTGCAGAGCAAAGGAACATCCGGGCCGTCGGGACACGCGGGACGCGGAAAGCCGATTCGACCGAAGGAGAAAAGAAAATCTACTAACTACTGAGTAGTCTGGGACATCTGGGCCACAAGGACATGAAGGATGTGAAAGACTCGGATCAGCCAGATTGGCGCAAGTCAGTCCATTTCGAGCGGTTCAGAGAACTTTATCACAGGTAGTCCTGGACAATCTGGGACAAAGGGATGCGTGGGACGCTGAGAGCCGAGAAAGCTGAGAGCCAATCAGATCATGCCACGTGTCATCAGCTGAAAGAGGGACAAGGAAGCCCATGTCAGGTAGATCAGAATTTTTTGTCCCAGACAGCACTGGGACAGCCGGGCCAAAGGGACGCGAGGGATGTGAAAAGCCGGCAGGCCCGCAGATGAATCAAATCATGACATGTGTCACAAGGGGAGGCGTAATAAAAATTTCGACTAAGTGTTTTTGGGCCCAAAAGTTTCAAAGGGCGAGGTTTGAAGGGTCAGCTCGAGCCAATCAGAAGAGGACATGTGTCCTAATGGAACAAGGAAGCAAAGAGCTCAGGGAGGATTTGGAAAATTTGGCCAAAGTGTCGGCTGAAAAAGCTAAAAGGTAAAGGAAGACCCCGCGCCCCTGTCCTCCAATCAAATGCATGCCACGTGTCCCAAGTGGTGGGGGCATGGAGGAAAAGTGGAAAATGTTCCAAAATCACAAAAAAATCAAAATTTTCATGGAAAACCCGTGGGTGAGTAGAGGAGAGAGAATTACACATCCAATCAGTGCTTGACACATGTCGTCCAAGTGGCAGAGCGCGGGAAAGATTTTCAAAACACATTTTCACTTATTTTGTGCCCTAAATATTAAGATCTCCATATCTTTTGATCTAGAGCTCATATTTGCATGTTATTTATATCAACGGAAAGCTTATGAAATTCTCTACATGATTCCAGGATTAATCTTGAATTTTGGTGTAGTCTGGAGATATAAAGTTAAGAAATGGCTCTGACACGTGTTCATGGCCAGAAGTGACATTTTAGCGACCAAATTAATGTAGAATGGGTCACATTCTCCTCCAAATCATTCAAAAATGATAGGGTATGGGTTTGGAAGGTCCCCCATGCCATTTTAATGCATCTGCAGTCAAGGAGGAATGGGCTCTCACGTTTTTTGTATGTTTCTGTCCCCTGGGCTCAACCCATGCAATGAAAATGCTAGATTTGGCTCATTTTCGTGGGGACATTACAAGTTGTACATATTTTCTACTCTGCCCTCCCTTCTTTTCTTCTCTAGGGTTGTAAATGGAGTTTGAACCTCCTCCCCTTCTCTGTAATGGTGTTTTTGATTTTTACTATTGAAATGATGTTCTATGCAAACTTCTGGAGCAATTAAAAAACATGTTTTATGATGCATATGCCCATCCTTGCTCATTTTTGCTTGTTCTCTTCTTTCCTCTCTTCATTACAGGTATTTGTGCATGTTCTAACGTTCACTACAGGTCTGGAGCTGTGTTCATGGAGTTTTGGGACATTTTCTGTGTGAAATCTATCCTTGGGCCTGTGATGCATCCATCCATCCTTCCCATTACTCACCTCTCCTTGTTCCATGGCAGTTTTGATAGATGTTTAATATTCTCCTTCTCTGGTGTATCACCGTTTTAGTGTAGGCTTTTGTTATTTTTCCCTTTTCTCTCTCTCTCTGTCCCCTTAGCATGGTTAGATTAGGTTTAGATTAGCTTGCTTGCACTGGAATAGCTTGTGGCAGGTAGTTTAGGAGCAGGAACCAGCCTTCTCTGGAGATTCCTTTCTCATTTTCGTGAGTCCCACACTCAAGAAAGGATTCAATGTTTTGCAATCACATTCGATGCTAGAGTGATCAACCTAGGAATCTGATCAATATCCAGGGGTGCTGTGAGTCTGCAACAACAGTTTTGGCATGCCCGTTGGGACCTTAGAGGTCTTCCACTTCATCTTTTGTAGGTTGGTGTGTTCCTGTGAATATTTCAGCCTTTGGAGGCACTTGCAAACACATCTAGTGACTCCATCTGATCAGTAACCAATTTCTGAAGTCATAAACATGTTTTTCATCCATTTCATCCATATTTCTTTTCATCCCTTTCATTCTTTTCCATTCCATGAAGTTGTGCAATCATGACTTCATTTCCATCATGGGATTCACATCTTCAACAACAACAGCAATGTTTCCCACCTCCAACATGTTTTTTAAATCCTCCAGATCAGCATTTTGAACAAGTTCAGAATCAACATGCATACCCCTATGAGCAGCAATACCAAAATCAGTTTGGCTATGGAGCTTCCCAAGAGCAAGAGTATGCATATAATGAAGATGTTGGTCTATTGGAGAAAATCCAAAAGATGGAGGTAAAGATGGTGTAGTCCAGAGCAACAGCTCAAATGAGAGCTTTCAAAATTGGTTGTAGGACTCCTTGTCCATGGGGAGGCCCTTTTCCAAGACACTTCAACCCTCAGGAGAAGCTGGACTTCATGATGAAGATGCTGCCCCAACTTGCATAGTGGATTGAAGAAATAGAGGTGTATGAGAGGAGTATTCAGCAACCTTGTCAATGGGTAAGCACGCCATCTCATGCCTTTCTTTTTCCTCTTTCCCAATCTGTTTTATCTCAACAGTGTCAAGTTCTGAACTCCCCATCTTTTGTCCCAAATGTTGATCCCATGTCTCCACCTCTCAGTCTTCCACCACACCTTAATTCTTCTTTCCTTTTTCCTTCCAAACAGTCATCCCCTCCACAAGAGCTAAAATAAATACCCCCTCCTCCAAAGAAACAAGAGGTTTCATCTCCTCTACCACCAAAAAAAATTTCGAAATCAATTGAGTTACAACCCATCCCTCCTCTTGCATTCCCAATTCCATGTGGGGAAGAAGAAATTGAAAAATTTAGCCATGAAGGATAGCAAGAGGAGGAGCCCAACAGAAAAAAAATGATAGACAACTTGAAGGTTTGGGCTGCCAAATTTGGGATGACAAAGATCCCCTTGATGGTTAAACCTACAGAAAAGGATAAGGTTGAACAAATGGTGGTCAGGACTGATTTTGTTACAGCAGAAGAAGAAGATCTTGCAGTCCCAACTTCTCCTCTAGAGCAACAGATTCAAGAGTTTGACTTGAAAAACTTCATGCTGGAGGAAGAGTTCAATCAAGAGCAAGACTGTCTTCAAACATTGGAGGAAGCAGAAGCTACTCCAAATCCAAAAGAAGAGGAGCACATCCCAGCTGTGGAGGAGAAAAGTGTAGATCCAACGGCTTTGAGCACAAAGCAGGCTACAGGAGAACCTTCAGTTCTTCTTTCTACTTCACCTCTCTCAAGTTCTAGCACTGAAGAGGAGTTTGATCTCTTAAACTCAATGTTGGAGGGAGAAAGAAACCATGGTGATCAAGTTACAGATCAAGAAGACACCATGGAGGAGATTGAACATTTGCAGTAGGATAGCCATGAGGCAGTTTATCTGTCAGATTTGGAGGACTGTTTTGATGGAGAAGAGATGGTTGAGTTTCCACCATTCTCTCTTTCATCATCCACATTCCAAACACAAGAGTCTACTGTCAGGAAGGAGAAAATTCATTTGCAGCAGCCTACATCTTATAGCAACTCTTTGGAACCAAGATTGGAAGATTTTAATCTTTCATGTTCTTCATTGGAGGAAGAGAAAGGACAGAGGAATTTCACCACTTCTTCCACACCATCCATCCAAGGTCTACAAGAGAACTCCATTCTTGGAGTTGAAAATCAGAGCTATGGGCATATTAAACGGATCAGACCTTTCCCAATCAGGTATTTGGCTTCATTGGAGCCAAAGGAGGAGTCACAACTAGTCATGCTTGCTTCTGAGCATGAGGATGAGCCACAAAGTACCAAGGATCAGCTGTCATACCTCTTCAATCTGAATGCAGAACAACTAAAAGAGGTATTGAATTTTCCTTCAGCTGATACCTTGATGATTTGGGTGGAAGACCAGCTTCTTGTTGATTTTCCACTCATCCAAACAACCATGATCAGCTCCAAATCAATTGCATGGCTTCCACTTTTGAGAAAGGGAAGCTATTTCTCACAACCAATTGCAGGGTTTGTTTAGCTTGCCTTTGCTTCCAGTTAGAATAGAGTAGGTAGGTTTTCTTTTAGCAGAAGAAGTGCTTGTGCACACTCTGCATGTTCCATTTGGAGCATGTATGATTTTAAGTTCTGTACATAGTTTTTGTGGTGTTGGTTTTGCTCTTGCACAGTCCATTTCAGTGGCATTTTGGTGAGAACAACTCCATGTCTAGTGGGATTCAAGCAGTTCAGAGGGAATTTTTCAAAGTTTAGATCACTTTGTAGGTTACAACTCATGACTCCATGCCCAATGGATGCTTCAGGCAATTGGTAACTTCATCTAGCAGGCAAATGACCCCGCTGAGTCACCAAATTGTTATCTAAAATTCACCCCCAGGGTAATTTTGATAACATGCATTAAATTTGTCGGTCTTGAGAAAGATTGATTCAAGGAAAAAAATCATGTTTCTAGGGTCCCCTCGGCTTTTTCCTAACTCTCCTGTCCAAGAAGAAAAGAGCAAGTTCTAAAAAAGGGTGAAAAAGTTACAAAAAACAAGCTTGGGGCAGAAAAAATGAGGAAATTTGGCTAAGTCCTAGTCCAGGTGGTCCTTGGGATAGTTGGGACGTTGGGGCATGAACTAGCTGAAAATATTCTAGGTGGTCCACACAGCAATTGGGACATCTAGGCCATAGGTACACGCGGGACGCGAAAAACAGATTTGGTCAAAAAAGGGAAAAAATTACCTAAGTCTTTGTTTCACACAGTTGGGATAGTTGGTACAAAAGTATGTGAAAGATGTGAATCAGCCAGTTTGGTGCAAGTCAGTCCATTTCGGGTGGTTTAGAGAAATTTTTCCCACATAGTCTAGGACATCTGGGCCAAAAGTACGCCCGGGACGTGGAGAGCCGAAAGAGCCGAGAGCGAATGGAAATGTGCCACGTGTCTTCGCCTCAAAGAGGGACAGGGAAGCCTGAATCGGGCAAATCAGAGAAATATGTCCTAGATGGTTTGGGACATCTAGACCAAAAATATGTGAGGGGCATGAAGACCCAGAAAATCTGCCAATGAATCAGAATGTGACGCGTGTCACAAGGGGAGGTGCAATAAAAATTTCGATTAAGTGTTTTTGGGCCCAAAAGTTCAAAGGGCGAGGTTTGAAGGGTCGGCCTAATCCAATAGACATAGGACACGTGTCCTAAGGTGGGGGAAGTGTGAAGCTTGAGGAGGACTTAGAAAATTTATCAAAATTTTTGGCTGAAAAACTAAAAGGTAAAGGTTTTCCCCATGCCCCTATCGACGAACCAAATGATGCCACGTGTCCCAAGTGGCGGGGCACGGGGGAAAAATGAATTTTTTTCCAAAGTGTAAGAGAAGTCAAAATTTTCAAAGGGAAACTCATGAGAGGTAAAGGAGAGATAATTTCTTGTCCAATCAACGCTTGCCACGTGTCATCCAGGTGGCAAAGCATGGGAAAATTCAAAATCTATTTTTTGGGCCGTTTTTGCCCTAAAACTTTAGACCCCCATATCTTTTCATCGAGAGCTTGGATTTGCACATTCTTTATATCATTACAAATCTTGTGAAATTCTCTATAGGATTCCATGGTCAATCTCTAATTTTGGTTTAGTTTGGAGAGAGAAAATTCAAAAATGTTTCTGGTACGTGTTCATGGCCAGAAGTGACATTTCAGCGACCAAATTTAATACAGAATGGGTTGCACTCTCCTCCCATTTGGTCAAAATGATAGCGTATGGGTTTGTAAGGTCCTCCATGCTGATTTAATACATTTACAGTCAAGGAGGAATGGGATCCCACATTTTTGTACGTTTTCTCTCTCATGGGCTCGACCCATGCAATGTAAAAGCCAGATTTGGCTCATTTTGGAGGGATATATTCGTAGTTGTTCATCTTTTCTACTCAGCCCTCCCTTCTTTTCTTCTCCATGGTTGAAAATGGATTTTGAACCTCCTCCCTTGCTCTGTAATGACATTTTTTGCCTTTTAATATTGAAATGATGTTCTGTGCAAACTTCTGAAGCAACAAAAATGTGTTTTTTGATGCATCTGTCCATCCTTGCTCATTTTTTACTTGTTTTCTTCTTACCTCTCTTCATTGTAGGTATTTGTGCATGTTTGAATGTTCATTGCAGGTTTGGAGCTGTGTTCATGGAGTTTTGGGACATTTTCTGTGTGAAATCTATCCTTGGGCCTGTGATGCATCTGTCCATCCTTCCCATTGCTCACCTCTCTTTGTTCCATGGCAGTTTTGATAGATGTTCAACATTTTCCTTCTTTGGTGTATCACCATTTTACTGTAGGTGTTGTTTTTCCCTTTTCTTTCTCTCTCTCTCTGTGTCTCCTTAGCATGGTTAGATTAGGTTTAGAGTAGCTTTCCTGCGCTGGAATAGCTTGTGGAAGGTAGTTTAGGAAGAGGAACCAGCCTTCTTTGGAGATTCGTTTCTCATTTCTGGGTCCCACACTGGATGCTAGAGTGATCAACCTAGAAATCTGATCAGCATCCAGGGGTGCTGTGATTTTGCACTAACCCTTGACACCCTAAAAATTATACCCCCTAAACCCTTAACCCTAAACCCTAAACCTTGAGCCCTAAACCCTTAACCCTAAAACCTATACCCTAATCCCTAAAATCTAAAACAAAAACCTTAAACAATAAAGCCTAATCCCTAATCCTTAAAACGTAAAGAACAAACCCTAAACCCTAATCCCTAAACTGTAATCCCTTAGCCCTAAACCTTAAAGCATAAACCCTTTGATCTAAACCCTAAAACCTAAACCCTAAGTCCTAAAGAGTAAACCCATAGCCCTAAACTATAAAGCGTGAGCCCTTAACCCTAAAATGTAAACCATCAACCCTAAACCCTTACCCCTAAAACCTAACCCCTAAACCCTGATCCCTAAACACTAAACCCTAAACCATAAACCCAAATCACTAAAAAATAAACCCTGAACTCTAAACCCTAAACCCTAAAATGTAAACCCTAAACCCTGATCCTTAAACAATAAACACACTAAACCCTAAACACTAAACCCTATATACTCTATCCTATATTCTGATCCCTAAAACCTAAACCCTTAACCATTAACCCTCAAACCTTAACCCTAAGCCATAAACATGAAATTCCAAATCATAAATAATGAGCCCTAAACCCTAAGCCCCAAATACATAGCTCTATAACAAAAACCTTAAACCCTAAACCCTTATCCATAAACCCTAAACAAAAAACTCTAAGCACTAAATCTTAAACCCAAAATCGTAAATCTTAAGACATAAACACTGATCCCAAAACCCCAAATGCCAAACCATAAACCCTAAACCTAAATCTTAAACACTATACCCTAAACATTGACCCCTAAACCCTAAACTATAAATCTTGATCAATAAACCCATAACCCTAAACACTAATCACTAAATCGTAAACCCCATAAACCCTAAACCTTTAGCCCTAAACCATAAACCATAAACCCTATACCCTAAACCCTAGATGTTATCTCCTAATCCCTAAACTGTAATACCTTAGTCCTAAACCTTAAACCTTAAGACCTAAACCTTGAACCCTAATCCCTAAACCTTGAGCACTAAATCCTAAACCATACACCCTAAATCCTAAACCCTAAATTATAAACCCTAAACCCTAAACCCTAAACATTAAACTTGATCCCTAAAAACTAAATCCTAAACCCTAAACACTAAAATATAAACCCTAAACCCCAAACCCTAAACCTTAAACTATAAACCCTGAACCCTTAACCTTGAGCCTTAAAGCCTAAATTATAAACCTTATACCCTAAACCTAAACCCTTAACCTTAACTGTGATCCCTAAACCCTAAAATATAAACCCTAAATTTGGAGCCCTAAAATCTAAACCCTAAACACCTAGAATTGAAATCTAAAAAGTAAATCCTAAACCCTCAATCTTAATCCCTAAACCCTTAGCCATAAACCCTAAACCTAAAACTCTAAGCCCAAAATTTTAAATAGTAAATCATAAATCCTAAAACCTAAACATTGAGCCCTAAACCAAAAACCCTAAACCCTAAACACCTAAAAAACTAAATCCTAAACCCTTAGCCCTAAACCCTAAACCCTAAAACTTGAACCCTAAACACTAAACCATAAATGTTAAACCATAAACCTTCATCCCTAAACCCTAAACATTAAACCATAAATCCTAAACCACAAACCCGAAACACTAAACCCTAAATTATAAACCCCATAAACCCAAACTAATTCTAAACTATAAACCCTAAACCCTAAACCCTAAACACTAAACCCTAAACCCTAAAACCTAATCCATGAACCCTAAATCTTAAAAACCCTAGCAATACACCATAAACCCTAAAGCCCAAACCCTAAACCCTAAACCCTTATCCATCAACCCTAAAGAAAAAACTCTAAGCACTAAATATTTAACCCCAAATCCTAAATCCTAAAACATAAACACTGATCCCTAAACCCCAAACCCCAAACCATAAACCCTAAACCCTAAACCCTACACTCTAAATCCTAAACACCTAAATACCTAAATCTTAAAACCTAAATCCTAAACATTAACCCCTAAACCCTAAACTATAAATATTGGTCCCTAAACCCAAAACCCTAAACAGTAAACACTAAATCATAAATGATAAACTCTAAACCCTAAACACTAAACACTAAATCATAAACCCCATAAACCCTAAACCTTTCACCCTAAACCATAAACCCTAAACCCTAAATCCTAATCCCTAAACCATAATACATTAGTCCTAAACCTTAAACAATAAGACATAAACCCTAAACCCTAAACCCTAAACCTTGAGAACTAAATCCTAAACCCTACACCCTAAATCCTAAACCCTAAACCCTAAATTCTAAACTATAAACCCCAAACTCTAAACCCTAAACCCTAAATCCTAATCCCTAAAAACTCAATCCTAAACCCTAAACACTAAAATATAAACCCTAAACCCCAAACCCTAAACCTTAAACTAAAAACCCTGAACCCTAAACCCTGAGCCTTAAACCCTAAATACTAAACCCTATACCCTATATCCTATATTCTATACCTTGATCCCTAAACCCTTAACCCTTAACTATGATCCCTAAACCCTAAAATATAAACCCTAAATCTAGATCCCTAAACTCTAAACCCGAAACACCTAGCCCTAAAACCTAAACAGTAAACCCTAAACCCTCAATCTTAAACCCTAAACCCTTAGCTATAAACCCTAAACCATTAAACTCTAAGCTCAAAATTTTAAACCCTAAATCCTAAATCCTAAAACCTAAACATTGAACCCTAAACCAAAAACCTTAAACCCTAAATAGTAAAACCTAAGCCATAAACCTTAAACCCTCATATATAAACCCTAAATAATATATAACCTAATCCATAAACCCTAAACCTTAAATGATAAACCCAAAAAACCCTTAACCCTTAGCCATAAAATCTAAACACTAAACACTAAACCCAAAACCTTGAGCGCTAAAAAACTAAAACCTAAACCATAAACCATTATCACCAAAAACCTAAACCCTTAGCCTCAAACCCTAAACGATAAATGCTAAACCCTAAAACCTAAACCCTATACTCTAAACTATAAAACCTAATCCCTAAAACCTAAACCCTTATCCCTAAATAATAATCCCTAAACCCATGAGCCATAAACTCGAAACCCATGATCCCTAAACCTTAAACTCTAAACAATAAACCCTAAGCCCTAAACAATGACCCATAAATCCTAAACACTAACAACTAAACCCTAAACCCAAAAACCAAAATCCTAAACCCTAAACCTAAACTGTAAACCATAAATCAAAAACCCAAAACCATGAACCATAAACACTAAACCCTAAACCTTAAATCCTAAACCCTAAACCCTAAACCCTAAACAATAAACCCTAAACCGTAAATCCTTAAAACTCAAACCTAAACCATAAAAACTCTAAACCCTAACCGCTAAACCTCATCATTTAACCCTAAAACTTAAACACTAAACCCTAAACCTTGAGCGGTAAACCCTAAACCATAAACCAAAAACACTAAATATTAAACCCTAGACCATAAACCATAAACCCTTAAACACTAAAAAATAAACCATACACCCTAAACCCTAAACCCTCAGTCTTACATCCTAAACATTTATCCCTAGCCCCTAAACCCTAAACCCTAAAAACTAAATATTAAAACCTAAACCCTAAAGGCTAAATGTAAAACCCTAAATGCTGAGATTTGAGCACTAAACCCTAAACCCTAGATGCTAATCCCTAATCTCTAACCCCTAAATCCTGAACCCTAAACGCTAAACCCTAGACACTAAACCCTAAACCCCAAACCCCCTAAAACCTGTAACACCTAAACCTTGAGCCCTAATCCCTTAACCCTAAACCCTATACACTAATGCCTAAAACCTAAAACAAAAACCTTAAACACTAAAGCATAAACCATAATCCTTAAAACATAAACACCAAACCCTAAACCCTAATCCCTAAACCATAATCCCTTAGCTCTAAACCTTAAATCCTAAACCCTGATCCCTAAAAAGTAAACCCATATCCCTAAACTGTAAACCCTGAGCCCTAAACCCTAAACCCTAAAATGTAAACCATCAACGCTAAACCGTTGCCCCTAAATCCTAACACCTAAACCTTTATCCCTAAAAACTAAAGCCTAAACCCTCAACCCTATCCCTAAAAACTAAACCCTAAACCCTAATCATTCTAAACCCTAAATCCTAAACCCTAAACCATGAAATGTAAACCCTAAACCCTAAACCTTGATCCTTAAATCCTAAACACGCCAAACCCTAAACAGTAAACCATATACCCTATATCCTATATTCTGATCCCTAAAACCTAATCACCTAACCCTTAACCTTGAGCCCTAAACCTTAAAGTGCAATCCATAAATCATGATCCCTAAACCCTAAACCCTAAAAAACTATCCCTAAAACCAAAATTGTAAACGCTAAACCCTTAGCCATAAACCCTAAACAAGAAGCTCTAAACCCAAAACCCTAAAGACTAAACCCTAAATCCTAAATCCTAAAACCTAAACAATAAAAACTAAATTATAATCCCCATAAACCCTAAACCTTTAGCCCTAAACAATAAACCATAAACCCTAAACCCTTAATCCTAATCCCTAAACTATAATCCCTTAGCCCTAAACCTTAAACCCTGAGACATAAACCATAAAACCCTAAACCTTGAGCACTAAATCCTAAACCCTAATCCCTAAAACCTAAAACCAAAACCCTAAACCACGATCCCTAAAAACTAAATCCTAAACCCTATACACTAAAATATAATCCGTAAACCCATACCCTAAACTATGAGCCTTAAACCTAAATACTAAACCCTAAACCCTATATCCTATATCCTATACCCCAGTCCATAAACCCTTAACCGTTAACCATGAGCACTAAAACCTAAAATATAAACCCTAAATCCTAATCCCTATACCCTAAACAGTAAATTCCTAGACCTAAAACCTAAACAATAAACCATAAACCCTCAATCTTAAACCCTAAACCCTTAGCCATAAAACCTAAACTTATAACTCTATGCGTAAAATCCTAAACCCTACATCATAAATTCTAAAACCTAAAAATTGAGCCCTAAACTCCAAACCCTAAACCCTAAACTCTAAACCCTAAACACCCAAAAAAATAAATCCTAAACCCTTAGCCCTAAACCCTAAACCCTAAACCATAAACACTAAACACTAAACGTTAAACCCTTAACCCTGATCTATAAACCCTAAACACTAAACCCTAAACCCTACACCATAAATCCTAAACACTAAACCCTAAATCATAAACCCCATAAACTGAAACTACTTCTAAACCCTAAACCCTAAACCCTAAACCCTAAAACCTAAGCCATGAACCCTAAATCTTAAAAACACTAGCCATATACCCTAAACCCTAAACCCTAAACACTTAGCCCTAAACTCTAAACCCTAAATCCCAAACCCTAAACACTAAAAACTAAAAACTTTACCCTTAGTCCCGAACCCTAAACCCTAAAACCTAAACCGAAAACCCTAAAACATAAACCCTAATTTATGAGACCTTAAACTTAAACCCTAAAAAATAAACCCTAAAAACTAAACCCTAAACAGTAACTCCCCTAAGCCATTCACCCATAGCCCTAAACCCTAAACCTTAAACCCTAAACACCCTAAACACTAAACCCTAATACCTAAAACCTAAACCCTAAAAAAAATCCCTAAACCCTAAATAGTAAAATGTAAAAAATAAAATCATAAACAAAAAACCAAAAACCAAAAACACTCAGGCATGAGCCCTAAACCCTAAACTATAAACATTAAAACCCTAAGCCCTAAACCCCTAAATCGTAAACCCAATTATATCTAAATAGTACACCACAAACCCTAATCCCTAAACCATAAACCCTATACCCTAAACCCCTAAACCTAAACCCTAAACACTAAACCATAAACACTCATCCTTAAACCCTAAACCCTAAAACCTAAACCACAACCACTAAATATTAAACCCTAAACCCTAAAGAGTAAATCTTAACCCATAAACCCTAAACACTAAATCTTATTTTCTAAATCCTAATCTCTAAGCACTAAACCCTAAACCTTAGACACTTAGCCCTAAAATATAAAACCCTAAATCCCTAGCCATAAAAAATAAACCCTAAACCTTGAACCCCCTAAAACATGAACCCCCTAAACCCTAAACTTTAAGCCCTAAATCATAAATGCTAAACCCTAAACACTAAACTATAAATCATAAACCCGCTAAACACTAAACCTTTAGCCCTAAACACTAAACCCTAAACCCTATACCCTAATCCCTAAAACCTAAAACCAAAACCTTAAACATTAAAGATTAAACCCTAAGCTATAACTTATAATCCCTTAGCCCTAAACCTTAAAACCTAAACCATGAGATCTAAACCCTAAACCCTAAACCTTAAACCCTGAGCCCTAAATAATAAACCCATTGCCCTAAACTGTAAATCTTGTGCACTAAACCCTAAACCCTAAACCCTAAAACCTAAAACCAAACCCTTAACCCAAAACCATGATCCCTAAGCACTAAACCCTAAACCCTAAACACTAAAATATAATGCGTAAACCCTAAACCCTAATCCTTAAACCATAAACCCTAAGCCTTAAACCCTAAATACCCTAAACCCTAAACACTAAACCCTATACCTTTATCCTATATTCTGATCCCTTAACCCTAAGCCATTAACCCTAAGCCCTAAACCTTAAATTCTAAACCATAAATTTTGAACCCTAAACCCTAAACCCTAAACACTAAACCTTAAACCGTAAACCCTAAACTATAATCCTTGATCCCTAAACCCTAAACCCTAAACACTAAATGCTAAACACTAAAACCTAAATCCTAAACCCTAAAACCAAAACAATAAACCTGAAATCATAAACCCCATAAACCCTAAACCTTTAGCCCTAAACCATAATCCCTTAGCCCTAAACCTTAAACCCTGATACCAAAACCCTAAACCCTAAACTTTGAGCCCTAAAAATTAAACCCATAAACCTAAAATGTAAACCCTAAACACTAAATCCTTAACCCTAAACACTAAAATATAAACCCTAAGCCCTAAACCCTAAACCTTAAACTCTAAACCCTAAATCCTATAGCTTAATCCTTAAACCCTAAACACCTTAAACCCTAAACAATAAACACTATACCCTATATGCTCTACCCCAATACCTAAACCCTAGACCCTTAACCCTTAAACCTGAGTCCTAAACCCTAAAATATAAACCCTAAATCCTGAGACCTACACCATAAACCCTAAATGGCTAGCCATAAAACAAAAACCTTAAACCCTAAACCCTCAATATTAAACCCTAAACCATTACCCATAAACCCTAAACCTGAAACTCTTAAGCGTTAAATCCTAAGCCCTAAATCATAAATCTTAAAACTAAAAATTGAACCCTAAACCCCAAACCCCATACACTAAACCCTAAACCCTAAATTCCTAAAAAAAAAAATCTAAAACCTTAGCCCTAAATCGTAAACCCGAAACTATAAACCCTAATCCCTAAACTTGAAACCTTCAGAACTAAACCCTAAACACTAAACCCTAAATCCATAAACCCTAAAACCCTAAACACTAAAAACTAAAAACTAAATCGTAAACCCCATAAACCCTAACCCATAAACCCTAAACCCTAAACCCAAAACCACAAACACCAAATCCTAAACTGTAAACCCTGAAACCTTAGTCCTAAACCAAAAACCCTAAACCTTTGGCCCTCAACCCTTAACCATAAATCTTAATAAATAAACTCTAAAACAAAAATTCTAATTCATAAACCCCCTAAACCCTAAACCCTATACCCATATCCCTAAATCCTAAACCCTTAAACCTAAACCTTAAACACTAAAGACTAAACCCTAATACCTAAAACCTAAAATATCAACCCTAAACCCTAATCCATAAAAACTAAAATATAAACAGTAAACCATAAAACTTAAACTATAACCCCTAACCCCTAAACCCTAAATCCTCATCCCTAAACCCTAAATCCTGACCCCTAAACCCTATACCTTAAACCCTAAACACTAAACCCTAAAACCCTAAAACCTAAACCCTAATCCATAAACCCCTAAACCTTAAACCATAAACCCCCTTAGCACTAAACACTAAACCCTAAACCCTAAGACCTAAGATCTAAACCTTATAGTCTAAACCCTAAACCTTATACCCTAAACCGTAAACCCTAAACCCTAAACCATAAATCTATAAACCCTAAAAAATCTAACTAAACCCTAAACCATAAAACATTAACCCCAAATCCAAAACCATAAACATTAAACCCTAAACCTTAAACCAAAAATGCTAAATACCTATCCCTAAACTCTAAACCTGTAAAACTAAACAATAAACTATAAACCCTAAAACCTAAATGCTAAACCCTTAACAATTTTACGTTAACCCTAAACCATAAACCCAAAGTAGTAATCCCTAAACCCTAAATACATTATCCTAAGCCCTAAACCTAAAACCCTAGACCCTTAAATCTAAACCCTAAATCTTAAACCCTAAATTGAAAACTCTCTAAACCCTAAATAGTAAACCCTTAGCCATAAACCCTAAACCCTAAAATATGAAACCCTTAACCCTAAATATAAAAACTAACCTAATCCTTAAACCATAAACCCTAAACCCTTAGCACCAAATCCTAAACCTTGAATACTAAACCCTTATCCCTAAACCCTAAACCCTAAATGATAAACCCAATAAACCCTTAATTCTTAGCCATAAAACCTAAACCCTAAACCTTGAACCCAAAACCTTGAGCACTAAAAAACTAAAACCTAAACCATAAACCATAAACCATAAACCTAAACCCTTAGCCTCAAACCCTAAACCCTAAATGCTAAACCCTAATCCCTAAACCTTAAACCCTAAACCCTAAGTTCCAACTTATAAAACCTAAGCCCTAAACCCTAAACCCTAAACCATAAACCTTGACCCCTAAACCCTAAACCCTAATAACTAAACTCTAAATCCAAAACCATAAATCCTAAAGCCTAAAACCTAAACATAAACCGTAAATCATAAACCTTAAATCCTAAACCCTAAACCATAAACCATAAACACTAAACTCTAAGCCCTAAACCCTAAACCCTAAACCCCAAATCATGGCCCATAAATCCTAAAAACTAAACCCTAAATACTAAACCCTAAACCATAAACCCTAAACCGTAAACAATAAACCCTAAACCGTAAATCCTAAAAATTAAACCTAAACCATAAACCCTCTAAACCCTAAACCCTAAACCCTTATCCCTTAACCTTAAAAATTAAAATCTAAACTCTAAACCTTAAACCATAAACCCTAAACCCTAAACCCTAAAATCTAAACCCTAAACCCTAAACCCTAAACCATAAACCTTAAACCCTAAACATTGAGCCCTAAACCCTAAAACCTAAACCCTTAATACTAAAAACTAAATATTAAACCCTAAACAATAAACCTAAAATCCTAAACCCTCATCTCAAAGCACTAAACCCTAAACCCTAGATGCTAATCTGTAAAATCTAACCCCTAAACCCCTAGCCCTAAATCTTAAACCCTAAACCCTAAACGCTAAACCCTTAACCCCCTAAAAGTTGTACCCACTAAACCCTAAACCCTAAACCATAAACCTTGAGCCCTAAACCCTAAATACTAAACCCTAAACTTAAAACCTAAACCATAAACCACAAACCCTAAACCCTAATCCCTAAACCCCTAAATCCCTTAACCTAAACCCTAAACCTTAAAAACAAAAACCCATAAACCCTCTAAAGGCTAAAACCTAAACCCTGAGTCCTAAAGAGTAAACCCATAGCCCTAAACTGTAAACCATGAGCCCTAAACCCTAAACCTTAAAACCTAAACCCTAAAATGTAAACCATCAACCCTAAACCCTTACCCCTAAAACCTAACCCATAAACCCTGATCCCTAAACACTAAACCCTAAACCATAAACCCTAATCATAAACCCTGAACACCCTAAAAAACCCTAAACCCAAAAACACTAAACCCTAAACCCTAAACCTTAACCCCTAAAATAAACACAAAACCCTAAAACCTAAACCCTAAACCCTAAACCCCATAAATACTTAACCCTAAAGCCCTAAACACTAAACCTGAAATCCTAAACCCTAAACCTAATAACTAAACCGGTAAACCGTAAACCATAACCCATAAATCCATTTAACCCTAAACTATAAACCATCTTCTATCCCTAAACCCTAAACCCTAAACCTTGATAACCCCATTAGCCCTAAACCAATAAACCCTAAACGCAAACCCTAAACCCTAAACGTATAAGTCCATAAACCATAAACCTTAAAATCCCTAAACCCCCTAAACTCCAAACCCTTAAAACTAAACCTGTAAATCACTAAACCCTAAACCTTAAAAACTAAATCTTAAACCCTAAACCCTAAACCATTAACCCTAAGCCATAAACCCTTTAAGCCCTAAACATAAACCCTTAGCAATCTAAACCCTAAACCTTAAACCCTTAAACCATAAACCATAAACAAAAAACTCTAAACCCTAAATCTGAAACCATAAACCTTAAACCCTAAAACATTAAACCCTTATCCCTAAACCCTAAATCCCTAACCCTAAACCATAAACTAAAATTCCTAAACCATAAACCCTAAACCTTAAACTCTAAACCATAAACCTTGAACCCTAAACCCAAAACCCTAAACCCTAAACCCTAAACCCTAAACCCCATAAACCCTAAACCTTTATAACTAAACAATAACACAAACCATAAACCTTAAACCCTAAACCCTAAACCCTAAACCATAAACCATAAACAATTCAAATCCTAAACCCTAAACCCTAAAACCTAAACCCTAAACCATAAACCCTAAACCGTGAGCACTAAATCCAAAACCCTACACCCTAAATCCTAAATCCTAAACTATAAACCCTAAACTCTAAATGCTAAACCCTAAACCCTAAACCCTAAAACCTGATCCCTATAAACTAAATCCTAAACCCTAAACCCTAAAACCAAAATTCCTAAACCCTAAACCCTAAACCTTAAACCCTAAACCCTAAACCCTAAATCCTAAACCCTAAACCCTATATCCTATATTCATAAACCATAAACCCTAAAACCCTAAATCTTTAACCCTTAACCCTCAACTATGAGCCCTAAACCCTAAAATCTAAACCCTAAAACTAAACCCTAAAATCTAAACCCTAAACCCTAAATCCAACACCATAAACACTAAATCCTAAACCATAAACCCCCTAAACCCTAAAAACTAAACCCTAAACCCTAAAACCTAAACCCTAAACCTTAAACCCTAAACCCTAAACCCTAAACCCTAAACCTTAAGCCCTAAACCCTAAACCCTAAACCCTAAACCCTAAAACCTAAACCTTGAATCCTAAACCCTAAACCCTAAACCCTAAACCCTAAACCCTTAAACCCTAAACCCTAAACCATAAACCCTTGACCCTAAACCCTAAACCCTAAACCCTAAACCTAAACCCTAAACCATAAACCGTAAACCCTATACCCTAAGCTCTAAACCCTAAGCCTTAAACCCTGAGCCACGAACCATAAATCCTAAACTCTAAACCCTGAACCTTAAACCCTAAACCCTTAACCCTAAACCATAAAAGCTAAACCCTAAGTCCTAAACCCTAAATCCTAAACCCAAAACCCTAAACCCTAAACTATAGTCCTAAACCCTATAAACCCTAAAGATCCCTAAACCCTAAAACCCTAAACCCTAATAAACCCTAAAAGCCCTAAACCCTAAAATAGTAATCCCTTAGCCCTAAACCTTAAACCATGAGACCTAAATCCCTAAAACCTAAACCCTAAACCCTAAACTGTAATCCCTTAGCCCAAAACCTTAAACCCTAATCCCTAAACCCTAAACCCTAAACCTTTAAACCTAAACCCTAAACCATAAACCCTATAAACCATAAACCCTAAACCCTAAACCCTAAACCCTAAAAACTAAACCTTGAATCATAAACCCCATAAACCCTAAACCTTTAGCCCTAAAAAGTAAACCCTAAACCCTAAACCCTAAGCCCTAAACTATAATCCATTAGCCCTAAACCAAAAAACCTGAGACATAATCACTAAACCCTAAACCCAAAACCCTGAGAATTAAACCCTAAACACTAAATAGTAAAACCTAAACCCTAAACCCTAAACCATAAATCCTTAACCCTAAATGCTAAACTAAACCCTAAACCATAAATCCTAAACCCTAAACCCTAGAACTCTGAAACCCTAAACCCTAAACCCTAAACCCTAAACCTTGAATCGTAAACCCTAAAACCTTATCCCTAAACCCTAAACCCTAAAATATAACCCCTAAACCCTAAACCCTAAATAATCCCTTAAACTAAACCATGTTAACCCTAAATCACTTTAACCCTAAAAAACCCTAAATCCTAAACCCTAAACCCTAAACCCTAAGCCCTAAACCTTGAACCATAAACCCATAAACCCTAAACCCTAAACATCCCTAAACCCTAAACCCTAAATCCCTAAAAACTAAACCTTGAAACGTAAACCCCATAAACCCTAAACCTTTAACGCTAAACCCTAAACCTTAAACCCTAAACCCTAAACCATAAACCCTTAAACCCTAAACCATAAACCATAAATATTTAAACCATAAACCTAAACTCTAAAACTCTAAATACTTGAATCCCTAAACCCTGATAAACCTTGAACCATAAACCCTAAAGCCATAAACCCTAAACCCTAAATAGTAAACCCTTAGCTCTAAACTATAAACCCTATACCCTCTGACATAAACACTAAACCCTAAACCATATATAACCTAATCCCTAAACCCTAAACCCTTAAATATTAAACCCTAAACCCTTAACCATAAACCCTAAACATAAAACCTAAAACCTAAACCCTAAACCCTAAACCCTTGAGCCTCGTAAATCCCTAAACCCCTAAACCATAAACCCTGAACGCTAAAACCTAAACTCTAAGCCCTAAATTGTAATCCTAAACCCTAAACTTAAACCCTTAACCCAAACCCTAAACCCTAAAATCTAAACCCAAAACCCTAAACCTTAAACCCTACCCATAAACCCTAAACCCTCAAAACCCTAAACCATAAACTCATAAACCTTAAATCCCTAAACCCCATAAACCCTAAACGTTTATCCCTAAACCCTAAAAATAAACCATAAACCATAAACCCTTAACCCTAAACCCTAAACCCTAAACACTAAACCTAAAACCCTAAAACGTAAATCCTAAACACTAACCCTAAACCCTAAACCCTAAAGTAAACCTTAAACCTAAATCCTAAACCCTAAACCGCAAACCATAAACCCTAAACCATAAACCCAAAACCCTAAAACAATAAACACTAAACCCTAAACATTAAGTCCTAAATCCTAAACCCTAAACCTTTAATCGTAAACTCCTAAATCCTAAACCATTAACCTAAACCCTAAACCCTAAACCATGAACCATGAGCCCTAAACTATGATCCCTTAACCCATAAACCCTAAACCCTAAACCCTAAACCCTTAGCCCTAAACTCTAAACCCTAAACCCTAAACCTTAAACACTAAACCCTAAACACTAAACCCTAAGTGCTTAACCCTAAACCCTAAACCCTAAACCTTAAACTCTAAACCCTAAACTCTAAGCATTAAACCATAAACCCTAAACCTAAACCTTAAACCCTTAGCTAAACCCTAAACATTTAGCCCTAAACCCTAAACCCTAAACCTTCAACTCTAAAACCCAAACCCTAAGCCCTAAACTATAATCCCTTATCCCTAAACCTTAAACCCTCATAGCTAAACCCTAAACCATAAACCATAAATCCTTAACCCTAAATCCTAAGCCATAAAACCCTAAATCCTAAAACCATAGCCATAAACCCTAAAACTAAAACCCAAAACCAAGAACCCTTAGCCCTAAACCTTAACCATAAACCCTAAAACATAAACCCCAAACCATAATCCCTAACCCCTAAACCCCAAACCATTAACCCTAAACAATTAGTACTAAACCCTAAAGCCTAAAAATTAATTAAAAAACCCTAAAATATAAACCTCAAGTCTTGACCCCTTAACCTTAAACCCTAAAAATTAAACTCTAAACCCTAAACCCAAACCCCTAAACCCTAACTCCCCAAAACCCTACACACTACACCTATAGCCCTAAACCCTAAACCCTTAGCCCAAAGCCCTAAACCCTGAGCCTTAAACCCTAAACCCTATAGCCTAAACCCCAAAATCTGAAACCATAAACCCTAAACCCCTAAACTATAAATCCCCATAGAACTAAATAGTAAACCCTAACCCCTAAGCCCTAAACCCTAAACCCTAAACCTTAAACCCGACACCCTAAATCCTGAATTGTAAATCCCTTAAAACTTTAGCCCTAAACCATAAACCCTTAATGCTAAAACCTAAACTCTAAGCCTTAAACTATAATCCATTAGCCCTAAACCTTAAACCTTGAGACCTAAAGCACAATCCCTAAAATCTAAATCCTAAACCATAAACCATAAACCATAAATCCTAAACTCTAAACTCAAAACCCTAAACCCTAAACTCTAAAACCTAAACCCTAAAACCTAAACCTTAAATCATAAACCCCATAAACCCTAAACCTTTATAGCTAAAAAATAAATAAACCATAAACACTAAACCCTTAACCCTATAATATAATCCCTGAGCCCTAAACCTTAAACCCTTAGAAATAAACCCTAAACCCTAAACCCTAAACCCTAAACCTTGAGCAGTAAACCTTAAACCCTAAATATTAAACCCTGAACCGTAAACCATAAACAATAAATTGTAAACCCTAAACCCTTAAATCAAAACCCTAAAACCTAATCCTTTAATCGTAAAATCCATAAACCCTAAACCTTTAGACCTAAATTATAAACCCTAAACCCTAAACCATAAGCCCTAAACTATGATCCCTTAGCCCTAAACCCTAAACCCTAAACCCTAAACTCTGACCCCTAAACCCTAAACCCTAAACCCTGAGCACTAAACCCTAAACCATAAACCCTAAATATTAAACCCTAAACCGTAAACCATAAACATTAAATCCTAAACCCTAAACACTAAAATTGAAACCCTAAAACCTAAACCCTAAACTCTAAGCACTAAACCATAAAAACTAAACCTTGAATTGTAAACCCCATAAACCCCAAACATTTAGCCCTAAACCCTAAACCCTAAACCCTCAACTCTAAAACCTAAGCCCTAATCCCTAAACTATAATCCCTTAGCCCTAAACATTAAACCATGAGACCTAAAACCTAAATCCTAACGCCTAAACCCAAAACCCTAAACCCTAAATCCTAAACCCTAAAAACTAAACCTTGAATTGCAAACCATAATACCTAAATCCCAAATCCTAAACCCTTAACCATAAACCTTAATCACTAAATTGTAATCCCTTAGCCCTAAACCTTAAACCCTGAAACCTAAACCCTAAACAATAAACCATAAACCATAAATGCTAAACCCTAACCCTAAGCACTAAACCCTAACCCCTAAACTCTAAATATTAAACCCTAAAACTGTAAACAATAAACCATAAATCCTAAACCCTAAACCTTAAACACAAAACCCTAAACCCTAAACTATAATCCTTTACCCCTAAACCTTAAACCCTCAACCCTAAATGCTAAAGATTGAATCGTAAACCCCATAAACCCTAATACTTTAGCCATAAACCCTAAACCCTATCCCTAAGCCCTAAGCCCTAAATTGTAATCCCTTAGCCCTAAACCTTAAACCCTAAACACCAAAACCCTAAACCCTAACCCTAAACTATAATCCCTTAGCGCTAAACCTTAAACCCTAAACCTTGAACACTAAAACCATAAACCCTAAACCCTCATATATTAAACCCTAAACACATAAACTATAAATTGTAAACCACATAAACCCTAAGCCCTAAACCCTAGACCTTGAATCTGTAAACCCCATAAAGAACCTAAACCTATTAGCCTCTAAAGCAGTAAACCCTAAACCATAAACCCTAAGGCCTAAAACTATAATCCATGAGCCCTCAACTCTAAACCTTATATCCTATACCCTATATCATAAACCCTTAGCACTAAATCCCAATCCTTGAACTATAAACCATAAACCCTAACCACTAAACCTTGAGCCCTAAAACCTAAACCCTAAACCCTAAAACAAAAATCATAAACCCCTTAAACCCTAAACCCTTAGTCGTAAACCCTAATCTTGAAAGCTTAAACCCTAAAATGTAAACTATAAAACCTTATCCATATACCCTTAAGCCTTGATACTATTCCCTTATCCCTAAACCCTAATCCATAAACCCTACACCCTAAACCCTAAATCCTAATCCATAAACCCTAAATCCTAAAACCATAGCTATAAACCCTAAACCCTTAGCCATGAACACTAAACCCTAAAATCTAAACCCTAAACACTATACCCTATACCCTTAACCCTAAATCCTTAGTCCTAATCCATAAACGATTAACCCTAAACCATAAACACTAAAACGTAAACCTTGAGACCTGAGCCCTTAACCTTAAACCCTAAACCATAAACTGTAACTCCCGTAAACCCTACACCTAAAGCCCTAATACATAAAACCTAAACTGTAAACCATGATCCCTAAACCTTAAACCTAAACCCTAAGCCCTATAAAACCCAAATCCTAAACCCTATGCCAATTAAACCCTAAGCCGTAAACCCTAAACCCTCAATCCTGATCCCTAAACCCTATACCCTAAACCATATACTCTAAACCCCAAACATTAAAACCCTAAACCCTAAGACCTAAGACCTAAGCCCTAAGCCCTAATCCCTAATCCCCAAACATTAAGCCCTAAACCCTAAACCATAAATCCTAAAACCCTAACCATAAACCCTAAACCCTAAACCTAAAACCCTAAACCTTAAACTCTTAGCCATAAACTCTAAACCAAAACACCAAAAACCAAACCCTAAACCCTAATCCCTAGACCCTTAGTCCTAAACACTAAAACCTAAACCCTAAAAAATAAACCCTAAACATTAAAGACTAAGCCATAATACCTAAAACCTAAATCCTAAACCCTAAACCATGAGCCCTAAATCCTAAAACATAAACAATAAACCATAAAATCTGAACTCTAAACCCTAAACCATAAACATCAAACCCTAAACCCTAAGCCCTAAACCCTAAGCTCAAGAATAATAAACCATAAACCATAAACCCCCTTAGTACTAAATACTAAACCACAAACCCTAAACCCTAAGATCTAAACCTTAAACCCTAAACCCTAAAACATAACCCCTTAACCATAAACCCTAAAACCTAAACCTTAAACCCAAAAACCTTAACCCTGATACCTAAATCATAAACCCTAAATGATAAACCCTAAATACTAAACCCTAAACACTAAATACTAAACCCTAACCCGTAAACCCTAAACCCTTAGCTCTAAACCCTAAATTGTGAGACGTAAATCCTTATCACTAATCCCTAATCCTTGAGACCTAAACCTTAAACACTAAAACCTAAATTATAAACCACCTAAAATGTAAACCCTTAACCTTAAACCCTAAACCCTAAACCCCAAACACTAAATATGAAACCCTAAACCCTAAAGCCTAATAATTAAACCCTTAACCCTAAACCCTGAGCTCTGAGCACTAAACCCTAAACCCTAGAACCTTAGCCCTAAACTCTAAACCCTAAACCCCTATCCCTAAACACTAAACCTTAAATACTAGTTCTTAAACCCTAAACCCTAAATAATGAGCTCTGAGCACTAAACCCTAAACCCTATACCCTTATCCCTAAACACTAAACCTTAAATACTAAATGTTAAACACTGAACCCTTAACCCCCTAAAACTTGAGCCCCCTAAACCCTAATCACTAAACCCTAAACGCTAAGCCCTAAATCCTTTAAAGTGCTAAACCCTAAACACTAAACTGTAAATTATAAACCCCCTAAATTCTAAAACCTAAACCTTAAGCCCTAAACCATAAACCGTAAACCCTAAGCCTTATACCCTAATCCCTAAAACCTAAAACCAAAACCTTCAACACTAAAGCCTAAACCTCGAGCCTTAAAACATAAAACCAAACCCTTAAACCTAAGCCCTAAACCATAATAGCTTAGCCATAAACCTTAAACCTTAAACCCTGAGTCCTAGGGCCTAAAACCTAAACCATAAACCCTAAATGTTGAGCTCTAAATAGTAAACCCATAGCCCTAAACCTTAAAACCCTTAGAACTTAAACCCTAAATCACTGACACCCTAAACCCTAAACCTTGAGCCCTAAACTTTTAAACCCTAAACCGTAAACCATAAACAATAAAATGTATACCCTAAACCCTTAAATTGAAACCCTAAAATATAAACCCTAAACCATAAACCCTCAACATTAAATAATAAACCTTTAATCGTAAACCCTAAGCCTTAAACCCTAAATACCATACACACTAATCACTAAAACCTATAACTTATATCCTATATTTTTATCCCTAAACCCTAAACCCTTAATCCCTTAGCCCTAAACTATAAACCCTAAACTCTACCCCCTAAACCCTAAACCCTAAACCCTAAGCACTAAACCCTAAACCCTAAACCATAAACATTAAATCCTAAACCATAAACCCTAAAATCAGGAAACCCTAAAACTTAAACCCTAAACTCTAAGCACTAAACCATAAAAACTAAACCTTGAATCATAAACCCCATAAACCCTAAACATTTAGCCCTAAACCCTAAACCCTTAAATTCTAAAACCCTAAACCCCTAAGCCTATAAACTATTAATCCCTTAGCCCTAAACTCTTAAACCTTAAACCCTATACCCTAAACCCTAAACCATAAAACTATAAATCCTTAACCCTAAATGCATAAACTCTAAACCCAAAACCCTAAACACTAAAAACTAAACCTTGAATCACTAAACCCCATAAACCCTAAACCTTTAGACCTTGAATCATAAACTCCTAGTGACCCTAAATTCTACATCATCCCTAAGCCCTCAACTATAGATCTTCTTTTCTAAGCCAAAACTCATCTGAGACCTAAACCTAAAACATTGAATTTTCTCTAAGGTGTGGGACTTTGTAAATGGGGAAAAATCTACAGATTGAGGATGGTTCCTAATCCTCTAAATAGGTGTAAACTTGTAAGCCGTAAACCATAAGGTTCATAAGTAATAAATCCCTAAACCCTAAACACAAAACCATAGGAGACATGGTTAACCCTAGAAAACATGGAAACCTTGAATCGTAAACCCCATAGAAACCTAAACATTACAGACCCTGAGGCCTAATACACCTAAGGACCGTTGAACTCCTTGCTATTACAACCCTAAACCATAAACCATGAAGATCTTTAACCCTAAACACTAAACATGCACAACCTCTAAACACTAAACCCTAATGAAGGACTAGAAGACTTGAATCATAAACCCCATGAGAGCCCTTGAACCATAAACCACTAAACGTACATAATCATGCCCTAATTTACCTAAAATGTAATCCCATTAGAAAGGAGGCTTAAAATGTTTTATAACCTCCTATACCTAAGCCCTAAGACCCATTCAAACCCTAAACCTGCTAAATATTAAACCCTAAGACCGTTACACCATAAACCATAACATCCTAAACCCTTTACAAATGAGCCAAAACTGGCTTAAATTGGTGAAGCTAAATCTTGGAAAGCAAAAAATCCCGGGAAAACTGATTTATGCCCTAAACTACATATCAAATCCCTTCAATGCTAAAACCTACAAGGTGATATGCTTCATGAAACTATAATCCCTTAGCACCTGAACATTACATCACTCTATGAGATCCTAAACCACAATGACCCATAAAATCATAAATCCTAAACCATAAATGTCATAAATCTATAAACCCTATGTGCTCAAAGATGTTAAACTCTAAAACTCTCCCACCCTAAATCCACTAAAAAACTAAACCTTGAATAGTCCATAATACCCCATAAATGCTAACACCTTTATCCCTAAAAATATAAATAAACCATAAACACTAAACCCTTAACCCTATACTATAATCCCTTAGCCCTAAACCTTAAACCCTTAGAAATAAACCCTAAACCCTGAACCCTAAACCATAAACCTTGAGCAGTAAACCTTAAACCCTAAATATTAAACCCTGAACTGTAAACCATAAACAATAAATTCGTTGCACCCCACCACTCTGTTGCCATGTGCCACTTTCCCATTTGCTGATGGGAATGTGGTCTCAAACCTCACATTTTCTCCTTTAATCGTAAAATCCATGGGAAAATTTCCTAAACCTTTAGACCAAAATGCTATAAACCACTAAACCGCTAAACCACGTGTCAGCCTCTATTCACTATGCATCCCTGTAGCTTCTAAACTTTTGTTATCCAAAATGTGCTCCTGCTCATTTTTTGTGGCTAACTCCTTTCATCCTTCCCTATCTTGTCCCTCAGTCATAATTTTTTGATTTTCAGGCACTCAAACTTTCTGGAAATGACACTATTGGATAGAGCTCTCTCTCATCTTTCCAGAAAGGTAAAGTTTTCCTCCTAACTCCCTGTATTTTTGAAGTTATGGTTCGGTGGAGTTTTTGTGGGAAATTTTCCCTTTCAAGGCCCTTAGCCAATGAGATGTTGCCACATTTCTAGGATAGAAATAAATCAAGTGACCCACGGAAAAGAGAGGAAAGACAAGCCCACATCCAATTGGGGCTTGCCACGTGTCCCAAGCTCACCAGCCCAGCGGGGAATTTTGGGAAAATTTTCCAAAGGTGAAAACAAAGGAAAATGAAGCAAGATGGGCCCGCACCCAATAGAAATGTGACATGTGTCCTATGGAGCCAGAGTGGTGGAGCATAGGGAAATTTTGGAAAATTTTCCAAACGACCAAAAAGATAAAAAATTCAAACTTTTTGCCTGCCGATTCAATTTGGCCCTGTTTGGCCCTAAAATTTCAAATGGTCATATCTTTCAATCCAGAGCTCAGTATTTTGCGTTCTTGATATCAATAGAAAGCTAGTGAAATTATCTAAAATATTCTAGGGTCATTTTTGCATTTTGATTAAGTTTGGAGAGAGAAAATTGAAAAACGCCTCTGGCACGTGGTCATGGACAAAAATGACATATCAACTACCATTTTTAATGAAGAATGGCTCGCATTCTCTCCTAGCATGGCTAAAAATGTCAAGGAATGGGTCTATAAGGATGTTCATGTTGTTTTGATGGAATTTTGGTTAATGGTTGAATCCCTTCCATGTTTTCCCACGTTTCTCTCTCCTGGGCTCATCCCTTGCACTGTAAAAGCTAGTTTTGGCTCATTTTGAAAGGATTGAACATTTTTTGTGTATTGTAGGTCCCCTTTCTCACATTAGAAGTGAATTTGGTGGAATAAAAAACCTTTCCTAAGAAATGTTACTTTATTTTGCCTCTCAGGTGTTGTAATGCAAGTGATTTTGATGTTAAAATAACAATACATGCCTTGTGATTAGTTTATTTTATCCTCTGCTTGTGTTGTTTGGCTAATTTATGATTCTTCATTATAATTATCGGTGTTTGCATGTTGTTTTTGTTGCATTTTATGAATTGTGTCAATCTACAGAAGTGAGAAATGCTCACCACTCCTTTGGTGCATCACCTATTAGCATTAGTTTTAGCTTTTTTGCATCCTCTATCTCTGTCTCCTTTGGAATTTAGGGTAGGATTAGGAATATAAACCTCTGCAACTTGTAAGTGATAAATCTGACCAGAGGAGTTGAGGAACCAACCTCTAATATGGAGATTCCTCTTCCATTTTATAAGTCCCACACTTGGGGAGAGGATTAAATGTTGTGTAATCACACTGGATGCATGGGATGATCAAACTAGAAATCTGATCAACATCTAGGGGTGCTGCTGATTTGCAACAATAGTTTTGGCATGCTTGGTGGGACCTCAGAGGTCTTCATCTTCATTGTAACAAAATTGATGTGCATCTGTTACAAGTTTCTTGCTTAAAAGTTCTATAAATTACACATCTGGTGACTCTAAGGAAGAAGAATCAGCTAGTTTTAGCAGTGCAGACCTGAAAACTCATGAGAAGAATCACTACAAGGTCAAGAGCTAGAGAAGAAGAGGTGCTGTTTGAATATCTACAGTTATCTCAAAGAAGAAGGTAAAGTGGGAGGAGAATCCAAAGGTCTCCATCTCCACCAAACAGAACTCTCTCAACTACTCCACCTGGTAGGCCTTTCATTCAATCAACAAGGGTTCTAAGGCCAATAAGAATGGAACAAAAAAACCCCTATGTCAATTTCACTGGCAGCAGCCCACTTGCTCTCAATGCACAAAATCTAATTCCAGTTGCAGCATTGAAGAACATTCCATACTTCACTGGAAAAAATCAGACCTCACCTGGTGATCATGTCAAGGATATTGCTAACATTTGTGTAATCCATGAGATCAATGAGATGCAAGTTGTTTTCAAATTGCTGGCATCTTCATTTAAAGGGAAAGCTTTGTAATGGTTCAAGAGCCTTGCCTCAGGTTCTATTCAAAATTGGAATCAGCTATGTATAGCCCTCCATGAGCAGTTTGGGGAAAAGGGAGACAACTTGTTCATTTTGGAGTAGCTGACAACCATCAAGAGAGCTCCCAATGAGTAGTTGACTAATTTTAATTTTAGATTTCAAAGGACTTGGAAGAGAATTCCATTGGCAGTTAGGCCAACAGTAGAAGGTGCTTTCCTTTATTACCTTAAAGCTTTAAATTCTGATATTTCTATGTTAATTCAATCCATGGGAGGCACAACTATTCCTATAACTTATAGAGTTTCCATTAGAGCTGAAAATTATTTTATCCAAGCTAGCAAGCTGGCTCCTAGACCTCCAATGCCATTGTTTCCAAGTTTAGAGAGCCCAAATACTAATCAAACACCTAATTTAGCTCCTATTCCCACTCCTAGAAATCAGAATTCAAATGAAGCTTCTACTTCATCTTCTAGTGCCCCAAATGAAATTCAAGAAGTCATGAAGCAGCTACAAAATCTAGGCAATGAGCTGGTTACACTCAAAAGGAAGCAAGCCCAAAGTTATAGACCTTCTTTGTAGCCCCAAGCTCAGCCTAACAGGTAGCTAAATCAACCTCATAGACCACCCAATCTAGCTGCAAATCTAAATCAAGCAAGGCCTCCTGCCAACAGAACATTTCAGCCCTATAATCCTAATGCTACATCTACATCTAAAGCATTAGTGTCAATACAAAACAATATAGCTCAAGAGTATGATTGGTGTTTCCCATGTAATGAACCTCATAACTAGTCCATGTGCTTCAACGGTAATTTGAATCAAGCATTAATGGTGACAAAAACTGGTGTGGAGGGTGAAGGTAGTCAAAGAAATGACCAGCAACAAGAAGCATTCCAGCAGAAATCAGCTCCATATGATACCACACTTGTAAACTGGTAGGTAAAAGATTTTTGTGGCATGAATCAAATGGTTTCCCAAAGTGTTGTAGCCAACACAAGGTAAAAGAGAAGAAATTTGGGTGAAGAATAGCCATTAGCTCTAAGAAATCAAAAATCTTCTATCACCCCACAGAATGTTGGCAAACAAAATCCAATCCCAAATACACAAGGACAGCCTAAAATAGTTCCTAGGCCGACTCAAATGCCAATTGTTGTTACCCATGTGCAAGGAATGAATGTGTAGACCAAGGGATAGCAAAGGGATACTTCATCTCCATTCAATATCATTGATCAGATGAGGAAGACAAATATGAACATATCAATGTGGGAATCACTATCTATCCCAAGCCAAAGAGATTTGCTACAAGCTACCATGAAGGACTAGTCAACTTCAAATCAGCAAGTCTAAATGCAAGACAAAGTGCTCACAAATGCTACCCAGCCTGAGGGGAATCATGGAGGACAGAAAGGTAAAATGTTGAAGCCCCCTCCATTCTATGTTTCATTGATCATTGGGAATCAATTAGTACACAATTGCATGATTGATTCCGGAGCAAGTAGTTCAGTAATGCCCAAGCAAATAGCTAATCAGTTGGGAATTCAGTATGAAATCATATCCAAAGGGATGGTATAATTGGATGGGACAGCAGTAACAATAGTTGGAGTGATTAAAAACTTGAGTCTTACTTTGCATGCCTGTCCCAATGTGGTTGTTTTTCAAGATGTCACAGTAATAGACCTTCCACCACTCTTTTCCCTATGTTTTTCAATGGATTTCACAACTAAGATTGGAGGTTACTTGTCTGCTGATTGGTCACACATGTTGTTTAGAACCAGATATGGAACTAAGGCCACAATTAGGTCTGAACCTATTACAAACTTTCACATTAAGGCTTACACTCTAAGTTAGATTAATGCCAATTATTGAACGTTTGATCAAGAAGATCACCCAAGCACTAATGAAGCTGACACTAAGGTTAGAAGTATCCCAGATCTAACCCTTGATGAATGAGATTTAGCATAAAATCCATTCCTAGAAAAGAGAGCCAAGCTGCTGACAGGCTTGCAGTAGTTGGGGCAGCCTTTGACGTTTTTGAAAGAATTCAAAAAGACAAGGTATAGCCAAACATCCATGTGATTATGAGGCCTTCAGTTCCAGATAACAATGTAAGTTGGAAAGTTTTTGAAAATGATCAGCAAATCATCCATTTCCTGTAAGAAGAGGCTGAATTCTTAGCTAAAAATTAGGAAAAGTTAGAGCAGCAGTATGGTGACCAAGTGGTGCAACTAAGAACCAACAAACTACCAAAGGGACTTATTACTTTGGAGTCCATTTTCAATCCTAATGATTAGTTTAGGAAGGAGAAAACAAACATACAAGTGAAGGGAGAAGATTCAGTGTCCATCTCAGTAGAAAGAGGAAAATCACTCCAAATTGGTAAGATGACAACTGAGCAAGAAAGGTACAAGTTCATACAACTTTGTCAAGAATTCCCTGATGTGTTTGCTTGGAGCTATGAAGATTTGAAAGGTTTCAATCCTGAGTTAGCTCAACATACCATTGAATTGGACCCAAGTACTAAGCCCATCAGGAAAAAACAAAGACCAGTCAATCCACACATGGAGCCTCTTGTGAGGAAAGAATTGGATAAGTTGATAGAATCAAGAATCATATTCCCTATCAAGCATTCTAGTTGGGTTTCCAACTTGGTCCCAGTCAGAAAGAAGAGTGGGAAAATCAGATTGTGTGTTGACTTTAGAGATTTGAATAGAGCATCTCTCAAGGATCATTATCCACTTCGTTCTATGGAGCATATTTTGCAAGTTGTTGCTAGCTCCAAAAGGTTTTCACTACTTGATGGCTATTCAGGGTACAATCAGATTATGGTGAAAGAAGAGGATCAGTTTAAGACAGCCTTTACAACCAAATGGGGAAATTATGCATACAAGAAAATTCCATTTGGGCTATCCAACACTCGAGCTACCTTCCAAAGAGCAATGGACATGGCATTCAAAGGTTTGATTAACAACATAGTGCTGATATATCTTGATGATATCACTGCTTTTTCAAAAAATACAGCAGACCACGTCTCTCATTTGAGACAAGTGTTCCAAAGGTGTAGAAGATTTGGAGTCTCCTTGAATCCTAAAAAATGTATTTTCTTAGCCCATGAAGGAAAGATCCTTGGTCACATTGACTCCAAAGAAGGATTAGAAATTGATCTAGAAAGAGTTGAAGCCATAAGAGCACTACCATTTCTAAGCCACAAGAAGGCCCTTCAAAGTTTCTTGGGGAGAATAAAATTTTTTCAGAGGTTTGTCCCAAATTTTGCAGCCCTTGTCAGGCCTATCACCAAGATGTTAAAGAAAATAATGGATTTCAAATGGAAAATAGAAGGAAAGGAAAGTTTTGAAGCAATCAAATAAGCCATCTCTCAAGACCCAACTCTCATCAACCTGGATTTTTCCAAGGATTTCATCCTCTATGCGTTTGGGGGTGATGATACTATTTCTACAATTTTGGTACATCAAAACAAGGACAATGATGGGCAGCCAATTACTTTCTTTAGCCAAATCTTTAAGGACTATGAGGTGAGATATTCTTTCATTGAGAAGCATGTCCTTGCAGTAATCAGAAGCTTGAAGAAGTTCAAGCATTTAGTCTCAAACAACAAGGTTCAATTGTTGGTTTCTCATGTGGGAGTTAAAGACTTCCTCCTCAATAAAGACTTGAATGAAAAGAGAGCAGGTTGGATTACTCGTGTCATGGAATATGACATAGAGATCAAGGTCACCAAGTTGGTAAGAGGAAAAGGATTGTGTGAGCAGCTGATTTTGGGCAAACAAAAGGAAGCATGTAATGAGAAGGAGGTTGTTTTGGCATTGCAAGACAGCCGTGGGCAAGGAAGCACTCAAGAAGAAAATAATGGTGTCCCCATTCCTTGTTGGACCCAAGACATAATGCACTTCCGAAGCATAGGCCTATGCCCTCCAAAGATGAACAAGGCCAAAAGAAGACACTTCAGATTGCAGGCTATCCCATATGCCCTTGTTGATGGTGTTTTGTTCAAAAGAGATGTGAATGGAGTGCTACTGAGATGCATTGGTACAAATCAGATTCATAGGGTGTTGGAAGAGTTCCATGGTGGACCAGTTGGTGGTCATTTTGCACCAAGAGTGATAGCTCTAAAGATCATGAGGGTGGTTATTATTGGCCCAAGATTTTTAATGATTGTTATGCATGGATCAAGAGGTGTAAGAATTGTACGTTCTTCATAGGTAAAGAGAGGCTAGTTGCCCTTCCATTGCATCCAATTTTAGTTGACCAACCATTCATGTAGTGAGGTTTAGACTTTATTGGAGTCATTAATCCAAATTCAAGCTAAGGGCACAAGTGGATTTTAATAGCCACAGATTACTTCACTAAGTGGACTGAAGCAGTAGCACTCATGGAAGCAAACGAATCTAGCATCCTAGACTTCTATGAGGGAATAAAAACCATATTTGGTGTACCTACTACAATAATATCAGATAATGCATTGGCATTCATCGGGTCCAAGGTGATTGAATGGGCTGTCAAGAATGGGATCTACCTAAGTACTTCATCAAACTATTACCCCTAGGGTAATGGCTAGGCTGAATCTACAAACAATAACTTGTTGAGGATCATTAAGAGGACTCTTGCTGAACTCAGAGGTCTTGGCATACTAAATTGAAATCAGCTTATGGTCTAATAGGATAACTCCCAAGAGATCTATAGGTAATTCTCCATTCAAGATTTTTTATGGGAGAGAGGAAATCTTGCCCATATCACTTGAAGTGCCAACATTGGAACTCATGAAATAGTTGGAGTTGTTGGAGTTTGAGCCCATGCGAGGTTAGATATGTAGAATTCGATGGAGCTCTAAGAAATTAGAAAAGAAATCAGGCATCCCAAGAATGGAGAAGGATCAGATTGATAAAGAGACCTTTGAAGACAAGGCCAAGAGAATATATTACTTCAAGTTAGAGATCTAGTGCGTAAAAGGGATGCAGATAGAGGAAAACCAGGGGGAGGAATTCAAAATTGATGCATTAGAGTCGGCCCCATACAGGTCACAAAAGTGTTAAGCAGCAATCCTTCCAATTATCTTCATTGGATGGTGAAGAACTACAGATTCCAGCAATGAAATCCATCTAAAGAATGCATAAAGTAAATTTCTCCACCTTGTAAATATAGCTTAGGTGGTCATTTTCACCAAGAGTGATAGCTTAAAGCTCATGGGTGGTTATTATTGGCCCAGATCTTTAATGATTGTATGCCAGCGGATCCAAGAGGGTAAGGAATTGTACGTTCTTCATACGGTAAGAGAGGCTGTTGCCCTTCCATTGCATCCAATTTTAGTTGACTACCCAAACATTCATGTAGTGAGGTTTGACTTTATGGAGTCATTAATCCAAATTCAAGCTAAGGGCACAAGTGGATTTAATAGCCACAGCATTACTTCACATAAGTGGACTGAAGCAGTAGCACGTCATGGAAGCATAACGAATCTAGCATCCTAGACTTCTATGAGGGAATAAAAACCATATTTGGTGTACTACTACAATAATATCAGATAATGTATTGGCATTCATCGGGTCCAAGGTGATTGAATGGGCTGTCAAGAATGGGATCTACCTAAGTACTTCATCAAACTATTACCCCTAGGGTAATGGCTAGGCTGAATCTACAAACAATAACTTGTTGAGGATCATTAAGAGGACTCTTGCTGAAACTCAGAGGTCTTGGCATACTAAATTGAAATCAGCTTTATGGTCTAATAGGATAACTCCCAAGAGATCTATAGGTAATTCTCCATTCAAGATTTTTTATGGGAGAGAGGAAATCTTGCCCATATCACTTGAAGTGCCAACATTGGAACTCATGAAATAGTTGGAGTTGTTGGAGTTTGAGCCCATGGAGGTTAGATATGTAGAATTGATGGAGCTCTAAGAAATTAGAAATCAGGCATCCCAAGCAATGGAGAAGGATCAGACTTTGATAAAGAAGACCTTTGATAGAAAGGCCAAGAATATATCCTTCCAAGTTAGAGATCTAGTGCTAAAATGGGATGCAGATAGAGAAAAACCAGGGAGGAATTCAAAATTTGATGCCATTTAGAGTGCCCCATACATGGTCACAAAGTGTAAGGACAGCAATTCCTTCCAATTATCTTCATTGGATGGTGAAGAACTACAGATTCCAGTCAATGAAATCCATCTAAAGAATTGCTACTAAAGGTAAATTCTCCACCTTGTAAATATTAGCTTAGGTTTTCATTCCTCCAAGTGCTTGTGCACATTGTTCTACTATAGGTTAGTTTTCTTTCCCTAAGTGCTTTGGCACAAACTTGTTGTTCTTGGGAATGTGTTTACAGGACTTGCTCCATCAGGTGATATTCCATCTTCCTCATTGCAGTGTTCTAGTTAGTTGGGGTATCAAACAGAGAATTAAATGTCTCCATACCCAATGGATTGCTTTAGGCAACTGGTAAATTCATCCAGCAGGCAGATGACCCCTCTGAGTCGCTAAAATTGTTATCCAAAATGTGCCCTTTGCTCATTTTTGTGGCTAACTCCTATCATTCTTCCCTCTCTTGTGCCTAACACATAATTTTTTTTACTTTTTAGGCAATCAAAACCTTTTGGAAATGACACCATTGGATAGATCTCTCTCTCAGATTTCCAGAAAGGTAAAGTATTCCTCCTAACTCCATGTATTTTTGAAGTTATGGCTCGGCGGAGTTTTTGTGGGAAAATTTCCCTTTCAAGGCCCACAGCCAATGAGATGCTGCCACGTGTCTAGGATAGAAATGAATCAAGTGACTCATTTTATAGAGGAAATATAGGCCCACGTCCAATTAGGGCTTGCCACGTGTCCTAAGCTCACCGGCCCGGCAGGGAATTTTGGGAAAATTTTCCAAACGTGAAAACAAAGGAAAATGAAGCAGGATGGGCACGCACCCAATAGAAATGTGCCACATGGAACCTAGAAAGGTGGAGTATGGGGAAATTTTGGAAAATTTTCCAAATGACCAAAAAGGTAAAAAATGCAAATTTTTGCCTGCCAACCCGATTTGGCCCTGTTTTTCCCTAAAATTTCAAATGGCCATATCTTTCGATCTAGAGCTCAGTTTTTCACGTTATTTATATCAATGGAAATCTAGTGAAATTATATACAATATTCCAGGGTAATTTTTGCATTTTGATGGAGTTTGGAGAGATAAAATTGAAAAATACCTCTGGCACGTGGTCATGGACAGAAATGATGTTTCAACCACCGTTTTTAATGAAGAATGGCTCGCATTCTCTCCCAGCATGGTTAAAAATGTCAGGGGATGGGTCTGTAAGGATTTCCATGCTATTTTGAATGTGTTTTGGTCAATGGTTGAATCCCTTCCATGTTTTCCCGTGTTTCTCTCTCCTGGGCTCATCCCTTACACTGTAAAAGCCAGATTTGGCTCATTTTCAAAGGGTTGAACATTTTTTGTGTATTACAGGTCCCCTTTCTCACCTTGGAAGTGAATTTGGTGGAATAATAGACCTTTCCTAAGAACGGAAAATTTATTTTTCCTCTCAGGTGTTGTAATACAAGTGATTTTGATGCTAAAATAACAATACAGGCCTTGTGATTAGTTTTTTTTAATCCTCTACTTGTGTTGTTTGGCTAATTTCTTATTCTTTATTACAATTATCAGTTTTTGCATGGTTTTTTTGTTGCATTTTATGAATTGTGTCAATCTACAAAAGTGAGAAATGCTCACCACTCCTTTGGTGCATCACCTATTAACATTAGTTTTAGATTTTTTACATCCTCTATCTCTATCACCTTTGGAATTTAGGGTAGGATTAGGAATATAAACCTCTGCAACTTGTAAGTGATAAATCTGACCAGAGGAGTTGAGGAACCAACCTCTAATTTGGAGATTCCTTTCCATTTTACAAGTCCCACACTTGGGGAGAGGATTCAATGTTGTGTAATCACACTGGATGCATGGGATGATCAAACTAGAAATTTGATCAACATCCAGGGGTGCTGTTGATTTGCAACAACAAATTTCCTTTGTGGCTTTTGACCACTTTGGAAAATTTCACCAAATCCTTCTGCACCTCTAACTCCCACCACCGACTTGACACATGTCACTTCTTAGATGCTCGGTGGGCCTTCTAAACTTTTCTCCATCCTCCACAAGCTTGTGGGCCAGTTTTTCCCTTTTGCACCTCCACCAACTCCTTGGTAAATTTTCCAACTTACCTCCACTGGCCCGACCTCCACCACCACATGGAAGCTTCTCATTGGATGTGGGCCTATTAAGGGAAAAATTCCCCAAAAAACTCCGTCGAGCCATAACTTTAAAAATATTTTGAGTTAGGAGGAAAATTTTACCTTTCTGGAAAGGTGAGGAAAAAACCTATCTAATGGAGCCATTTCCATAAACCCTTGAGTGCTTGAAATGTGTGAAATTTGAATTTTATGCACAAGGAAGGAAATAATGAAGGTAAGCTAGCCAAAATAAGTAGGGGATTCATTTTGGATAACAATTTGGAGGCTTTTAGGGGTCATCTACCTATTAGATGAATGATCAGTGGCCTTTGAAGCATCCATTGGGAATGGAGTCAAGCCTGATAACCAATTCTGATATGAACTATGAAAATATGACCTCTGAGCCACTTCAAAACCCACTGAAACTGGAGTTGTATTTCACCAAAATGCCACTAAAATGGACTATGCAAGAGAAAAACCAGCACCACAAAAACTATGTACAAAATTAGAAATCATACATACCCTAAGCGGGATATACAGAGTGTGCATAAGTACTTCTTTTGAAAGAAAACCTACCTACACTACTCTAACTTGAAGAAAAGGTGAGCTAAACAAACCCAACATCTGGTTGTGCAAAATATATTCCTTTATTCAAAATGGGCAGCCATGTAATTGATTTAGAGTTGATCATGGCTTCTTAGATGAGTGAAAAAATAACCATAAGGTGGTCCTCCACCCAAATCATCAAGGTATCAACATTAATGGAAAATACCTCCTCAAGCTGACCTACATTGGACTCCTAGAGGTATTGATGGTGACCCTTGGTACTTTGATGATCATCCTCATGCCCTAAAGTAGGCATGACTAGTTTTGGTTTCTCCTTTGGCTTCAATGAAGCTAAGTACCTAATCGGGCACGGTCTAATCCTTTGGATGTGTCCATATCTCTAAATTTCAACTCCATGAATGGAGCCTTCTTGTAAACCTTCCTGGATGGATGATGTGGAAGAAGTGGTGGAATTCTTATGCTCCTTCCCTTCCTCTGAAGATTATGGGATATTTAAATATTCCAATCTTGGTTCCAATGAGTTGTCACAAAAAACAAGCTGTTGTTTTTCAATGTTCTCCTTTGTTGCAATAGGCTCTTGATGTTGAAAAATGAATGGTGGAGAAGATAATGTTATAATTTTAGATGGATCCTCCTCAAGACATTCCTCTATGTCTGATAAAAAATCAAACTCTTCATTTTCCCACTACAAAAAATCTTTTTCCTCTTGCATGGTGACCTTAAAATATGCATTTTCTTCACCTTGTGCAACTTTATTCTCAAACATGAAACTTTTCAATTAAAACTCATCCAAAAAATCTGATTTTTGGAGAGATGAAATGGGAGAGAAACATGTAATTTCTTGTGCCTCTTGTTCATAATTTGGACCTTTTTTTTTCACCTCCATAATGGCTTCATCAATCAAATCAGCCCCTTCAAATAAAAGTAAAAATGTATCAATAATGCTTCCTTCTTCTATTATTGCAAAAATTGACTTGATCTCATCCATTTTCTCCTCTTCAATGGGATTTGGAGTTGGTTTTTCTTCCTCGACTGTTGTTAAAAAATCAGCCTTGTCTACCACTTATTCTTTATCCCTAAAACTAAAACTGTAAACCCTAAACCCTAAACAAGAAACTCTAAGTGCTAAATCCTAAACCTTAACCCATAAATCATAAAACCTAAATAATGAGCCCTAAAACTAAAACCACAAACACTAAACCATAAACCCTAAATTCTAAACACTAAACCCCTAAAAACCTAAGTATTGAACCATTAGCCCTAAACTCTAAAGCCTAAAGCCTAAACCCTAAAACCTAAATGCTAAATCTTAAACCCTAAATCCTAAACCCTAAACCTTAAGCCCTAAACCCTAAACACTAAACTATAAATGCTAAACCATAAATCATAAACCCTAAACACTAAACAGTAAACCCTAAATCGTAAACCTCATAAACCATAAACCTTTAACCCTAAACCCTAAACCCTAAACCCTAACACAAAACCCTAAACCCTAAACCCTAAATAATAATCCCTTAGCCCTAAACCTTAAACATTAAAACCTAAACGCTAAACCCTAAATCCTAAAGTCTAAACCCTAAGCACTAAAAAGTAAACCCATAACCCTAAAACCTAAACACTAAATCCTAAACCCTAAACACTTAAATATAAACCCTAAACCTTAAACTATAATCCCTTAACCCTAAACCCTAAGCCTTAAACCCTAAACACCCTAAATCATAAACTCCTTAAACCCTAACCCTTTATCCCTTAACCCAATACCCAAAACCCAAAACCCTTAGCCCTAAACCCTAAACCCCAAACCCCAAATACCAAACCGTAAACCATAAACCCTAAACCATTAGTCCTAAAACCTAAACCCCAAACTTGAGACCCTAAACCCTAAACCTTAAACCCCAAAACATAAACCTTGATCCCTCTACCCTTAACCTTAAACGCTTAAAACTAAAACCTAAACCAATAGTATTAAAACCTAAACCCTAAACCGTAAACCCTAAGCAAGAGACCCTAAACCCTAAAAACTAAACCCTAAAACATAAACCTTGAGCCCTCTTCCCTTAACCTTAAACCCTAAAAACTGAACCCTAAACCTAAAACCCTAAACCCTAAACTCTATACCCATATCCCTAAACCCTAAACACTAAAACATAAACACTAAATACTAATCCTTAATACTTTAAAACCTAAACCATAAACCATAAGCCCTAAACCCTAAAAACTCGATCCATAAAAACTAAAACATAAACAATAAACCATAACCCCTAAATCCTCATTTCTAATCCCTAAAACATGATCCCTTAACCTTAAACCCTAAAATCTAAACCCTAAACCTAAAACCCTAAACCCTAAACTCTATACCCATATCCCTAAACCCTAAACACTAAACCATAAACACTAAATACTAATCCCTAATACTTTAAAACATAAACCATAAATCATGAGCCCTAAACTCTAAAAACTTGATCCATAAAAACTAAAACATAAACAATAAACCATAACCCCTAAATCCTCATTTCTAATCCCTAAAACCTAAGCCCTAAACCCTATACCTTAAACCCTAAACCCCAAACCCTAAAACCTTAAACCCTAAAATCTAAACTATATACCCCTAAACCTTAAACCATAAACCCCCTTACAACTAAACATTAAACCCTAAACCCTAACCCCTAAGACCTAAACCCTAAGCACTAAACCCTACACCCTTAATCCTAAACCTTATACACTAAACCCTTAGCGCTAAACCCTAAACTATAACCCATAAACCTAAAACCCTAAACCCTAAATCCTAAACCCGTAGCACTAAATACTAAAACATAAACATTAAACCCTTAACCCTAAACCCCTAGCAATATAATCTCAATCTTGAAAACTAAAAAATAAACCATAAACCCTAAACCCTGATCCCTATACAAGTTCCCTAATCCCTTTTCCGTTAACCATAAACCCTAACCCATAAAACCTAAGAACTAATCCCTAAACCCTAACATCTAAATACTTTATCTTAAGCCCTAAACATAAAACCAAATAACTTAAAATATGAACCCAAAACCTTAAACCCTAAACCCTAAACCCTAAACTCTTAAAATTAAACACCCAAAAACCTAAATCTTAAACCCTTAACCCTAAACCCTAAACCCTAAACCTTAAACCCTGAACCCTGATCCCTAAACCCAAAACCCTAAATAATAAACCCTAAATCCTAAACCCTAAACCCTAAATTGTAAACCCCATATACCCTAACCCTTTAGCCCTAAACCCAAAACCCTAAACCCTTATCCCTTAAAACCCAAATCGTAAATTCCAAACCCTAAACCATAAACCCTAAACCCTTAGTCCTAAACCCTAAACACTAAACCCTAAAACCTAAACCCTAAACCCTAAACCCTACACCCTAAATCTTAAAGCTTATACTTGAAACCCTTAGTGCTAAACCCTAAACCATACACCATAAACCCAAAACCCTAAACCCGTAGACATAAATAATAAACCATAAACATTAAACCTTTAACCCTAAACCCCTATCCATATAATCGAAAGCTTGAAAACTAAAAAATAAAACATAAACCCTAAACCCTAAACACTGAGCCCTATACAAAGTTCCCTAAGCCCTTTACCATTAGCCCTAAACCCTAACATATAAATCTTGAGAACTAATCCCTAAACTCTAAACCCTAAATACTTTACCCTAAGCCCTAAATAAAAACCCATAGACCTTAAAACATTAACCCTATACCTTAAACCATAAACCCCAAACCCTAAACTCTTCACCTTAAGCACCATAAAACCTAAATCCTAAACCCTTAGTCCTAAACCCAAAACCCTAAACTGTAAACCATGAACCCTGATCCCTAAACCCTAAACCCTAAATAGTAAACCTTAAACACTAAACCCTAAATCCTAATGCATAAACCCTAAAAACAATATGCTAAATAAAAAACCCCATATGCCCTAACTCTGTAGCCCAAAACCCTAAACCCTTAGCTCTAAACCCTAAAACCCAAACCACAAATACCAAATCCTAAACCTTAAACCCTAAACCCTTAGTCCTAAACCCTAAACCCTAAAACATAAACCTTAACCCCTCATCCCTTAACCTTAAACCCTAATAATTAAACTCTAACCCCTCAGTCCTAAAACCTAAACCCTAAACCCTAAAGCCTAAACCCAAGACCCTAAACCCTAAACCCTAAAACATAAACCTTGAGCCCTTGACCCTTAACATTAAACCCTAAAAACTAAACACTAAACCTAAAACCCTAAACCCAAAATTATAAGCCCCCTAAACCCTAAACTTTATACCCATATCTGTAAACCCTAAACCCTATACCCCAAATGTTAAACCCAGATCCATAAAAACTAAAACATAAACAATAAACCATAAACCCTAAACCCTAACCCCTAAACCTTAAATCCTTAACGCTAAGCCATAAAACCTAATACATAAACCCTAAACCCCATACCCTAAAACCCTAAACCCTAAACCCTAAACAATAAACCACTAAACCTTGAACCATAAACCCCCTTAGCACTAAATACTAAACACTAAACCCTAAGCCCTAAGACCCAAACCTTAAACCCTAAACCCTAAACACTAAACCCTACGCTCAAAACCCTAAACCCTTAGCTTTATACACTAAACCATAAATCATAAACTTGAAACCCTAAAACCTAAACCCTTAACCCTTAGCCAAAAATTGTAAACCATAAATATTACACCCTAAACCTTAAACCCCTAGCCCTAAAATCTAAAATTTGAAAACTAAACAATAAACCCTAAACCCCGAGCCCTATAATATGTTCCCTAAACCATTTTCCCTTAAACCTAAACCCTAAACCATAAACCCTGAGCAATAATCCCTAAACCCTAAACCCTAAACCCTAAATACTTTATCCTAAGCCCTAAACCTAAAACCCTAGACCTTAAAATCTGAACCCTAAACCTCAAACCCTAAATTTTAAACCCACTAAACCCTAAATTGTAAACCCTTAGCCACAAACCCTAAACCCTATACCATCATACCTAAACAATTAACCGTATATAACCTGATCCTAAAACCCTAAACCCTAAACCCTTAGCCCCAAATCCTAATCCTTGAGTACTAAACCCTAAACCCTAAACCATAAATGATAAACTACATAAACCATAAATGATAAACTACATAAACCATAAAACCGTAACCCTTAGAAATAAAACTTAAACCCTGAACCCTGAATCTAAACCCTTGAGCACTAAAATACTAAAACTTTAATCCTAAACCCTAAACCCTAAAACCTAAATCCTTAGCCTCAAACACTAAAGCCTAAATGTTGAACTCTAATCACTTAACCCTAAACCATAAACCCTAAACTCTAGCCCATAAAACCTAAACTGGATGACCTTATCCCTAAACAATAATCCCTAAACCCATAAGCCATAACTTCTAAACCTATGATCCCTAAATCCTAAACCCTAAACCCTAAACCCTAAACTTTGATCCTTAAACCCTAAACCCTAAATCCTAAAGCTAATACCTAAACCCTAAACCCTAAACACAAAACCCTAAACCCTAAACCCTAAACCCTAAACCTTTATCCCTAAACCATAAACCCCAAACCCTAAACCCTAATCCCTTAGCCGTAAACCTTTAAACCTTGAGACCTAAACACTAAACTATAAACCCTAAACCATGAGCCAAAAATAGGAAACCCATATACCTAAACCATAAACCATAAACCCTAAACCCTAAAAAACTAAATTCTAAACCCTAAACACTTAAATATAAAGCCTAAAGCCTAAACCTTAAATTGTAAACCCTGAACCCTAAACCCTGAGACTTAAACCCTAAACACCCTAAACCCTAAACACTAAATCCCATACCCTATATTATATATCCTATACCCTCATCCCTAAACGCTTAACCCTTACCCCTTAACCCTGAGCCATAAAATGAAAAATCAAAACCCTAAATCTCAAGCCCTAAACCCTAAACCCTCAATCTTAAACACTAACCCCTTAACTCAAAACTATCAGCGCTAAATCCTACACCCTAAATCATAGCTCCTAAAACCTAAATATTGAGCCCTAAACCCTAAATTATTAACCTTAAACACCTAAAAACCTAAATCCTAAACCCTTGGCCCTACACCCTAAACCCTAAATGCTAAACCTTAAACCCTAAACCTTAAACCCTAAACCATGATCTATAAACCCTAAACCCTAAACACTAAATCCTAAATCCTAAACCATAAAGTGAAAACCCTCTAAACCATAAATATTAAACCCTTAGCCATAAACCCTAAACCCTAAACCATAAACCCTTACCCCCAAATCCTAAACCTTAAACACTAAACCCTTATCCCTAAACCCTAAACCCTAAATGATAAACCCAATAAACCCTTAACCTTTAAACATTAGCCATAAAACGTAAACCCTAAACACTAAACCAAAAACCTTGAGCAATAAAAAACTAAAACCTAAACCCTAAATCATAAAACCAAAAACCTAAACCCTAAACCTCAAACCCTAAACCCTAAACCCTAAACCCTGAACCCTAAACCCAAAACTCCAACCTATAAAACCTAAACCCTAAACCCTTATCCCTAAACCATAATGCATAAACCCATGATCCATAAACTCTAAACCCATGATCCCTAAACCCTAAACCCTAATCACTAAAAAATAAACCCTAAACCCTAAACCCTAAACATTAACCATTAACCATAAATCCTAAACCGTAAACCATAAAACCTAAACCCTAAACCCTAAACTCTAAGCCCTAAGCCTTAAACCCTAAACCCTAAATCATGAGCCCTAAATCCTTAAAACTAAACCCTAAACACTAAACCCTAAAACCTGAGCCCTAAACCCTAAACAATAAACCCTAAACCATAAATCCTAAAAACTTAAACCTAAACCATAAACCCTCTAAACCCTAAACCCTAAAACTTAAACCCTTAATTGAAAAAAATCTAAACCCTAAATACTAAATCCTTAGAAATAAACCCTAATCACTCATATATAAACCCTAAAAAATATATAACCTGCTACCTAAACCCTAAACTCTAAACCCTTAGCCCCAAATCCTAAACCATGAACACTAAACTGTCAGCCCTAAACCCTAAACTCTAAATGATAAACCTAATAAACCCTAAACCCTTAACCCTTGGCCATAAAACCTAAACCCTAAACACTAAACCTAAAGCCTTAACCTCTAAAAAACTAAAACCTAAATCCTAAACCAAAAACCCAAAAACCTAAACCCTTAGCCTCAAACACTAAACCCTAAACCCTAAACCCTAATCCCTAAACCATGAACCCTAAATCCCTAAACCCTAAACCCTAAACCCTAAACTCCAAACCCTATAAAACCTAAGCCCTAAACCCTAATCCCTTATCCCTCAACAATAATCCCTAAACCTTTGACCCATAAACTCTAAACCCTGAAAACCTCTAGACCTAAGCCCTAAACCCTAAAACCTAAACCATAATCCCTAAACCCTAAACCTTGACCCCTAAACCATAAACCCTAAACCCTAAACCCTAAACCCAAAAACTTAAAGACTAAATGCTAAACCCTAAATGCTAACTGTAAACTATAAACCATAAATCCTAAACCCTAAACCATAAACGATAAACCCTAAACTTTGAGCCCTAAACCCTAAACCCTAAACCCTAAATCATGAGCCCTAAACCCTAAACACTAAACCATAAACCTTGTGACCTAAACCCTAAACAATAAACCTTAAAAAGTAAATCATAAAAACTCAAACCTAAACCATAAACCCTCTAAACCCTAAATCGTAAACCCTCATCCCTTAACCCTAAAACTTAAAACCTAAACCCTAAAACTTGAGTTCTAAACCCTAAATCCTAAACCAAAAACCCAAAAACCTAAACCCTTAGCCTCAAACACTAAACCCTAAACCCTAAACCCTAATCCCTAAACCATGAACCCTAATCCCTAAACGTTAAACCCTAAACCCTAAACTCCAACCTATAAAACCTAAGCCCTAAACCCTAATCCCTTATCCCTCAACAATAATCCCTAAACCTTTGACCCATAAACTCTAAACCGATGAGACCTAAACCCTAAACCCTAAAAACTAAACCATAAACCCTAAACCCTAAACCTTGACCCCTAAACCATAAACCCTAAAAACTAAACCCTAAACCCAAAAACTTAAAGACTAAATGCTAAACCCTAAATGCTAACTGTAAACTATAAACCATAAATCCTAAACCCTAAACCATAAACGATAAACCCGAAACTTTGAGCCCTAAACCCTAAACCCTAAACCCTAAATCATGAGCCCTAAACCCTAAACACTAAACCCTAAACCCTGTGACCTAAACCCTAAACAATAAACCTTAAAAAGTAAATCATAAAAAATCAAACCTAAACCATAAACCCTCTAAACCGTAAACTGTAAACCCTCATCCCTTAACCCTAAAACTTAAAACCTAAACCCTAAAACTTGAGTTGTAAACCCGAAACCCTAAACCCCAAACACTAAATATCAACCCTAAACCCTAAACCGTAAACCCTAAACTCTAAACCCTAAACACTAAACCCTAAAACCTCAGCCTTAAATCCTAAAAATTGAGCCATAACCTTGAAACCCTAAACACTAAATATTAAACCCTAAACCCAAAAGAATAAATCTAAAACCCTAAACCACGAGCTCTGATCACTAAACCCTAAAAAATAGATGTTAATCCATAAAATTTAACCCCTAAACCCTAAATGCTAAACCCTAAACCATGATCTACCTAAAACTTGTATCCCCTAAACCCTAAACCCTATACCCTAATCCCTAAAACATAAAACGAAAACATTAAACACTAAATCCTAAACCCTAATCCTTAAAACCTAAATCCTAAACCCTAAACCCTAATCCCTAAACTGTAATCCCTTAGCCCTAAACCTTAAAGCCTAAAACCTATGATCTAAACCCTAAACCCTAAACCTTGAGTCATAAAAAGTAAACCCATAGTCCTAAATTGTAAACCTTGAGCCCTAAACCCTAAACCCTAAAATGTAAACCATCAACCCTAAACCCTTACCCCTAAACCCTAAACCATAAATAATAAACCCTAAACCTTAAACCCTAATCCTTAGAAACTAAAACCTAAACTCTAAACACCCTAAACCCTAAACCCTAAAATGTAAACCCTGAACCATAAACCATGAGCCTTAAATCCTAAACACTAAACCCTAAACCCTATATCCTATATTCTAATCCCTAAACCCTAAATGCTTAACCCTTAATCCTTAAACCTTAACCTTGAGTCCTAAACCATAAAGTCCAAACCATAAATTGTGAGCCCTAAACCCTGAACCCTAAACACCTAGAACTAAAATGAAAACTGTAAACCCTAAACCCTTAGCCATAAACCCTAAAAAAGAAACTCTAAGTACTAAATCTTAAACCAAAAATCATAAATCCTAAAACCTAAACAATGAGCCCTAAACCCCAAACCCCAAACCATAAACCCTAAAGCATAAACTCTAAATCCTAAACACTTAAAAACCTAAATCCTAAACCCTAAACCCAAAACCTTGACCCCTAAACTCTAAACTATAAATCTCTAGCCCTGAACCCAAAACCCTAAACACTAAACCATAAATCATAAACCCTAAAACCTAAACACTAAACACGAAATCATAAACCCCATAAACCCTAAAACCTAAATCGTAAACAATAAACTTTGAGCCCTATACCCTAAACCCAAAACCCTAAGTTGTAATCCCTAAATCCTAAACCACTAGCCCTAAACCCTAAACCCTAAACACTAAGCCCTAAACCCTAAAACCAAAACATTAAAACCTAAACCATAAAATACCTAAACCCTTAGTCCTAAACTATAAACCCTAAACACTAAAACCTAAGCCCTAAACCCTAAACCCCTAGCTCTAAACCCTAAACCCTAAACTATAAACACTAAACTATAAACCCTAAACAATAAACCCTAATACCTGAAACCTAAAACCTTAACCCTAAAAACTATAAGACCTAAACCCTAAAACCTAAACCCTTAGATATAAACCCTAAACCTTTAACCCTATAAACTTAAACCTAAACCCTAAACCCTAAACCCTAATCCCTAAGCCCTTAATGTTAAGCCCTAAACAATAAACCATGAACCCTAAACCCTAAACCATAAACCCAAAACTTTAAGCCCTAAACACTGAATCATAAACCCTAAACTCTAAATCCTAAACCCTAAACACCAAACCCCAAACCCTAAACCCTAAACATCTAAACCACTAAAACCTAAACCCTAAACTAAACCCTAAAAATTAGACCTTAAACCCCCTAAACCCTTAGTCATAAACCCTATAACCCTAAACCAATTAAACCTTAACCTTAAACCCTTAACACTAAACCCTAAACCCTAAACGCTAAACCCTAAATCCCGTCAATCCAAACTACTGCTAAAATTTATCCCTAAACCCTAAACCATATAATCTTGATCCCTAAAACCAAAAACCTAAAAACCTAAACCCTAATACCCTAAACCATAAACCCTAAACACCTAAACACTTAAACGCTTAAACCCTTAGTCCCTAAACCCTAAACCCTAAACCCTAAACCACTAAACACGTAAATCATAAACTGTAAACCCTGACAGGGATAAATTCTAAAGGCATAAACCGTAATCCATAAAGCATCTAACTCACCTAAACACTAAACACATTTAGACCCTAACCCTAAACCCTAAACCCTTAGATCTCAACACTAAACCCTATACCCTAATGCCTAAACCCTTAAACCTAAAACCTAAACGTTAAAGAATAAACCCTTAGCACTACGTAAGCCACCTAAACCCTAAACCCTAAATCTAAATACCTAAAAACTACTCCCTAAACCCTAAAACCTAAATGATAAACCCTAAAACCTAAACCCTAAACACTAAACCTTAAACCCTCAACCCCTGGGCCCTAAAACCCATTAGATCCGTAAACCTTAATACACTCTAAATTGTAAACCCCAAACCCTGACCCCTATACATTAATCCCATAAACCCTAAGTCGTAATCCCTAAACCCTAAACACTCAGCCCTAAACCCTAAACCCTAAAACTAAAAAAAGAAATATTAAACCCTAAACCCTAAAGAATAAATCTTAACCCCTAAACCCAAAATAATATATCTTAAACCCTAAATCACTAAACCCTAAACTCTAAACTTTAAACCCTCAGACCCTAAGCCCTAAAACCTGAACCCTAAACCCTAAACTCCATAAACCCCCTAAACCATTAGTCACTAAACCATAAACTCTAAGACCTAAACCCCTAACTGCTAAAACCCTAAAACCATAAACCTATAAACACTAAAATCTAAACCCTAAACCATATACACGTTGATCCCTAAAACCTAAAACCTAAACCCTTAAACACCATAAGCAGTAAACTCTAAACCCTAAAACCTAAACCATAAACTCCTTAAACCCTAACACATAAGCCTTTAGTCATAAACCCTAAACCTTTAACCCTAAACACTAAAACCTAAACCCTAAACCCTAAACCCTTAATCCTAAATCCTAAACACTAATACAAAAATCCCTAAACCATAAAGCCTAAAGCATCTAAACCATATACCCTAATCCCTAATCCCTGAAACCATTAACATTAATCACTAAAAATAAACCATGACACCATAAACACTAAACCATAAACCCTTAGCCCTAAAACCTAAACCCTAAACCTTGAGCCATAAACACTTATATTCTAAACAATAAACTTTAAATCCTAAAAACTAAACACCATATCCCAAACCCTAAATCACTATACCCTAAACCCCCTAAACCCTAAACCCTTATACCATGATCCCTAAAACATAAAGTCTTAAACCATCAACCCTGAATCCCTAAACCATAAACACTAAACTCTAAAGTCCTAAAAATAAAACCATAAAACCTTAGACCCTTAAACCCTAAACCCTAAACTGTAAAACCCCTAAGACCTTAAAGCCTAAATTCTTAAATCCTGTAATTCCATAAACCCTAAACCTTGAGTCCCTAAACCCCCAAATCCATAAGCTAAACCATAAACCCCAAACCCCCTAAAATTTAAACCCTAAAATCCTTATCCCTAAATGGTAAATCCTAAGTCATAAACAATATACCTTGAACTTTAAACCATAAACCATTAGCGCTAACCACTAAACCATAAACCCTAAAGACAAAATCATGATACCCTAAAGCCCTAAACCCTAAACCATGAACAATAAACCCCAAATACTAAACCCTAAACCTTGTAAACCCTAAAACCGTAAAACCTTTAGCACGTACATCCTAAAGTATCAACCCCATAAACCCTAAAACATATAGCTAACTAAACCCTAAACCCTAAACACTTAGCCCTATAATCCCAAAACCATAAAATCTTCAACCCTAAGACCATAAATCCCTAAACCCAAAACCCTCAACACCTAAACCCAAAACCCTAAACCCTAAACCTTGAGCCCTAATACACTAAACCCTAAATCCATAAACCTTGAGCCCTAAAATTTATAACCCTAAAACCTAAACCCTAATCCCTAATCCATAAACCCTAAGCCCTTAAACCCTAAACTGCAAACTCTAAACACTAAACCCTAGACCCTAAACCCTAAATCCTATTATCCCTGAAATCCTAAAAAACTAGAATGTATAAACCCTAAACACTGAGACCTACACCCTAAACATATGAACTCGTAAATCCCTACACACCCTAAACCACTAGTTCCTAAACTCCTAAACCCTAAATCCAAAACCCTAATCCTAAATCTTAAAGCTTAAACCATAATCTCCTAAACCACTAAACCCTAAACCCTAAACCCTAAATCCTTAAACCCTAAACCTTAAGCCCTAAACCCTAAACCCTAAGCCCTAAACCCTAAAGCTCTTAGTCCTAAATGCCCACAAACCATAAACACTAAACCCTAAGCTCTAAGGCCTAAACCCTGTTAGCTCTAAATTCACCCTAAACCCTAAATTTGAAAACATGCATCAAACTCTAAAGTCCCAGGCAAATAGATAAAGTCATGATCCCTAAAATTCATGAAACCTAGGGTAACCTCATATTTTTCGTAACTCCCCTAAACCAAGTAGAAGACCTAAAGTTCTTAGTCATAAACCCTGAAACCTTCTATCCTAAAAACTAAACCCTAAACCAGGAAAAATCACTTAAAATGGCTTAAGTCCTAAACCCTAAAACCATTTGAGACAAGTGGGACCCTAAAAGGCGCAAAATCGGCCGAAATGAGCACAGGCGGCCCCATAAGCAATTGGGATCATCTGGGACCCTAAGTACGCGGCTAATCCCTAAGAGCCTTAATGTTAAACCCTAAATAATAAACCATTGAGCCCTAAACTTCTAAGACCATAAACCCTTAGCCCTAAACCCTAAACCAAAAGACCCTAATCGGCCTAAACGGGCTAAATGAGTCAAGGCAGCCCTAAACAGTCTGGGAATTCTAAACCCTAAAGTACGCAAACCGGCCGGATTGAACCCTAAACCCTGAGAACTCTTAGAACCGGAACCCTAAGGACCCTAAAGGGCGCTAAACCCTTAGTCATAAACCGGGTGATACCCTAAACCCTAAACGGTCCTAAACCTATCAACCCTGGGACCTTAAACCCTTAACGACTAAACCCTAAACCAGCCGAACCGGGTGAAATGTTAACAAGCCTTTATCCCTAAACAACTGGGACATGCTGGGACCCTAAATTGGCACGAACCGGCTTGATCTACCTAAAATCAGCACAACCTAGCACTGTGCTAAATGGGACCCAAGGGACGCATGAGACGCGATAAACCCTAATTCATGATCCCTAAGGCACCTAAGACCCAAAGTCACCCTTTGGTCCGGAAACTTCTAAACGGCCTAAAACTTTTGACTCCTAAACTCCGATTATCCCTAAAACCTAAACCCTAAATACTGGAACGAGCATAAACAGTAAACCTCTACACAGATAAAGCCTAAAGCCTAAATTTCTTAATCAATAATGAGCCTGTATATATGCTAAACCCTAAACGATTAGACCCCATATTCGGCTAAACCATAAACCCAATAGACCTCATTCCCGTCAAATGACAGAAAACGCCTGCTAGACCCTAAATACCTAAACCATTACCCTAGAATACTATAACTGTTAAATTTCTCAATGAAATCGCACTAAATTGGTAAACCCTTGGCACTACGTAAGCTACCTAAACCCTAACTGTAAATCAAAAACCCTAAGAAATTACTCAGATTAAAACCATAAAACCTAAATGGGTTAAACCTTAAAACCTAAACGTGGCCGGGTTCAGAACACTAAACTATTTGGTACCCTGAGGCCTAAATCCTATAGTATAAACACTAAACCCTCAACCATAAACCATAAATCCTTAGCCCTAGACCCTAAAAACTTTACCCTAAACCCTAAAGCCTAAAGCATAAATCCTAAATCCTAACCTATAACCCATAAACCCTAAACCTAAACCCTTATCCCTAATCCCTAATCCCTAAACCCTAAACCCCAAACCCTAACTAAAACCTGAATAATAAACCAAAAACCCTAAACCCTAAACCATAAACACCTTATCACTAAACCCTAAACCTCATAAAACCTTAAGCCCTAAACCCTAAACAAAAAATCATAAACTCTAAACCCTAAACCCTAAACCTTGAGCCCTAAACCCTAAACCATAAATGACAAGCCTTAAATAATAAACCCTAAAACCCTAGCCCTAAACCCTAAACCCTAAACAATAAATTATAAACTCTAAACCCTAAGCCCTAAACCTTATAACCTAAAACCTAAGCCATAAACCCTAAATATTACTGTGAATGCATTTTGCTAGATTATGGAGAACTGTCATCACCTCTTCTAGTGTGCACTTTGCCTCTGTATTTCACACATTTAGAGACTACTCTCCCATCCTCCTTTTCTGGTGTATCACCGTGTTAGTGTAGGCTTTCATTTTATGTATTCTCTTTCCCTGGTCCCTTGGAAATTTAGATTAGAATAGTTAGCTTATCCTGCATTAGAGTAGATTGTGGCTGGTAGTTTAGGAGCAAGAACCAGCTTTCTCTAGAGGTCTATCTCAAGTAGCAAGTCCCACAACTTGGAGATAGTACCCATGCTATCCAATCACACTGGATGCTTAGAGTGATCAAACTAGAAATCTGATCAACATCCAGGGGTGCTGTGATTTGGTGATAACAATTCCTAAACCCTAAACCCTAAACCTTAAACCCTAAACCCTAAACCCTAAATGCGAAACACTAAACCCTAAATCCTAAACCCTAAAACATAAACACTAAACACTGAAAACTAAATTGTAAACCCCATAAACCCTAACCCTTCATCCCTAAATCCCAAACACTAAACCCTTAGCCCTAAACACTAAACTCAAAACCCCAATCACCAAACCATAAACTGTTAATCCTAAAACCTTAGTACTAAACCCTAAACCATAAACCATAAACCATAAACCTTGAGCCCTTAGCCATTAACCATAAAAGCTAAAAAATAAACCCCCTAAACCCTAAACCCTATACCCATATCCATAAATCCTAAACACTAAACCCTAAACCTTAAACGCTAAAGACTAAGCCCTAATACATAAAACCTAAACTTTAAACCATGAGCCCTAAACCCTAACCTTAAAAGCTGATCCATAAAAATTAAAATGTAAACAAAAAACCATAAACCTTGCACCATAACCCCTAACCCATAAACCCTAAATCCTCATCCTTAAACCCTAAACCCTATACCTTAAACCCTAAACACCAAACCCTAAGAAACTAAACCCTAAACCCTAAGCCATAAACCCCTAAACCTTAAACCATAAACCCCCTTAGCACTAAATACTAAACCCTAAACCCTAAGACCTAAGATCTAAACCTTAAAGTCTAAACCCTAAACCATAAACCCTACACCCTAAACCCTAAACCTTATACCCTAAACCCTTAGCCCTAAATCATAAACCATAAAACATAAACCCAAAAACCCTAACACCTAAACCCTAAACCCTAAAACCTTACCCCCAAATCCTAAACAATAAACATCAAACCCAAAAACCTAAACCCCAAATGCTAAACACCTATCCCTAAACTCTAAACCTTAAAAACTAAACCAAAAACTGTAAACCCTAAACCCTAAACCCTAAGCCCTAAACTCTTTTCCCTTAACCCAAGACCCTAAACCATAAACCCTAAGCACTAATCCTTAAACCCTAAACCCTAAATACTTTATTCTAATCCCTAAACCTAAAACCCTAGACCCTAATATCTAAACGCTAAACACTAAATTTAAAACCCTCTAAATCCTAAATAGTAAACCCTTAGTGATAAACCCTAAACCCTCAGATATAAACCCTAAAAAATATATAACTTGATCCCTAAACCCTAAACCCTTAGCACCAAATCCTAAACCTTGAACACTAAACCCTTAGCCCTAAACCCTAAACCCTAAATGATAAACCCAATAAACCCTTAACCCTTAACCCTTAGCCATAAAACCTAAACCCTAAAACCTGAACCCAAAACCTTGAGCATTAAAAAACTAAAACCTAAACCCTAAACCATAAACCCTTAGCCTCAAACCCTAAACCCTAATCCCTAAACCTTGAACCCTAAACCCTAAACTCCAACCTATAAAACCTAAGCCCTAAACCCTAAACCCTTATCCCTAAACAATAATCCCTAAACCCATGAGCCATAAACTCTAAACCCATGAGCCCTAATCCCTAAACCCTAAACCCTAAACCATAAACCTTGACCCCTAAACCCTAAACCCTAACAACTAAACCTTAAAGCATAAATCCTAAACCCTAAATGTAAAGTGTAAACCATAAACCATAAATCCTAAACCATAAACCCTAAAATTTGAGCCCTATACCCTAAACCCTAAACCTGAAACCCCAAATCATGAGCCATAAATCATAAAAAATAAACCCTAAAAACTAAACCCTAAAACATAAGCCCTAAACCCTAAACAATAAACACTGAACCATAAATCCTAAAAAACCAAACCTAAACCATAAACCCTATAAACCCTAAACCCTAAAACCTTAGCCTTTAACCCTAAAACTTAAATTCTAAACCCTAAACCTTGATCTATAAACCCCAAATCATAAAGCCCAAACACTAAATATTAAACCCTAAACCCTAAACCATAAATATTAAACCCTAAACCATAAACCATAAACAATAAACCTAGACCCAAAACCCTAAATCCTAAACCCTAAACTCTAAACCCTAAACACTAAACCTTAAACCCTCATCTTAAACCCTAAACATTAAGCCCTAAACCCTAAACCCTAAACCTTAAACATTAATATTAAACCCTAAACCCTAAAGACTAAATATTTAGAATTTAGGGTTTAGGGTTTAGTGTTTAGGGATATGGGTATAGAGTTTATGGTTTAGGTGGTTTACAGTTTTGGGTTTAGGGTTTTGGGTTTTGGGTTTAAGGTTAAGGGTGAAGGGCTTAAGGTTTATATTTTAGGGTTTAGTGTTTAGGGTTTAGGGTCTCAGGTTTAGTGTTTAGGGTTTAATATTATTGCTTTAGGGTTTCATTTCAAGGGTTTAAGGTTAAGGGCTTAGGGCTCAAGGTTTATGTTTTAGGTTTTAGGGTCTCGAGTTTAGGTTTTAGGGTTTAGGACTAATGGTTTAGGGTTTATGGTGTATAGTTTGGTATTTAGAGTTTGGAATTTAGGGTTTAGGGCTAATGGTTTTGGGTTTTGGGTTAAGTGTTAAAGGGTTAGGGTTTAAGGGGTTTATGATTTAGGGTTTAGGGTTTAGGATTTAGGTTTTAGTGTTTAGGTTTTATTGTTTAGGATTTAGGGTTTAGGGACCAGGGTTTAAGGTTTGGGCTAATGGTTTAGGATTTAGTTTTTAGGGTGTTTAAGGTTAAGAGTTTAGGGTTTAGGGTTTAATGTTTGGGGTTTGGGTTTTAGGGCTCAATTTTTAGGTTATAGGATTTAGGATTTGGGGTTTAGGATTTAGTGCTCATAGTTTCAAGTTAAGGGTTTATGGTTAAGGGATTAGGGTTTAAGATTGAGGGTTTAGGGTTTAGGGTTTTTGATTTAGGTCTAGGAATTTAGGGTTTTAGGGTTTAGGGTTTAGATTTTAGGGTTTATGGCTCAGGGTTAAGGTTTAAGGGTTAAGGTTTTATGGATCAAGGTATAGGATATAGGATAAATGGTTTAGTGTTTAGGTTTTAGGGTGTTTAGGGTTTAAGGATTTGGTTTTATGGTTAAGGGTTTATAGTTTAATGTTTAGGGTTTATATTTAAGTGTTTAGGGTTTAAGATTTAGTGTTTAGGTTTTATACCCGATACCATGATCCCTAAAACATAAAACTTAAACCCTAAAGGGCTAAGGTCCCTAAACCATAAGCACTAAACTCTAAAGCATAAAGCCTAAAACCCTACACCTAAACCCTAAAGGGATAAAACCCCTAAACCTTAAACCCTAGGGTCCTTAGCCCTTAAAATTAAACAAACCCATGGTCAAGCAGCTAAAGGTTTAGGGTTTATGAGAAACCCAATTTAGAGTTTAGAAATGATTAGAAAATATGGTTTAGAGATTTAGGGCTACTAAATGTTTATGTTTTCAAAAATTACCCTTGATGGCTAAAACCATTTAGAGGTTTAGGATTTAGGATTTAAAGTTTATCAGTGGTAGGTTAATACTGAGTTTGCAACAATTTAGAAGAACAAGAACTAAGAGGTTTAAGAATCAGCAGTCTATTGGGTGGTGAGGGTTTAAGGTTTAGTCCATGTTGGAACTTTAGCCCAAGGGATCAAAATGCTGATCCAATTTGCACTGCCATTTATCAGTCATCATGGTTTAGGAAGAAAAACCTGCTCAAAATCCCATTGTTTGAGGAGCAAATGGATGAGATCAAGTTTAGTTTTTACAACACAAAAGAAGGAAGCACTATTGAATACATTTTTGGACTTTCATTTGAAGGGTGCTTATTTTATTGATGAATTCATTGTGGATGTGAACAAAATAGGCTCCATATCCCATTGAAGAGGAGAAAATGGATGATAGACATTTCATGTTTCTCTCCCACTTCATCTCTCCAAAAATATTTTTTTCTAGATGAGTTCGAATTGACAAGTTTCATGTTTGAGAATGAAGCTACACATGGTGAAGAAAATATAGATTTGGAGGTCACCATGCTAGAGGGAAAAGCTTTGTTATAGTAGGACAGCAAAGAGTTTGATTGTTTATCAGACTTAGAGGAATGTCTTGAGGAGGAGCCAGCATAAATTATAACATTATCTTCTCCACCATTCATTATTCAACATCAAGAGCCTGTTGCCAGAAAGGAGAACATTAAATAATAACAGCCTATTTTTTGTGACAACTCATTGGAACCAAGATTGGAAGATTTAAAGCTTCCATGTTCTTCAGAGGAAGAGAAAGAGCATAAAAATTCCACCACTTCTTCCACATCTTCCATCCAGGAAGGTTTACAAGAAGGCTCCATTCTTGGAGCTAAAATTCAAAGCTATGGACACATCCAAAGGATCAGACCATGCCCGATCAGGTACTTAGATTCATTGAAGCCAAAGGAGAAACCAAAACTAGTCATGCCTACTTCAGGGCATGAGGATTAGCATAAGAGTATCAAGGGTCACCATCAATACCTCAAGGAGTCCAATGTAGGTCAGCTTGAGGAGGTATTTTTCATTAATGTTGATACCTTGATGATTTGGGTGGAGGACCAACTTATGGTTACTTTTTCACTCATCCAAGCAGCCATGATCTGCTCAAATCAATTACATGGCTTCCCATTTTGAATAAAGGAAGCTATTTTACAAAACCAGTTGTTGGGTTTGTTTAACTCACCTTTGCTTCTAGTTAAAGTAGTGTAGGTAGGTTTTCTTTCAGTAGAAGAAGTGCTTGTGTGCACTCTACATATACCACTTGGGGTATGTATGATTTCTAATTTTTTACATAATTTTTGTTGTGTTGGTTTTACTCTTGCACAATCCATTTGTGTGGCATTTTGGTGAAAAACAACTCCAGTTTTAGTGGGTTTCAAAGTGGATCAAAGGTCATATTTTCATATTTCATATCAAAATTGGTTATCAGGCTTGACTCCATGCCCAATGGATGCTTCAAAGGCCACTGATCATTCATCTAGCAGGTAGATGACCCCTAAGAGTCACCAAATTACTATCCAAAATGGGTCCGCTGCTTATTTTAGATAACTTGCCTTCATTCTTTCCTTCCTTATTTATTCCTACCTTCAATTTTCACACATTTTAAGCACTCAAGAGTTTCTAGAAATGGCTCCATTAGATAGGGTTTTTCCTCACCTTTCTAAAAAGGTAAAATTTTCCTCCTAACTCCAAATATTTTGAAAGTTATGGCTCGGTGGAGTTTTTTGGGGAATTTTTCCCTTAATAGGCCCACATCCAATGAGAATCTTCCATGTGGAAGTGGAGGTTGGCCCAGTAGAGGTAAGTTGGAAAATTTTCCAAGGAGTTGGTGGAGGCAGAAAAGGGAAAAACAGGCCCGTAAGCCCGCAGAGGATGGAGAAAATTTTAGATTGCCCACCGAGCATCCAAGAAGTGACACATGTCCAGTCAATGGTGGGGGTCAGAGGTACAGAAGGATTTGGTGAAATTTTCCAAATCGGTCAAAAGGCACAAAGGAAAATGTTAAATCACATCCCTGTGGAGCGATCAAGCACTGACACGTGGCAGTAAAGCGGCGGAGCGCGGACTAATTTTGTGAAATTTTCGCAAGGCAAAAATAAAAGGAGAAAAGGTGAGGTTTGACCCCGCATTCCTATCAATGAATGGGAAAGTGACATGTGGTAGTAGAGCAGCAGGGTGCGGGGAATTTTTGGGAAATTTTCCCAAATTTAAAAAAGGGGAAAATTTTTAAGTTTTGGCCCGCCAACCTAATTTTTGCCCTAAAATTGTTATTTTCTCCCTAAATCTTCAGAGGACTAGAGCTCATATTTTCACATTCATTATATCATTGGAAATATGTTGAAATTATCCACACGATGGACTATTCAAGTTTATTTTTTGGTGGATTTTAGTGGGAGAAAAATGAGAAAACATCTCTAGCATGTAAAAAAATCAGAAATGATATTCAACCACAAAAATTAATGAAGTATGGGTCATTTTTTAGATCTGTAGAGTGATGTACTTTGGTGTATGGGTTTTTCCATGAAGCCCATAACCTTGTAGGTGAAATTGAAGGAATTTGATATGTATTTGAACTCATAAATCATTTTTCCCACATTTTTTGCTTTCCCTTCTTCTGCTTCACAAATAAAAGCCAGTTTTGGCTCATTTGTAAAAGGTTGGATGTTATTGCTTATAAAAGATCTTATTTCCTCCTTAGCAGGTGTATTTGAAGGAGTCTCATACCTCCCATGGAGATTGTAACACATTTTTTTCCTCCTTTCCAATGGAATGAATTGTATCAAATTTAGGCATGATAATGTATATTTTCTGATCAATTTTAAATCCTCTCATGCATTTATTATTGTCTTCTGATCCTTCATTGCATTCTAGTAATTTGTGCATGTTTTTTTGCTGTATCTTCATGATTTGTGTCTATTTTTACAAAGTAAGGAGTTCAACACTCCTTTGTTGTACCACCTCTTTGTTGTTTTTTCTTAGTTTTGTTTCCATTTCCATGTTTTCTCTCAACCATGTCTCCTTGGTAGTTTTAGAGTAGGAATTTTGAATCAGAAACTCTGTAAAAATTTCATGCATACACCTAAACAAAGGAGTATGAACCAGTCTCAATCTAGAGAGTTTTCCCCATTTGTAAGGTCCCAAACCTTGGAGAAATCTCAATGTTGTGCATTCACACCAGATGAGTTTGCCTTAGAAAAGTAGATCTATAAATCATTTGGGGGTGTTGTGAATTTATACTAACAGTTTAGGATTTAGGGTTTAATGTTTAGTGTTTAGGGTTTAGGATTTACGGTTTAGTGTTTAGGGTTTAGTGTTTAGGGTTTAAGGTTTAGGATTTAGGGTTTAAGGTTTAACATTTAGGTTTTAGGTTTTAGGGTTTAGGGTTTAGAGTTTAGTGCTAAGGGTTTAAGATTTAGGTTTTTTGGGGGTTCAGGGTTTATGGTTTAAAGTTTGGGGTTTTAGGTTTAGGGATCAATGTTTAGGTTTTATAAATTATGAGTTAGGGTTTAGTATTTAGCACTTAGAGTTTCTTGTTTAGCATTTATGGCTAAAGGTTTAGGGTTTACAGTTTTAGTTTTAGGGCTAGGTATTTATGGTCTAAGGTTTAGGGATTAGAATTTATGGTTCACACTTTAGGGTTTATGGCTCAGGGTTAAGGGTTAAGGATTTAGGGTTTAGAGATAAAAATATAGGATATAGGGTATAGCGTTTATTGTTTAGGGGTTAGGGTATTTAGGGTTTAAGGTTCAGGGTTTACAATTTAAGGTTGAGGGTTGAGGGTTTAAGGTTTATATTTTAGTGTTTAGGGTTTAGGGTTTAGTGTTTAGGGATCAAGGTTTAGGGTTTAGGGTTTAGGGATTAGGGATAAAGGTTTAGGGTTTACAGTTTATGGTTTAGGGTTTAGGGTTTATGACTCAAGGTTTATAGTTTAGGGTTATGGGTTTACTTGTTAGAGCTCAGGGTTTAGGGTTTAGGGTTTAGGTCTCATGGTTTAGGGTTTAAGGTTTATGGCTAAGGGATTATGATTTAGGGCTTAGGTTTTATTGTTTGGGATTTATATTTTAAGGCTTAGGCTTTAGGCTTTAGTGTATAAGGTTTTGGTTTTAGGTTTTAGGGATCAGGGTATAATATTTAGGGTTTAGGGTTTAGGGCTCATGGTTTAGATTTTAGTGTTTAGGGGGTTTATGATTTACAGTTTAGTGTTTAGGGTTTAACATATAGGATTTAAGGCTTAGAGTTTAGGATTTAGTGGTTAGGGTTTAGGGGGCTTATGTTTTAAGGGGTTCATGGTTAAATGTTTAGGGTTTAGGCTTTAGTGGTCAAAGCTTAGTGTTTAGGGTTTAGTGTTTACATTTTAGGGCTAGGGGTTTAAGGTTTAGATTTTAGGGCTAAGAGTTTAGGTTTTAGGGTTTAGTGGTCAAAACTCAAGGTTTAGGGTTTAGGGTTTAAGATTTAGTCTTTAGGGTTTAGGGTTTAATATTTTATTTTTGGGGTTTAAAGTTTAGCATTTAGGGATCAAGGTTTAGGGTTTAGGGTTTATGGTTTAAGACTGAGGGTTTACAGTTTAGGTTTTAATGTTTAGGATTCATGGTTTAGGGTTTAGGTCTCAGGGTTTAGGGTTTTGTTTTTAGGGTTTAGTGACAAGGATTTAGGTATTGTGATTTAGGGTTTAGGGCTAAGGGTTTAGGTTTTAGGGTTTAGTAGTTATGGTTTAGGGTTTAGCATTTAGTTTTTAGCATTTAGGGTTTATGATTTAGTGATTAGGGTTAAGGTTTTAGGGTTTAGGGTTTATGGTTGAGGGGTTATGTTTTAGGGTTTATTGTTTAAGGTTTAGTTCTTAGGGTTTAGGGATTAGGGTTTAGTCTTTAGTACTAAGGGGGTTTATGGTCTATGGTTTAAATTTTAGGGGTTTAGGTTTTAGGTTTTAGGTTCTCAGGGTTTAGGGCTTAGGGATGAGGGTTTAAGGTTTAGGGTTTAGGGGTTAGGGTTTAGCGTTTAGGGTTTATGGTTTATGTTTTATGTTTTAGCATTTAGAGCTCATGGTTTAGGCTTTAGGCTTTATGTTTTATGGCTTACGGTTTAGGTTTTAGTTGTTTAGTGCTCATGATTTTTGGTTAAGGGTTCATATTATTTATATTTTAGGGCCAAGGGTTTAGTGTTTAGGATTTAGGCTTTGGGGTTAAATGATTTAGGGTTTAGGTTTTAGTGTTTAGGTCTAAGGGTTTAGGGATAAGGTTATATAAGGTTTAGTGTTTAGGGTTTAGGTCTCATGGTATAGGGTTTAGGGTTTAGGGATAAGGGTTTACAGTTTAGGGTAAGAGGGTTTTTAGTTTAGGGTTTAAGGTTCAAATATTAGGGTTTAGGGTTTCAGGTTTAGGGCTTATGGAAAAGATTTTAGGATTTAGGATTTAAGGTTTAGGGATTAGGGCTCAGGGTTTAGGTTTTAGGGTTTAGGGTAAAGGGTTTAGGTCTTAGGGTAAAGGGTTTAGGGCTCATGGTTTAATTTTCATGGTTTAATGTTCAGGGTTTAGATTTTATGTTTAGGGGTTTAGGGTTTAGGTTTTAAGAATTAAAGTTTAGGGTTTAGGGGATTTATAGTTTAATGTTTGAGGTTTAGGGTGTAGGATATAGGGATCAGGGTTTAGGGTTTAGGGTTTAGGGTTTAGGGCTTAAGGTTTAGGGTTTACTATTTAGTTCTATGGGGGTTTATAGTTTAGGGGTTTATGGTTTATGGTTTTAGTTTTTGGGGTTTAGGCTATAGGTTTTAGGGTTTAAGGCTCGAGGTTTAGGGCTCTGGGCTAAGGGTTTAGGGTTTTGGGTTTAGGGTTTAGGTCTCTAGGTGTAGTGTGTAGGGATTAGGGGAGTTAGGGTTTAGGGGTTTGGGTTTAGTGTTTATGTTTTTATTTTTAGGGTTTAAGGATAAGGGGTCAGGGCTTAAGGTTTATATTTTAGGGTTTTTTGTTTATGTTTTAGGCTTTAGGGTTGAGGACTAAGTGTTTAAGGTTAAGGGTTTGGGGGTTAGGGGTTAGTGATTAGGGTTTGGGTTTTATGGTTTAGGATTTAGGGTTTAGGGCTAAGGGTTTTGAGTTTTCATTTTAGGGTTTATGGCTAGGGTTTTAGGTTTTAGGTTTTATGGATTAGGATTTAGGTTTTAGGGTTTAGGGTTTAGGGTTTAGAAATTATGGTGTAGAACTATGGGTATAATGTTAAGGGTTTAGGATTTAGGGATATTGGTTTATGGTTTATAGTTGATTATTTAATGTTTATGGTTTAAGATTTCAATTTTAGGGTTTACAGCTAAGGGTTTAAGGTTTAGGGGGTTTATGGTTTAGGATTCATGATTTAGGGGTTAGGGTTTAAGGCTTATGGTTTAGGGCTTAGGGTAAAGGGCTTGGGGCTTAGTGTATATTTAGTGATTATGGATCAGGGATTAGGATTTAGGGATAAGGGTTTACGATTTAAGCTTTTAGTTTTATGGGTTAGGGCTTAGGGCTCACTGTTTAGGGTTTAGGGCTCATGGTTTATGGTTTATTATTTAGGGTTCAAGATTTAGGGATCACAATTTAGGGTTTAGGGATTAGTTTTTTAGGGTTTATGGTTTAGGGCCCATGGTTTAGGGTTTAGGGTTTAGGATTTAGGGTTTAAGGTTTATGCTTTAGGTTTTAGGGTTTTGTGTTCAGGGTTTAGTGTTTAGGGTTTAGGGTTTATGGACCAAGGTTTAGGGTTTATGGTTTATGGTTTAGGGATTATTTTTTAGGCATAAGGGTTTAGGGTTTGAGGTTTAGGTTTTATGGGTAGGTGTTTAGGGTTTAGGGTTTAGGAATTGGGGTTTAGCATTTATGTTTTAGGGTTTGGGGATAAGGGTTTAGGTTTTAGGGTTTAGGGTTTTAGGGTTAGGGCTTAGGTATTAGTGGTTTAGTGCTCAGGGTTTCTAGTTCAGGGTTTACAATTTAGGGTTTATGCATAAGGGTTTGGGGTTTAGGGTTTATGGGGTTTATAGTTTCATGTTTAGGTTTTAGGGCTAAGGATTTAATGTTCATGGTTTAGAATTTTGGGCTAAGGGTTTAGGGTTTAGGGTTTAGGTATGAGGGTATAAGGTTTATAGTTTAGAGCTAAGGGTTTACTATTTAGGGTTTATAGGGTTTTAAATTTAGGGTTTAAGGTTCATATTTTAGTGTTTAGGGTTTTAGGTTTAGGGATTAGGGAAAAGGGTTTAAGGTTTTGGGTTTAGAATTAGGGCCCAAGGTTTATGGTTTAGGGTTTATGGTTAAGGGAAAAGGGTTCAGATGTCAGGACATAGGGTTTAGGGCTCACAGTTTAGGGTTTAGGGTATAGGGTTTAGGACATAGATTTTAGGGTTTAAGTTTTAGGGTTTAGGGTTTAGAGTTTAGGGTTTAGGGGGTTTATGGTTTAATATTTAGGGTTTAGGGTGTAGGATTTAGGGCTCAGGGTTTAGCATTTAGGGTTTATAGTTTAGGGTGGATCTTGGGTTAAGGGATTATTTTTTAGGGATAAGGGTTTATGGTTTAGGTTTTATGGGTAGGTGTTTAGGGTTCAGGCATTAGGGTTTTAGGCTTAGGATTTAACATTTAGGATTTAGGGTTTTGGGCTAAGGGTTTAAGTTATAGGGTTTAGGTGTATGGTTTATGGTTTATAGTTTAGGTTTTAGTTTATTAGTGTTTATGGTTTTTGGTTAAGGGTTTAGTGTTTAGGGTTTATGGCTAAGGCTTTAGGGTTAAGTTTATGGGGTTTATAGTTTATGGTTTATGGTTTAGGGATAAGGGTTTAGTGATTAGGGTTTAGGATTTAGGGCTAAGATTTTAGGGTTTAGGATTTAGGGTTTAGTGTTTATGGTGTAGGTATCAGGTCTTAGAGTTTAGGGCTAAGGGTTTACGGTTTAGGTTTAAGGGTTTAAGGGGTTTACGGTTTAGGGTTTAGGATTTCAGGTATCGTGTTTAAGGTGTAGTTTTTAGGGTTTATGTTTTATCGTTTAGTGCTCAGGGTTTAGGGTTTAGAGTTTATGGCTAAGGGTTTAGGGTTTAGAGGGTTTATAATTTAGGGTATAGGGTTTAGAGTTTAGTTTTTAGGGTTTAATGTTCAAGATTTAGGGTTTATGGTTTATTTTTTTGGTATATTTTTTATGGTTGAGGGATTATGGTATAGGGTTTAAGGTTTAGGGTTTATGTTAAGGATTTAGGGTTAATTGTTTAGGATTTAATATTTAGGTTTCATGGTTTAGGGCTAAGTGTTTATAGGGTTTATGTTTTATGGTTTAAGGTTTAGGGTTTATGGTTTGATGTTTATGGTTTACATTTTAGGGCTCAGGTGTTAGGGTTTAGCATTTATGGTTTACGGTTTATAGTTTAGGATTTAGGGTATGTTGTTTAGGGTTTATGGCTTAGTTTTTAGGGTTTATGGTTTATATTTTAAGGTTTTGAGTTTAGGGTTTAGGGATCAAGGTTTTAGGTTTATGGTTTATGGCTCAGTATTTAAAGTTGAGGGATTAGTGTTAAGTTTTTAGGGTTTATGGTTTAGGTTTTAGGGTTTAGTGTTTAGGGGTTAGGGCTCGAGGTTTAGGTTTTAAGATTTAGGGCTTGATATTAAGGGGTTTAGGGTTTAGGTTTTACAGCTCAATGTTTAGGTTTGAGGGTTGAGGGTTTAGTGTTTAGGGTTAATGGTTTAGGGTTTAGTGTTTAGGTTTTACGATTTAAGGCTTAGGGTTTAGTATTTAGGGTTTAGGGTTTATGGTTTAGGGGGTTAAGGTGGTTTAGGGCTTAAGATATAGAATTTAGGGGTTAGTAATTAGGGTTTAGGGTTTAGGGTTTATGGTTTATGATTTAGGACTTAGGTTTTAGGGTTTATGGTTTAGCGTTTAGGGTTTCTGGTTTAGGGCTAAGGGTTTAGTTTTTAGGGTTTAGTGATCATAGTTTAGGTTTTAGGGGGTACGCTTTAGGGATCATGGTTTCGGTATTAGGGTTTATAGTTTATTATTTAGGTCTATGGGTTTAAGGTTAATGGTTTAGGGTTAAGGGCTCAAGTTTTAGTATTTAGGATTTATCGTTTGTGGATAAGGGATTAGGATTTAGGGATAATGGTTTAGAATATAGTGTTTTGCAGTTTATGGTTTAGTGTTTAGGTTTAAGGGTTTAGGTTTTACGTTTTAGGGTTTAGGGTTTAGGATATAGGTTTAAGGGTTTAGGCTTTAGGGATTAGGGTTTAGAATTTGTTATTTAGGATTTAGATTTTAGGGTTTAGAGCTCAAGTTTTATGGTTTAGGGTTTAAGGTTTAGGACTTAGGGTTTAGGGTTTATAGTTAAGGATTTAGGGTTCAGGGTTTAGGGTTTAGGGTTTTGTGTTTATATTTTAGGGTTTATGGTTTATTATATAGGGGTCAAGAGTCATGGTTTAGTGTTTAGGTTTTATTATTTAGGGGGTTTATGGTTTAGGGTTTATTGTTTAGGGTTTCAAGGCTCATTGTTTCATAGGTTTTAGGGTTTAGATTTTAAGGTTAAGGGTTAAGGGTTTAGGGATCAAGGTTTTTTGTTCAGGGTTTAGGGTTTAGGGTTTAGGGTTTAAGGTACAGGGTTTAGGGTTTAAGGATAATGTTTTAGGGTTTATTGTTCAAGCTCTAAGGTTTTAGGGCTCAATGTTTAGGGTTTAGAGGGTTTAGTGTCTAGATTTTAGGGTTTAATGTTTAGATTTTAGGGTTTATGGTTTTAGGTTTATGGATTAGGGAAAATTGTTTAGGGTTTAGGGTTTAGCAATTAGGGATTAGGGTTTATTGTTTAGGGCTTAGTGTTAACAACAAAGGGTCTACAATTTATTATTTAGGGTTTAGATTTTAGGGTTAGGGATTTATGGTTTAGGACTTAGAGTTTAGGGTTTAGGATTTAGGATTTAAAGTTTAGGGTTTAGGGGGTTTACGGTTTAATGTTTAGGGTTTAGGGTGTAGGATTTAGGGCTCAGGGTTTAGGTCTAAGGATTTAGGGTATAAGTTTTATGGTTTATGGTTTAGGGTTTAGGTTTTAGGGTTTATGGCTTAGGGCTTAGGGTTTGGGGTGTACTATTTAGATCTAATGGGTTTTATGGTTTAGGGGTTTAGGGCTTAGGGTTTTAATGTTTACGGTTTAGGGTTTAGGGAATAGGGTTAAGGGCTCAGGGTTTAGGGCTCATGGCTAAGTGTTTTTGGTTTTGGGTTTAGTGTTAATGGTTTTTTGGTTTACTTTTTACTTTTTAGGGTTTAGGATTAATTGTTTAGGATTTAGGGTTTAGGTATTATGGCTTAGTGTTTAACATTTAGGATTTAAGGTTTAAGGTTTAGGGCTATGGGCTAAGGGTTTAGGATAGTTATGACTTAGGGTTTAGTTTTTAGGGTTTAAGGTTAAGGGATAAGGGCTTAGGGTTTATGTTTTAGGGTTTTTGGTTTAGGTTTTATGGTTTAGGGTTTTAGACTAAGGGTTTAGAGTTAAGGGTTTAGTGTTTAGGGTTTAGGGTTTATGATTTAGGGTTTAGAGTTTAGGGCTAAGTGTTTAGGGTTTAGGGTTTAGGTTTTTGGGTGTATGGATAGGGTTTTTAAGATATAGGGTTTCATGGCTTAGGTTTTAGGGTTTAGGATTTAGGGTTTATAGTTTATAAGTAGTTTGGGTTTATGGGGTTTACGATTTAGGGTTTAGTGTTTAGGGTTTGGGGTTTAGGATTCATGGTTTAGTGTTTAGGGTTTAGGGATCAGGGTTTATGGATCAAGGTTTAGGGTTTAAGGTTTAGGGTTTACGGTTTAGTGTTTAGAGTTTATGGTTTAGGGTTTAGGGCTAAGGATTTAATATTTTTTTTTTGGAGTTTAGGGTTTAGATTTTAGGGTTTAGGGATTGGGGTTTAGGGTTTAGGGCTCAATGTTTAGGTTTTAGGATTTATGATTTAGGGTTTAGGATTTTGTGCTTAGAGTTTTAGGTTTAGGGAGATTGAGTGTTTAGGATTTATTTTTTAGGTTTTAGATATAGGTTTTTAGGGTTTAGGATTTAGGACTCAAGATTTAGGGTTTATAATTTAGGGTTTAGGGCTCATGGTTAAGGGTTAAGGGTTAAGGTTTAAGGGTTTAGGGATTAGGGTATAGAATATAGGATATAGGGTATAGGGTTTAGTATTTAGGGTTTAAGGCTCATGGTTTAGGGTTTGGGGTTTAGGCTTTATATTTTAGTGTTTAGGGTTTAGGATTTATTTTTTAGGGATCAGGGTTTAGAGTTTAGTATTTAGTATTTAGTGCTCAGGTTTTAGGGTTTAGTGTTCAGGGTTTAGGTCTTAGGGTTTAATGTTTAGGGCTAAGATATCACAGTTTGGGGATTAGGATTTAGGGTTTAGGTATGAGGGAATAGGTTTTATGGTTTATGGTTTAGGGCTAAAGGTTTAGGGTTTATGGGGTTTATGATTTAGTGTTTAGTGTTTATGGTTTATTTTTTAGGATTTAGGGTTTAGTGTTTAGGGTTTTGGGTTTAGGTATCAAGATTTAAAGTTTAGGGTTTAGGGGTCAATGTTTAGGGTTTTGGGTTTAAGATTTAGGTTTTTGGGCATTTAGGATTTAGAGGTTAGGGTTTAGGTTTTATGGTTTGGGGTTTGGAATTTAGGGATCGGTGTTTAGGTTTTAGTATTTAAGATATTTCATTTAAGTTTTAGTGCTTAGAGTTTCTTGTTTAGGTTTTATGGCTAAAGGTTAAGGGTTTACATTTTTGGTTTTAGGACTAGGTATTTAGGGTTTAGGGTTTAGGGATCATTATTTATGGTTTTGACTTTAGGGTTTAGGGATCACTTGAGGGTTTAATGGTTAAAGTTTTAAGTGTTAGGGATCAGAATATAGGATATAGGGTATAGGGTTTAGTGGTTAGGGTTTAGTGTGTTTAGGGTTTAAGGCTCATGTTTTAGGGTTTAGTGTTTACATTTTAGGGTTTAGGGTTTAGGGTGTTTAGGGTTTAGGGTTTAGTTTTTAGGGATAAAGGTTTAGAGTTTAGGGTTTATTGTTTAGGGATTAGGTGTTAGGGGTTAGGGTTTAGGGGTAAGGGTTCAGGATTGATGGTTTTTAGTTTAGGTTTCAGGGTTTAGGGCCCATGGTTTATAGTTTAGGGCTATGGGTTTACTTTTTAGGGCTCAAGGTTTAGGTTTTAGGGTTTAGATCATAGGGTTTAGGATTTAAGGTGTACGGCTAAGGTATTATGGTTTAGGGATTATGGTTTGGGGTTTGGGGTTTAGGTTTTAAGGATTAGGGTTTAGGATTTAGTGTTTAAGGTGTTTGTTTTAGGTTTTAGGGATTAGGGTATAGGGTTTAGGGTTAAGGGTTTAGGGATCAAGGTTTAGGGTTTAGGGTTTAGGGTTTAGGGCTAGGGGATTATGGGTTATAGTTTAGGGATTATTGTCTAGGGTTTAGGGTTTAGTGCTTAAACCATGAGACCTAAACCCTAAACCCTGATCCATAAAAACTAAAACATAAATAATAAACCATACACCCTAAACCCTAACCCCTAAACCCTAAATCCTCATTTCTAAGCCCTAAACCATGAGCCCTAAACCCTATACCTTAAACCCTAAAACCCCATACCATAAACCCTAAACCATATACCCATAAACCTTAAACCATAAACCCCCTAACCACTAAACAATAAACCCTAATTATTAAGACCTAAACCTTAAACCATAAACCCTAAACCAAAAAACCTACACCCTAAATCCTAAACCTTATAACCTAGACCTTTAGCTCTAAACCTTTAACCATAAACCATAAACCTAAAACCCTAAACCCTAAACCATAAACCCATAGCCCTAAATTCGAAAGCATAGACATTAAACCCTTAACCATAAACCCCTAGTCATATAATCTAAAGCTTGAAAAATAAACAATAAAACCTAAACAATAAACCCTAAGCCCTATACAAAGTGTCATAAGTGCTTTTCCCTTAACCCTTAACCCTAACCCATAAACCTTGAAAACTAATCCCTAAACCCTAAACCCTAAATACTTTATCATAAGCCCTAAAAATAAAACCATAGACCTTAAAATATGAACCTGTTGGTGCAAAATTACAGCACCCCTGGATGTTGATTAGATTTCTAGGTTGATCACTCTAGCATCCAGTGTGATTGCACAACATTGAATCCTTTCTTTGAGTGTGGGACTCATGGAAATGAGAAAGGAATCTCCAGAGAAGGATGGTTCATCTTCCTAAACTACCTGCCACAAGCTATTCCAGTGCAGGCAAGCTAATATAATCCTAATCTAACCACCAAGGAGATAGGGAGAGAGAGAAAAGGGAAAAAAAGAGCCTACACTAAAACGGTGATACACCAGAGAAGGAGAATGTTGAACATCTATCAAAACTGCCATGGAACAAAGAGAGGTGAGCAATGGGAAGGATGGACAGATGCATCACAGTCCCGAGGATAGATTTCACACAGAAAATGTCCCAAAACTCCATGTACACAGCTCCAGACTTGTAATGAACATTAGAACTTGCAAAAATACCTGCAATAAAGAGAGTCAAGAAGAGAACAAGCAAAAAATGAGCAAGGATGGATAGATGCATCACAAAACATGTTTTTTGTTGCTCCAGAAGTTTGCACAGAACATCATTTCAATAGTAAAAGACAAAAAAACCATTACAGAGCAAGGGAGGAGGTTTGAACTCCATTTTCAACCCTGGAGAAGAAAAGAAGGGAGGGCAGAGTAGAAAAGATGAACCACTTGTTGAAAAATGAGCCAAATATGGCTTTATACAATGCATGGGTCAAGCCCAGGAGAGAGAAAATGTGTAAAAACTGGGAGCCATTTCTCATTGAATGCAGATGCATTAAAACAACATGGGCATCCTTACAGACCCATGCCTTGACATTTTTGGTTGTACTAAAGAAGAATGCGACCCATTCTGCATTAAAACTGGTTGTTGAAACATCACTTCTGGCCATTACCATGCACCAGAGATGTTTTCTGATTTTATCTCTCCAAACTGAACCAAAATGCAAGATTGACCCCAAAATCATGTATAGAATTTCACCAGCTTTCCATTGATATAAAGAACGTGAAAATCCAAGCTCTGGATCAAAAGTTATGGTGATCTGAAGATTTAGAGCAAAAACAGGCCAAAACGGATCGGCGGGAAAAGGTTTGAATTTTTCCCACGCTCTGCCACTTGGATGACACGTGTCAGGCATTGATTGGCCACGTAATTCTCTCTCCTTCCTTTTCTGTGGGTTTTCCTTGAAAATTTTTACTTTTCTTACACTTTGAAAAAAAATTCAATTTCCCCCCATGCCCCGCCACTTGGGACACGTGGCATCATTTGGTTCATCGACAGGGGGCACGGGGAAAACCTTTACCTTTTAGTTTTTTGGCCAAAACTTTGCTAAGTTTCCAAATCTCTCCCCGAGCTCCAAACTCCCCTTCCCCTTAGGACACGTGTCATGTGTCACCTAGCTCGGGCACTCTGTTCCATTTTCCCCTTTGAAACTTTTACCAACCACTTAGCAACTTTTTTCCTTCTGACACATGGCACATTCTGATTCGTTGGAAAGTATTCGGGTTTTCGCATCCCACGCATCCCTCACGTACCTTTGGCCCAGCTGTCCCAAACTATCTAGGATAAATATCTCTGAACCACTCGATTCAGGCTTTCTTGTCCCTCTTTGCGGTGAAGACAAGTGGCGAGATTCCATTGGCTCTCGGCTCTTTCGGCTTTTCGTGTCCTCCGCGTACTTTTGGCCCAAATGTCCTAGATGAAAGTTTCTTGTTTTGGCCGAATCGGATGGTTCACGTCCTCCACATACTTTTGTTCCAAATGTCCTAGACTACCTGGGACAAATATATCCAGACCGCTTGAAATGGACTGACTTGCGCCAAACCAGCCGATCCGCGTCCTCCACGTACTTTTGGCCCGGATGTCCCAGACTGTGCGAAACAAGACTTAGGAAATTTTCTCCTTCTTTTTGGCTGGTTAAGCTTTTCACACCCCACGCGTCCCGATGTCCCAACTATCTCAAGGATTGCATGGACTAGGACTTAGCTGATTTTCTTACTTTTTCAGACCCAAGCTTGGTACGACGAACCTCAGTTCAACCCGAACTGGTACGACCCGAGCCCTTCAGACCTAAAATGCCTCAAAACAGTCCTGCAACCTTATTTTTTGCATTTCTTTCATTTTTTCAACCTATTGGGATTTCTTCTTGGATGGGAGAGTTAGAAAAAGGCCGAGGGGACCCCGAAAAACATGATTTTAGGCTTTAATCAATCTATTTTCTTGGGACTTGAATAATCTGATGCATGTTATCAAAATTACCCTTGGGGGGTGAATTTTGGATAACAGTTTTGGTGACTCAGCGGGGTCATCTACCTACTAGATGAAGTTACCAGTTGCTTGAAGCATCCATTAGGCATGGAGTCATGAGTTGTAACCTGTAAACTGATCTGAACTTTGAAAACCTCCTCTCTAAGCCACTTGGAAACCCACTGAAATGGACTGTGCAAGAGCAAAACCAACACCACAAAACTATGTACAAAACTGAAAATCATACATGATCCAAATGGAACATGCAGAGTGTGCACAAGCACTTCTTCTGCTGAAAGAAAACCTACCTACTCTATTCTAACTAGAAGCAAAGGCAAGCTAAACAAACCCTGCAATTGGTTGTGAAAAATAGCTTCCCTTTCTCAAAAGTGGCAGCCATGCAATTGATTTGGAGCTGATCATGGCTGTTAGGATGAGTGGAAAATCAACAAGAAGCTGGTCTTCCACCAAAATCATCAAGGTATCAGCTGAAGGTGAATCCAATACCTCTTTTAGTTACTCTGCATTTGGATTGAAGAGGTATGACAGCTGATCCTTGGTACTTTGTAGCTCATCCTCATGCTTAGAAGCAAACATGACTGTTGTGACTTCTCCTTTGGCTCCAATGAAGCCAAATACCTTATTGGGCAAGGTATGATCCATTTGATATGCCCATAGCTCTGATTTTCAACTCCAAAAATGGAGTCTTCTTGTAGACCCTGAATGGATGGTGTGGAAGAAATGGTGAAATTCCTCTGTCATTTCTCTTCCTCCAATGAAGGACATGAAATATTAAAATCTTCCAATCTTGGTTCCAAATAGCTGCTATAAGATACAGGCTATTGCAAATGAATGCTCTCCTTCATGACAGCAGAATCTTGTGTTTGGAAGATGGATGATGAAAGAGAGAATGGTGGAAACTCAACCAGCTCTTCTTCATCAAAACAGTCCTCCAAATCAAATAGGTAAATTGCCTCATTGTTGTCCTGCTACAAATGTTCAACCTCTCCCATGGCATTCTCTTGATCTGTAACTTGATCACCATGGTTTCTTTCATCCTCCAGCATTGAGTTTGAGGGTTCAAACTCTTCTTCAGTACTAGAACTTGAGAGAGATGAAGTAGAAAGAAGCACTAAAGGTTTTTCTATAACCTACTTTGTGCTCAAAGCCTTTGGATCTGCACTTTTCTTCCCCACAGCTGGGATGTGCTCCTCTTCTTTTGGATTTGGAGCAGCTTCTCCTTCCTCCAATGTTTGAAGACAATCTTACTCTTGATTGAACTCTTCCTCCAGCATGAAGTTTGTCAAGTCAAACTCTTCAATCTGCTACTCTAGAGGACAAGTTGGGACTACAAGAACTTCTTCTGAGCTTTCTTCCTTTATGGCTGATTGTGTAACTTGAATTGGATCAGCATTCCCTTCAAATAGAGTGCCAACATGGACACTACTTTCTGAGAAAACTAACTGCTACCACAAAATCAGTCTTAACCACCATTTTTCTAACCTTAGCCTCTTCTGTAGGTTTAACCATCAAGGGGATCTTTGTCATCCCAAATTTGGCAGCCCAAACCCTCAAGTTTTCTGTCATTTCTTTTCTATTGAGCTCCTCTTCTTGCTGTCCTTCATGGCCAATTTTTGCAATTTCTTCTTCCCCACATGGAATTGGGAATGCAAGAGGAGGGATGGGTTGTAACTCAATTGATTTGGAAATTTTTTGTGGTGGTAGGGGAGGTGAAACCTCTTGTTTCTTTGGGGGAGAGTGTATTTCTTTTAGCTCTTGTGGAGAGGATGACTGTTTGGTAGGAAAAAGGAAAGAAGAATTGAGGTGTGGTGGAAGATTGAGAGGTGGAGACATGGGATCAACATTTGGGACAGCAGATGGGGAATTTAGAATTTGCAATTCCAAATGAGATGGTGCTTCTTGAGTAATGGGAAGAGAAAAACCAGATGATGGTGTAGAACTTACCCATTGACAAGGTTGTTCAACAACCAGTGTATAGGCCTCTATTTTTGTTGTCCATTGTGCAAGTTGGGGTAGCATCTTCATCATGAATTCCATCTCTCTCCTGAGGGCTAAAGTGTCTTGGAAAAGGGCCTCCCCATGGACAAGGAGTCTTGCAACCAATTTTAAAAGCTCTCATTTGAGCTGTTACTCTGGACTGCACCATCTTTACCTCCATCTTTTGGATTTTCTCCAACAGACCAGCATCTTGCATCTGATTGTCTTCATTATATGCATACTCTTACTCTTGGAAAGCTCCATAGCCAAACTGATTTTGGCATTGCTGCTCATATGGGTATGTATGCTGATTTTAAATTTGTTCAAAATGCTGATTTGGAGGATTTAAAAAACATGTTGGAGGTGGGAAACATTGTTGCTGTTGTAAATGTGAGTTCCATGATGGAAATGAAGGCATGATTGCACAACTTCATGGAATGGAAAAGAATGAAAGAGATGGAAATAAATATGGATCGAAATGGATGGAAAACGGGTTTGTAAATTTAGAAATGGGTTACTGATCAGATGGAGTCACCAGATGTGTTTGTAAGTGCCTCCAAAGGCTGAAATCTTCACAGGAACACACCAACCTGCAAAAGATAAAGTGGAATACCTCTAAGGTCCCACTGGGTGTGCCAAAACTATTGATGCAAAATCACAGCACCCCTGGTTGTTGATCAAATTTCTAGGTTGATCACTCTAGCATCCAGTGTGATTGCACAACATTGAATCCTTTCTTTGAGTGTGCGACTCGTGAAAATGAGAAAGGAATCTCCAGAGAAGGCTGGTTCCTCTTCCTAAACTACCTGCCACAATCTATTCTAGTGCAGGCAAGCTAATCTAATCCTAATCTAACCACCAAGGAGACAGGGAGAGAGAGAAAAGGGAAAAATAGAGCCTACACTAAAATAGTGATACACCAGAGAAGGAGAATATTGAACATCTATCAAAACTACCATGGAACAAAGAGAGGTGAGCAATGGGAAGGATGGATAGATGCATCACAGGCCCAAGGATAGATTTCACACAGAAAATGTCCCAAAACTCCATGAACACAGCTCTATACCTGTAATGAACATTAGAACATGCACAAATACTTGCAATGAAGAGAGGCAAGAAGAGAACAAGCAAAAAATGAGCAAGGATGGACAGATGCATCACAAAACACATTTTTTGTTGCTCCATAAGTTTGCACAGAACATCATTTCAATAGTAAAAGGTAAAAATGCCATTAAAAATTAGGGGAGGAGGTTTGAACTCCATTTTCAACCTTGGAGAAGAAAAGAAGGGAGGGCAGAGCAGAAAAGATGAACCACTTTTTGAAAAATGAGCCAAATATGGCTTTATACAATGCATGGGTTGAGCCCAGGAGAGAGAAGACGTGTAAAAACATGGGAGCCATTCCTCATTAAATGTAGATGCATTAAAACAGCATGGGTGTCCTTACAGACCCATGCCCTGACATTTTTGGTCGTGCTGAAGAAGAATGCGACCCATTCTACATTAAAACTGGTTGTTGAAATATCACTTCTGGCCATTACCACGCGCCAAAGATGTTTTCTAATTTTCTCTCTCCAAACTAAACCAAAATGCAAGATTGACCCCAAAATCATATAGAGAATTTCATCATATTTCCACTGATATAAAGAACATGAAAATCTGAGCTCTGGATCGAAAGTTATGGTGATCTGAAGATTTAGGGAAAAAATAGGCCAAAATGGATCGGCGGGAAAAGGTTTGAATTTTTCCCACGCTCTACCACTTGGATGACACGTGTTAGGTGCTGATTGGCCATGCAATTCTCTCTCCTTCCTTTTCCATGGGTTTTCCTTGAAAATTTTAACTTTTCTTACACTTTGAAAAAAAATTCATTTTCCCCCCGTGCCCCGCCAGTTGGGACACGTGGCATCATTTGGTTCATCGACAGGGGGTGCGGGGAAAACCTTTACCTTTTAGTTTTTTGGCCAAAACTTTGCTAAGTTTCCAAAGCTCTCCCTAAGCTTCGAACTCCCCTTCCCCTTAGGATACGTGTCCTGTGTCACCTAGCTCGGGCCCTCTGTTCCATTTTCCCCTTTGAAACTTTTACCAACCACTTAGCAACTTTTTTCCTTCTGACACGTGGCACGTTCTGATTCGTTGGCGGCTCTTCAGCTTTTTACGTCCCATGCATCCCTCACGTACCTTTGGCCTGGCTATCCCAAACTGTCTGGGAAAAATATCTCTGAACCACCCGATTCGAGCTTCCTTGTCCCTCTTTGCGGTGAAGACACGTGGCGAGATTCCATTGGCTCTCGATTCTTTCGGCTTTTCGCGTCCTGTTGTCGCCAAATCACTACACCCTCCGAATGGCCATGATGTGAATAGGATGTTTGGTGTGATTAGGACACATGGGATCACCTCTCAAGCTATGGGACTTGGGCTCGAGGTGAACCTCCGAAGAAGGCCGGCTTCCTCTTCCTAAACTAAGTGCTGTACTACTCCTAGTGTAACAAAAACGATTATCTAGTCCTATGCTAACATTTTCATGGGGTTTTAGGGAAAGAGTTTTACAGAAATGAAACTATACTAGGGATGGTGATGTACCGAATAAAGGGTGTCTTCAGATTTAGGAAGGGTTAATTTGAAGAGGGTGTGTGCACCACAGGTCAACTTCACCTACTGCAACTTAGAGAGGGTACAGGATACCACAGGCTAAGAGACACGCGTTCCTTTTGTTAAACTTTATCAGACCGAGAAATATACCAGTTTCCCAGTGAAGAAGGATGAACTCAAGAAGGGTGAACAGACACCACAACTCATCTGCATGCAATACTTCACCACTCGATAAGCACAGAACTCCAAGAACCTGCAATAGAAACGTAAACTTGCACAGTGTACCTGCAAGTATGAGAAAGGCACAAAGAAGCATAGAAGGATGAAAGGACCGAGATTAGTCACAAAACACACACTTTTATTGCTTCAATAACATGCACAATGCATCATACATTCAGAAGAGGCAATAGTTGCCATTACAGTCTTGAAGAGGAGGCTTGAAAGTTCTCTCAACACATAAGAACAACTTGCAGAAGAGAGAGGACCCTTGAAAAGTATACACTCTTGCCTGAGATATCTAACTGTCCAACTTGTCTGAACTGTTGGAACCCTTTGAAATGAGCTTCCAACTTACATTTATAGAAGAATATGTGAGAAAGAAGAGGAAATGGTCATAATTACATTCCTAAATTGAAGGCCCATGATGTATTTATTGCAGTTAGTTGAACCACCTGAGAAGGTTCCATCATGGGTCATTAATTGCTTGTTGACTTAGTCTTCTTAATGAATTAAAATAATATTTAAATAAAATATTTAAATAATAATAATAAATATTATTATTTAAAATATTTAAATAAAAATATTAAATTAATTAAATTATTAGTGGGCCCCATATTCACCGGATTTGAAGAAAAGAATAAAAATAAGTCCAACTCGGTGGTTGGCTCGCCGAGTTGGATTCGAGCTCCGTCATCCATCGCATCAACCAAGTTGAGTTCCTTTGATCATGACTGATTTGAGCTCCCCCACTTTGCCGCCTTGAGATTACTTCTGACTCGTCTTGAGCTTACGTATCACCAACTCGCGTAGAGTTGAACCCACCTTTGTATTGAGCCTAGTTTTCTCTAAGTGTCATGACCTCCCAATGAGCTTTTCCCTCATTGAGCTCTTTCTAGAAATGATTCTTTCACCACTGATCCTTATCATGCACAACAGCAACTCACCCACTTCTACCACAACCAAGATATTTTCTGGATGAAAATGCTCCTTGAACCGAGCCACCATAGATACCGAGTTGTTCGTTGAGTTTCCTAATCAACTAGTTCTATCTCCTGTAGTTGAGCTCGACACTTCCTCGATCACGACCCGTCTCTTCTACTGTTTCTCACCGAAAATGACTTGTGAAAAGTTCTACGAAGGGTTTTTCTCCAACTCCACAATCAATCTGAGCTCCCTTTTTTCTTCGTATTGAGCGAGCTTCACTTCCAATCCATCTTCTGAGTTTTGAACCTTTAATCTCCTTTGATCTGTCCTCCACCGCGACACCAAGCCACTACTCAACCGAGATCTTTTGTTACCATGACCAAAACAAGATTTACATCACCGTGACACTCCCTTGATCATCATGTCCAACTGACGAGCTCTCACCGGTGAACAAATTCTATCAAGCTCTTTCTGTAACTGAGCTCCCATCATCTGATCACCTGGACCACCACGAGCTCATCGCACTCATTCCTTGGTGAGCTTTACCTCCAAGTCCGGCGCCATCACTGCGACCTGAGCCAAGCTTGCAAAACAAGCTCCGTGTAAAAATTGTGCATGATCTCCATCTGTATAGAGCTCCCCACCTAGATCCAGCCCCCCATACCTGTTTTGCTTCTTTGAGATCACGCAGAATCCACCTCTTAGTCTGGCGCCATCGTTGCGATCTAAGCCAAGATCCTATCTGTGAAACTCCACGCTCTCAATTCCGATCGAGCCGACATGCACTCGCATTCATCCTCAGCTCAGAATTATCAAGCTTCCTTATCACATAACACTTGCAGTAAGAATTTTTTGGCTTTGCCACAATAAGCACAATTGTACCTTCCAAACGATGAGAAAATGCCATTAACAATAAAGACCTAATGCTGCCATGATGATGACCCAGGTTCATGCCCATTAAACGTCGATAGACACCCTTAAGACTGATTCTTGGACAGAGAGACCTTTGGTATTTTGGCAGTGCACTCTGCAATCTAGGCTCCAACCAACAATTATGCCACTATTGGGATCTTAGTATGGAATGGGTAGTTGTGAGCTACACAATATACTCATTTTTTCAGAAACTAAAAAGATCCTTTATGTTACAATCTGCAACACATAAAATAAGCCCTTAAAGAAATACATTGAACAACTGGGGCAACCAAATGGACCTTGGAAAAATGTACAGGGAACAACCATATGAATTCTTTCTTGGTCGTGGATCAAAGCTGATAGAAATGAGCTAGATAAAAACAGCTTGAAACTGCAGCATAATCGTCCATTGTTTAAAAACAAGCTTCTCTGAACCTGGTAAAAGAATACTTTTATTGTCTGATTGGACGTACATAATGGAAGGGTATAAATATTACGTACTGCGCCCCTCGGAGTTTTTTCAAAGAGACCATTTACACGTAACAAGGATGCAGCATGTAAAATAGCCGACCGGGTATTTTCAGAGCTGAACTTCACATTTAATTCGCTTCTAGGAGAAAGAATGCTGAGCAATATGAATCGTTTCATTCTGCGCCGTTTTAAACCTTCATCTCTTGGTTCGGGCAAATTTTATGAAGCCTTGAACAGCGTGACTCCAATCCATCGTACACGGCAGTGAATATTTGTTTTCTGCAACTGCTTGCTGATCTGAGTTTAGAATAAGGATAAGCCTACGAATTTGAGGGTGCGTTCGATGCTGAACATATAACAACATAGTTGGACAACCTGTTTGCTGGAAGCGTTTAAAAGGAAGGCTTCTACTGTACTGCAACGTGCCTGCTACTTGTATGATGATTTTGTCTCGCGGCCACCAATCTGGACGAGTTTTGAGCACTGCTTTCCTGTTACTCGATATCATTTGACAAATATCTACATAATGAGACGAGCGGCCTGTAGCCTCCGCTGAAATCGGTATCACGTCGCGTTGTTTTCTCCATGACCCACTCCAATTCACAACTATCTTATTAACCTCCTGGCGACCCGCACAAAGACTCGGATCCCGTTTAAACAGCTCGTGTGGAAGTTTGATGTTGGATTGCCATCGTCAAATCTCCACTTGGCAGTGCTGCTCCAAATCTCCCCCGCGCAGAGTGAACAACATGGTTTGCCAAACCAATATCTCCACGCCTAACATATTGACCGGATTTCTCCCATTTTTTGGCTGTAGACTCAAACTTCTCCCACACCCGGGATTTCTTCTTTGGCTTGACATCACGTCATTTCCCCTTGGCATTGCTTGCCTTATTTCCCACGTCCAACGGCTTGGCCAAATTAATTCACGGGCCCCGGCCTCAACTTCGCCACGCAGATTTGGCAATCCAACCCAATTTCTCCACTATTCCCACCAGCACGCGGGATCTTCATGAATCTTCTCCTGCCGAGTTTTCCTTCAACAGATTTGAGGATAACATTAAACTCTAAGTGCAAACATCTCAGCTGTAGCTTGTAAGGTGTGATAATCCTGACAGAATCCTTTGTGCCCACCAACTTAGTGACTCGCTGAAGATGCTCATATAATTGCAAAGCAAATTATGCTCCATGAATATTCTGATATGAAACAGTTCCACCTCTATGAGATCCGTTTCCATGAGTTGCATTGTAAAATAAATTTAATCAAGTCTCCCGGTAACACTCTTACTGTCACCTAATTGATTTTCATAAAAATATCTTGAAGGAAAATCCTGAATTTGAGGATGCATACGATGCTGATCAGATAACAACATTGGATAACTTACTTGCTCAAATGGGCTTCTACTATACTGCAACATCCCTGTGCATCGAATGCTCGGCCGCTTTGAGCGTAGAACTAAAATTATCCTAGGAAAGTGCCGTGAGGAAGTAATTGGTTATACGCAGCAGCTACAGGGTAGAGAAGTAAAACTTATCTCAGAAAATGAGTGGCCTCCAGAGAGAGTTGATTGCGACAGCTACCGCAGGGTGATCCCAAGGAACCGTTGGCGTTGATCCTAATGTTCTGGTTGCATGCGACCATAGTCGTGATCAGTTGTTGTAAAATCTTGCCGCTGTAGTAGAAGAATGAGATAAGGTTTTAATTGAGTTGTCTCGCCTTTTCATTTTGGAAATTCTCTTCCATGGAAGAAGCTCGACCAAATCTTGAGGCAGCTATTGTCTCCGTCGAGTCATTAAAACTGAATTCATATTCCAACAAGGAAGCATCGATCTCTCCATGTTGAATTAAACCAATTCGATCTCATCATTTCTCTGCCTTAATGAGCCAAGCATCGAAACATTATCCGCTCCTATCGAGACTCTTTTATGACAAGCCAAGGTTGGACAACCGAACTTACATTTCCTACTCATGAACTCGTCTCTTTATTTTTGATTTGACACTGATGACCAGAAGTGGGTCCATGGGACCAATGTCGTGATTTGATAGCAATAAGGCCTTGTTTTCCAATTTTTCCATGTGCATAAAATTGGATAACACGTCCTCCATGTACTTTTGGCCCAAATGTCCCAGATGAAAGTTTCTTGTTTCGGCCGAATCAGCCAGTTCACGTCTTCCACGTACTTTTGTCCCAAATGTCTCGGACTACCTGGGACAAATATTTCTGGACCGCCTGAAATGGACTGACTTGCACCAAACCAGCCGATCCGCATCCTCCGTGTACTTTTGGCCCAGATGTCCCAAACTACACGGAACAAGACTTAGGCAATTTTCTCCTTCTTTCCGGCTGGTTCGGCTTTTCGCGCCCCACATGTCCCGATGTCCCAAATGTCCCAAGCACTACCTAGACTAGGACTTAGCTGATTTTCTTTCTTTTTCAGACCCAAGCTTGGTACGACGAACCTCAATTCAACCCAAACTGGTATGACCCTAGCCCTTCAGACCCGAAATGGTTCAAAACAGTCATGCAACCTTATTTTTTGCATTTATTTCATTTTCTCAACCTGTTGGGATTTCTTCTTAGATGGGAGAGTTAGAAAAAGGATGAGGGGACCCCGAAAAACATGATTTATGGCTTTAATCAATCTATTTTCTTGGGACTTGAATAATCTGATGCATGTTATCACTATTACCCTTGGGGTTGAATTTTGGATAACGGAACCCTAAACCTTAAACCCTAAATCCAGAACCCTAAACTCTTAACCTTAAACACCCAAAAACCTAAATCCTAAACCCTTAGCCCTAAATCCTAAACTCTAAAACCTAAACCTTAAACCCAAAACCCTGATCCCTAAACCCCAAACCCTAAAAAATAAACAATAAACCCTAAATCATAAAACATAAACCCAAAACACAAAACCATAAATCATAAACCCCACATGCCCTAACCATTTAGTCATAAAACACAAACCCTACCCCCTAAACCCTAAATCCTTAGCCCTAACCCCTAAAACCCAAACCATAAACCCTTATTCTTAAACCCAAAACCCTAAACCCTTAGTCTTAAACCCTAAACCCTAAACCTGAGACCCTAAACCCTAGTCCCTAAACCCTAGACCCTAGATCCTAAACCCTAAACCCTACACCCTAAACCTAAAACCCTAAACCCTAAATCATAAACCCCCAAAACCCTAAACTCTATACCCGTATCCCTAAACCCTAAACCCTAAACCGTAAATGATAAACCCTTATCCATAAAAACTAAAACATAAACAATAAACTATAAACCCTAAACCCTAACCCCTAAACCTTAAATCCTCATCCCTAATCCATAAAACTTGAAGCCTAAACCCTAAACCCCAATCCCTAAAACCCTAAACAATATACCCATAAACCTTAAACCATAAACCCCCTTAACTATAATCAATAAACCATAAACGCTAAGCCCTAAGACCTAAAACTTAAACCTTGAATCCCTAAACCATAAACCGTACACTCTAAACCCTAAAACCTTAGCCCTATACCCTAAACCATAAATGATAAACCTGAACCCTTAGCCCTAAACCCTAAACTCTAAAACCTAAACCTTAAACCCTAAACCATGATCCCTAAACCCTAAAACCTAAACAATAAACACTAAACCCTAAATCCTAATACATAAACCCAAAAAACAAAATCCTAAATCATAAACCCCACATACCCTAACCCTTTAGTCATAAACCACAAACCCTACACCCTAAACCCTAAACCCTAAACACTTAGCCCTAACCCCTAAAACCCAAACCAAAAATACCAAACCCTAAACCCTAAACCCTTATTCTTAAACCCTAAACCCTAAACCCTTAGTCTTAAACCCTAAACCATAAACCAGAGACCCTAAACCCTAGTCCCTAAACCCTAGACCCTAGACCCTAAACCCTAAACCCTACACCCTAAACCTAAAACCCAAATCATAAACCCTCAAAACCCTAAACTCTATACCCATATCCCTAAACCCTAAACCCTAAACCATAAATGATAAACCCTTATCCATAAAAACTAAAACATAAATAATAAACCATAAACCCTAAACCCTAACCCCTAAACCTTAAATCCTCACCCCTAATCCATAAAATTTGAACCCTAAACCCTAAACACCAAACCCTAAAACTCTAAACCCTAAACCCTAAACAATATACCCATAAACCTTAAATCATAAACCCCCTTAACTCTAATCACTAAACCGTAAACACTAAGCCCTAAGACCTAAACCTTAAACCTTGAATCCCTAAACCTTAAACCGTACACTCTAAACCCTAAAACCTTAGCCCTATACCCTAAACCCTAAACCCTAAAGCCTTAGCCCTAAATCATAAACCATAAAAATCAAACCCTAAACCCCTATCCCTAAAATCTAAACCTTGAAAACTAAACAATAAACCCTAAACCCTAAACCCTTAGCCCTATAACATGTGCCCTAAACCTCTTTCCATTAACCCTAAACCCTTAGCCCTATAACATGTGCCCTAAACCTCTTTCCCTTAACCCTAAACCCTAAACCCTAAACCTTGAGCACTAATCCCTAAACCCTAAATACTTTATCCTAATCCCTAAATCTAAAACCCTAGACCTTAAAATATGAACCCTAAACCTTAAACCGTAATTGAAAACCCTCTAAACCCTAAATTGTAAACCCTTAGTGATAATCCGTAAACCCTATACCATATTACCTAAACCTTAAACCATATATAACCTGATCCTTAAACCCTAAACCTAAACCCTAAACCTTAAACCTTTAGCCCTAAACCCTAAACCCTAAACCCTAAATTATAAAACACATAAACCATAAAACATTAACCCTTAGAAATAAATATTTAATCCTGAACTCTAAACCCAAAACTTTGAGCACTAAAAAACTAAAAATTAAAACCTAAACCCAAAACCCTAAAACCTAAACCCTTAGCGTCAAACCCTAAACCCTAAATGCTAAACCCTAATCAATTAATCCTAAACCCTAAATCCTAAACTTTAGCCCATAAAACATAAACCCTAAGACCTTATCCTAAAACAATAATCCCTAAACCCATAAGCCATAAACTCTAAACCCATGATCCCTAAACCGTAAACCCTAAAACCTAATCTCTAAAACTTGATCCTTAAAACTTAAACCTTAAACACTAAACCCTAAATACTAAACCATAAACCCTAAAACTTTATCCCTAAACCATAAACCATAAACCCTAAACCCTAAACCCTAAACCCTAAGCCCTAAAGTGTAATCCCTTAGCCCTAAACCTTAAACCTTAAGACCTAAACCCTAAACTATAAACCCTAAACCATTATCCCTAAATAGGAAACCTATATACCTAAACTAATAAACCTAAACCCTAAACACTTAAATATAAACCCTAAACCTTAAACTATAAACCATAAACCCTAAACCCTAAGCCTTAAACATTAAAAACCCTAAACCCTATACCCTATATCATATATCCTATACCCTGATCCCTAAACCCTTAACCCATAACCCTGAGCCCTAAACCCTAAAATAAAAACCCTTAATCTCAAGCCCCAAACCCTAAATTCCTAGCCCTAAAACTAAAATCCTAAACCCTAAACCCTCAATCTTAAACCCTAAATGCTTAACCCAAAATTATGAGTGCTAAATCCGACACCCTAAATTGTAAATCCTACAAACTAAAAATTGATCCCTGAACCCCAAGCCCCAAACTATAAACCCTAAAACCTAAAATTTTAACCTTAAACACCCAATAACCTAAATCCTAAACCCTTAGCCCTAAATCCTAAATGCTAAACCCTAAAACCTAAACCTTAAACCCTAAACCATGATCTATAAACCCTAAAACCTAAACCCTAAACACTAAACCGTAAATCCTAAACCCTAAACCCTAAACACTAAACCCTAAATCATAAACCCCATATACCCTAACCCTTTATCCCTAAACCAAAAACCCTTATCCTTAAATCCTTAACCCAAAACACCAAATACCAAACCCTAAACCATAAAACCTAAACCCTAAACCCTAAACCCTAAAATCTAAACCCTAAAACATAAACCTTAAAACCTTAAAACTTAATATTAAACCCTAATAAACTAAACCCTAAACCCTTAGTCCTAAACCCTAAACCCAACACCCTAAACCCTTTAACATAAACCTTAAGCCCTCAGCCCTTTATCTTAAACCCTAAAAATTTAACGCTAAACACAAAACCCTAAACCAAAAAACATAAAACCCCTAAACCATCAACTCTATACCCATATCCCTAAAACCTAAACCCTAAACCCTAAAACCTAAACGGTAAAGACTAAGCCCTAATACCTAAAACATAAACCCTAAACCATGATCCCTAAACCCTAAACCCTAAACCTTGATCCATAAAAACTAAAACATAAGCAATAAACCGTAAACCGTAAAGCCTAACCCCTAAACCCTAAACCCTAAATACTCATCCCTAAGCCCTAAACACTCAACCCTAAACCATAAACCTTAAACCATAAATCCCAAACCCTAAAACCTTAAAACCTAAACCCTAAACAATAAACCCCTAAACCTTACACCATAAATCCCCTTAGCAATAAACACTAAACCATAAACCTTAAGCCCTAAAATGTAAACCTTAATCCCTAAACCCTAAACCCTAAACCCTACACCCTAAACCCTAAACCATTAGCCATAAACCCTAAACAATAAACCACTACCTTGAAACCCTAAACCATAAACCCTTAGCCCTAAATCCTAAACCATAAACATTAAAACGTAAACCCTAAACCCCTATCCCTAAAATATAAACCTTAAAAACCAAACAATAAACCGTAAACCATAAAACCTAAACCCTAAACGATAAATACTTTATCCTAAGCTGTAAAACTAAAACCCTAGACCTTAAAATCTGAATCCTAAACCTTAAACCCTAAATTAAAAACCCTCTAAACCCTAAATAGTAAACCCTTAGCCATAAACCCTAAACCATAAATAACCTGATTTCTAAACCATAAACCCTAAACACTTAGCCCTAAATCCTAAACCTTGAACACTAAACCCATAGTCCTAAAACCTAAACCGTAAATGACAAAACCAATAAACCATAAAACCTTAAACCTTAGCCATAAAACTTAAACCCTAAACCCTGAACCCAAAATTTTACGCACTAAAAAACTAAAACATAAACTCTAAACCATAAACCATAAACCCTAAAACCTAAACACTTAGCCTCAAACCCTAAACCCTAAATTCTAAACCCTTAGCCTGAAACCCTAAACCCTAAATGCTAAAACCTAAACCCTAAACTCTAACCCATAAAACCTAAACTGTAAACCCTAAACGATTATCCCTAAAAAATAATCCCTAAACCCATGAGCCATAAACTCTAAACCGATAATCCCTAAACCCTAAACACTAATACCTAAAAATTTATCCTTAAACCTTAAACCCTAACCACTAAACCCTAAACCCTAAACCCTACACAATAAACCCTAAATCCTAAACCCTAAACCCTAAACCATGATCCCTAAACCGTAAACCACAAATCCTAAACCCTAAACCCTAAAACCTAAACCCTAAACCTTGAACCCTATAACCTTGACCCCTAAACCCCCTAAACCATAAACCCTAAACCCTATACCCTATACCCTAATCCCTAAAACATAAAACCAAAACCTTAAAAACTAAAGCCTAAACCCTAATCCTCAAAGCCTAAATCCCAAACCCTAAACCGTAAGCACTAAACCATATTCCATTAGCCCTAAACCTTAAACCCTAAACCCTAAACAGTAAACCCATATCCCTAAACTATAAACCCCACGACCTAAACCCTAAACCCTAAATTGTAAACCATAAACCGTTAACCCTTAGCCCTAAACCCTAATCTCTAAACACTAAACACTAAATACTAAATACTCAAATATAAATCCTAAACCCTAATCCCTAATCCCTAAACACTAAATGCTAAAAACTAAAATATAAACCCTAAACTCTAAACTATAAACCCTAAGCCCTAACCCTTAAACCATAAATCCTGAACCCTAAACCTTGATCCTTAAACACTAAACACCCAAAACCATAAACATTAAATCCAATACCCTATATCCTATATTCTGATACCTAAACCCTAAACCCTTAACCCTTAACATTGAGCCCTAAACCCTAAAGTCTAAACCATAAATTTTGAGACCTAAACCCTAAACCCTAAACACCTAGCCCTAAAACCAAAACCGTAAACCCGAAACCCTTAGCCATAAACCCTAAACAAGAAACTCTAAGGGCTAAATCCTAAACCCTAAATCATAAATCCTAAACCCTAAACTCTAAAACTAAATCTTAAACCCTTAACCTTAAACCCTAAACCCTAAACTCTAAACATTAAACCCTAAATCCTAAACCCTAAACCCTAAATCCTGAGCCCTAAACACAAAACCCTAAACACTAAACCCTAAATAATAAACCCTAACAGTAAACCCTAAATCCTAAACCCTAAATCATAAACCCCGTAAACTCTAAACCTCTAGGCATAAACCATGAAACATAAACCCTAAACCCTAAACCCTAAGCTATAAACCGTAAATCCTTATCCCTAAACCTTAAACCCTGAGACCTAAACCATAAACCCTAAACCCTAATCCCTAATCAATAAACCCGTATCCCTAAAATGTAAAACCTGAGCCCTAAACACTAAACCCTAAAACCTAAACCCTAAACCTTGATTCTTAAACACTAAATCCTAAACATTAGACACTTAGATATAAACCCTAAAGACTAAATTTAATACCCTAAACCCTGAGCTCTGAGCATTAAACCCTAAACCCTAGACCCTTAGCCATAAACTCTAACCCCTAAAACCCTAGCCCTAAACCCTAAATATTAAATCTTAAACACTAAACCATGAACTCCTACAACCTAAACCCACTAAACCCTAAACCTTGAACCAAAAACACTAAGCCCTAAATCCTAAATGCTCAACCATAAACACTAAACCCTAAGCCCTAAACTATAATCCCTTATTCCTAAACTTTAAACCCTGAGACCTAAACCCTAAACCTTAAACCCTAAACCTTGAGAAATAAACCCTAAGCCCCCTAAACCCTAAACCCTAAACCCTATACCTTAATCCCTAAAACGTAAAACCAAAACCTTAAACAGTAAATCCTAAACCCTAAACCCTAAACAGTAAACCCATATCCCTAAACTATAAACACTATTACCTAAATAATAAACCCTAAAATATAAACTATAAACCATAAACCCTTAGCCCTAAACCCTAAACCCTAAACCCTTATCCCTAAACACTAAACACTAAATGCTAAATATTAAAATATAAACCCTAAACCATAAACTCTAAACCCTAACCCTTAAACCATAAACCCTAAACCCTAAACCATGAGCCTCAAACATTAAACACCCTAAACCCTATACCCTATATCCTATATTTGGATACCTAAACCGTAAACCCTTAACCCTTAACCCTTAACACTGAGCCCTAAACCCTAAAGTCTAAACCATAAATCTTGCACCCTAAACACTAAACCCTAAACACTTAGCCATAAAACCAAAACCATAAACCCCAAACCCTTAGATATAAAAATTAAATAAGAAAATCTAAGTGCTAACTCTTAAACCCTAAATCATAAATCCTAAAACCAAATGACTGAGAGCTAAACCAAAAACCCTAAACCATAAACCCTAAACCCTAAACTCTAAACATAAATATTAAACCCTTAGCCTTAAACCCTAAACCCTAAACCTCAAACCCTAAACCAAAAACCCTAAATAATAAACCCTAAACACTACCAACATTCACTGATAAACATTTAAAACTTAGTGACATAAACCCTAAATCCTACAACCAGTAGTTTGCGATAATTTGGACTAAAGATTTAAACTAAAATACTATGTATGTCACTATTCCTATAAACATACTCGCCATATTAGAATACATCCTTCCCTAAACCTCTGAGCCATAAATTATCATGATTAGTCTTTACTAAACCTGTCAGTCCACTAAAACCCTAGACCTAGGTAGGAACATAACCTATTATAAGAAGATTCTCGTAATGGCTTAGGGTATATGGGCGTAATCAGTTGACCTATGTGGACCAGATGTGCCAATATAACCTAACCCATTGGAAGCTAATTCATATCCTAAATATGCACCTATCCAGACTTCGAGGGAAACTAAGTTCAAGTCCTAATTTTTGTTAGGTGTAGATCTAGATGATCAATGTAGAAGGGTGATGCCACATGTCAACTACAACATTGTATTCTCAAGAAGACCCAAGCCTTCTTGAAAGTACAGCCCTGTAGTTTACGTGTGCCAACATCCTACATAAACTGCCTCATCGAGGTACATACCCCTGAGGGGATTGTTAATAAATTGTTAGTCTGAATTAATTCTTAATTATAACAACACTACCAATCCCTAATCTAATGCTTAATAAGTTCTTTACAAATTTTTCTTCATTTATTCCATTAATAACTCCATTATATTCATGGAAACTTTTAATTTTTGATCACATAGTTAAACTACTAATTAATTGTAACTGTACAACATTATAATATGTCTTATTTAAAAAGTACAATAAATTTTTAGAAAAAGTTCAACACCAGAATATATCCAATTATAAAGTAAACCTTCATACCCTAAGACATGAAGTCTAAACCCTAAACCTTGTAGCCATGCATGCAAAAACTTTTTGGTTTATATTCCATTAAGACAAGAGAAACCTGAGTTTTTCTCTATAGGTTAAACCCTGATCCCTAAACCCTAAATCCTACATTTCTTAAACATGTATGTTCATCAACCCTAAAACCTAAACCCTAAACCCTAAACCTTAAAATATAAAAAACAATCCCTAAACGCTAAGCCTTAAACCCTAAACACACTAACCCCTAAATACTAAACCCTATAACCTATATCCTATATACTATACCCTGATCCCTAAACCATAAACCATAAATCTTAAACCCTCAACCCTTAGTCATAAACCCTAAACTTGAAACTCTAACCACTAAATCCTAAACCCTAAAATGTAAATCCTAAAACCTAAACATGGAGACCTAAATACAAAACCCCAAACCCTAAACAATAAACCATAAACTCTAAACCCTAAATGTCAAAAAACCTAAATCCTAAACCCTAAACTGTAAATCTTAAACCCTAAACCCTAAACCTTGATCCCTAAACACTAAACCCTAAACATTAAACCCTAAATCTTAAACACTAAACCCTATATCATAAACCTCATAAACCCTAACCCATAAAACCCTAAACCCTAAACCCTAAATCCTAAGCCATGAACCCTAAATCCTAAAACCCTATCCATACACACAAAAACCTAAACCCTAAACCCTAAACACTTAGCCCTAATCTCTAAACCCTAAACCCTAAATCATAAACCCTAAACCCTAAAACCTTAACCCTAATCCCTAAATCCTAAACCCTAAATGCAAACCCCTAAATACTAAACCCTAAACCCAGAGACCTAAACCATAAACTATGAATCCTAAAAACTAAAACCTAAACCGTAAACCCAAAAAACCATAAACCCTCAGCCTTAAACCCTAAACCTTGAGCCCTAAACCCTAAACCCTAAACCCCAAACACTAAATATTAAACCCTAACCCTAATGACTAAATGTTCAACCCTAAACCCTAATCACTAAGCTTTGAGCACTAAAGCCTAAACCCTAGACCCTTAGACCTAAACTCTAAACCCTAAACCCCTAGCCCTAAACACTAAAACCTAAACCCTAAAGACTAAATCTTAAACCCTAAACCCTAAGCTCTAAGCACTAAACCCTAAACCCTATACTCTTAGCCCTAAACTCTAAACCCTAAACCCTTATCCCTAAAATCTAATCCCTAAATGATAAACCCTAAACCCTAAACCCCCTAAAACTTGAGCCTCCTAAACCCTAAACACTAAACCTTAAACTCTAAGCCCTAAATCCTAAATGCTAAACCCTAAAAACTAAACTAAAAATTGTAAACCCTATAAACCCTAAACCCTAAACCTTGAGCTCTAAACCCTAAACCCTAAAACTTATACCCTAGTCCCTAAAACCTAAAACCAAAACCTTAAACACTAAATCCTAAACCTTAAGCCTTAAAACATAAACCCAAAACCGTAAAACCTAATACCTAAACCATAATCCCTTAGCCATAAACCTTAAACCCTAAACCCTAATACCTAAACTCTAAAGCCTAAAATATGAGCTCTAAATAGTAAACCCATACCCCTAAACTATAAACCCTGAGTCCTAAATACTAAACCCTAAACCCTAAACCTTTATACATAAACCCTAAACACTAAACCCTAAACTATAAAACCTAAACCATGATCCATAAACACTAAACCCTAAACCCTAAATCATAAACCCTAAACCTTTATCCCTAAACACTAAACCCTAAACCCTAAACACTAAAAATAAACCCTAAACCCTCAACCCTCAACTTTAAATCATAAAAACTGAACCATAAACCATGAACCTTAAACCCTAAATACCCTAAACCCTAAACACTAAACCCTTTACCCTATATCCTAGATTCTGATCCCTAAACCCTTATCCCTTAACCATGAGCCATAAACCCTAAAATCTAAACCATAAATTATAATCCCTAAACCCTAAAAAATAAACACGTAGCCCTAAAACTAAAACTGTAAACCCTAAAACTCTAGCCATAAACCCTAAAAAGGAAACTCTAAACACTAATAAACCCTAACTCATAAATCATAAAACCTAAACACTTAGCCATAAATTTGAAACCCCAAACCCTAAACACTAAAATCTAAAATCTAAATCCCCAAAAACCTAATCTTAAACCCTTAGCCCTAAACTCTAAACCCTAAGCCCTAAACCCTAAACCCTAAACACTAAACCCTAAACAATAAACCCTAAATCTTAAACCCTAAACACTAAACACTAAACCCTAAATCGTCAACCTCATAAACTCTAAACCTTTAGCCCTAAACCCTAGACCCTAAACCTGTTATCCAAAATGAGCCCCTTGCTCATTTTGTGGCTAACTCCCTTCATTCTTCCCTCTCTTGTGCCTCAGTCATAATTTTTTACTTTTTAGGAACTAAAGACCTTTTGGAAATGGCACCATTGGATAGATCTTTTTCTCAGCTTTCCAGAAAGGTAAAGTTTTCTTCCTAACTCCATGTATTTTTGAAGTTATGGCTCAGTGGATTTTTATGGGAAATTTTCCCCTAAAAATCCCGAGCCAATAATATAATGCCGCGTGTCCTCAGAAGTGGCAGATGACAGAGGTAAACTTGGAAATTTTACCAAATATTTCGCAAGGTTTCGGAAGAAATTTTGGCCCATAGGCCCGCGAGTGAATGAGAGCTCACCACGTGTCCAAGGGGAAGGAATTAGGAAATTTTCCTAAGGGTTGACACAAAAAAAATTTCGATGCCATGCCCACATCCAATCACATTATGCCACGTGTCCTTAGGACAAAGGAGTGGTGGAGGGTAGAGATAAAATTGAAAATTTGGTGAAGTGTTTTGGTGAGAGGAAAGGAGAAATTTTGGCCCACAGGCCTGCGAGCGAATGGGATCATGCCACATGTCTCAAGGGGCATCGGAGCTTTTTCCACAGGGAGAAATTGGGAATTTTTCCCGAAATAAAGTTGAAGGAAATATTGAAAGGGAGATCCCACCCCCAAAACCCGAGCTAATCAAATCATGCCACGTGTCCATGTGGCAGCAAAAACTGCAAGACAAACCCACAGGGAAAAATGGCAAACAAAGCCCACATCTAGTGGGGTTTTTCCATGTGTCCAAGTTACAAAAATTATCAATAGTGATGGAAAATTTAAGAGAAGATGCCCATGGTGAATCATATCTTGCCACGTGTTCCCAGGGCATCCAGCCGGCAAAGAATTTTTGTAAAATTTTCCAATGGCCAAAACAGTGGAAAATGAAGCACAGAAGGCCTGCATCCAATCAGAATGTGCCATGTGGCACCAGGAGTGGTGGGGCATGGATATTTTTGGGAAAATTTTCCCAAATGTAAAAAAATTGGAAAATTTCAAATTTTCAGCCCGCCATCCAGTTTTGGCCCTGTTTTACCCTAAATTTTCAAATGAGCATAACTTTCGATCCAAAGCTCATTTTTTCATGTTTTTTATATCAACAGAAATTTGGTGAAATTATCTACATGATTCTGGGATCAATTTTGTATTTTGATGGATTTTGGAGAGAGAAAATTGGAAAACACCTCTGGCATGAGGAAATCAACAGAAATGACGTTTTAACCACCATTTTAATGAAGAATGGCTCGCATTCTCTCCTAGCATGGTGAAAAATGTTAGGGAATGGACCTTTAAGGATTCCCATGTTGTTTTATTGCATTTTTGGTTGGTGGGTGAATCTCCTCTCACATTTTCCCACATTTCTCTCTCCTGGGCTCATTTTTTACATTATAAAATCTAGATTTGGCTCATTTTTGAAGGGTTGGACATTTTTTATGTATTGCAAGCTCTCTCTTCCACCCTAGAAAATGATTTTGTGGAATGCCAGACCTCTTTCAAGGTTGCAACACATTTTCTTCCTTTTTGTTGATGTAATGTGTGTATTTTGATATTAAAAATTGACAATGCAAGCTCTGTGAATGAGTTTCAGTCCTCTTCTTGTGTTGTTTGATTTACCCATGATATTTCGTTACATTTTATCAATCTATGTATGATGTTTTGTTGCATTTCTGTAATCTGTGTCAATCTACAGAAGTTAAAAATGCTCACCACTCCTTTAGTGCATCACCTTATTAGCATTAGTTTTAGTTTTTTTTTACATTCTCTATCTCTGTCCCCTTTGAATTTAGAGTAGGATTTTGAGTTTAAAACCTCTACAACTTGCAAGTAATACACCTGATCAGAGGAGTTTAGGAACCAACCTATAACTTGGAGATTCTTTTCACATTTTTACAAGTCCCACACTTAGGGAAAAGATTTAATGTTGTGCAATCACACTGGATGTCCAAAATGTCAAACTAGAAATCTAATCAACATTCAGGGGTGCTGCTGATTTGAACTAACAGTTTTGGCACACCCGGTGGGACTAAGAGGTCTTCATATTCATTTACAAACAAATAGATGTGAATTTGTTACAAATTTCTTTCTCAAAAGAGCCCTGAATTACACATTTGGTGACTCCAAGGAAGAAGAATCAGCTTGTTTTAGCAGTGTAGACCTAAAAACTCATGAGAAGAATCACCACAAGGTCAAGAGTTGGAGAAGAAGAGGTGTTGTTTGAGTATCTGAAATTATCTCCAAGAAGAAGGAAAAGAGGGAGGAGAATTCAAAGGTCTCCATCTCCACCAAACAGAACTCTATCAACTCCTCCACCTGGTAGACCTTTCATCCAATCAATGAGGGTTCTAAGGCCAATCAAAATGGCACAAATAAACCCCTATGTCAATTTCACTGGCAACAGCACACTTTCTCTCAATGTACAAAATCCAATCCCAGTTACAGTACTGAAGAACATTCCATACTTTATTAGAGAGAATCAGACCACTCCTGGTGATCATGTCAAATATATTGCTAATATTTGTGCAATCCATGGGATTAATGAGATGTAAGTTACTATCAAACTGTTGTCATCTTCATTCAAAGGGAAGGCTTTGCAATGTTTCAAGAGTCTTGCCTCAGGTTCTATCCAAAATTGGAACCAGCTATGTAAAGACCTCCATGAGCAGTTTGGAGAAAAGGGAGATAACTTGTCCCTTTTGAAACAGTTGACAACCATCAAGAGAGATCCCAATGATCAACTCACTGACTTCAACTTCAGGTTCCAAATGACTTGGGAGAGAATTCTAGTGGCAGTAAGGCCAACAACAAAAGGTGCTTTTCTATATTACCTTAAAGCTCTAAATTATGATATTTCTATGTTAATTCAATCCATGGGGGGCACAACTATCCCTGTTGCTTATATCATTACCATTAGAGCTAAAAAAAATTTGATTCAAGCTGGAAAGCTAGATCCTAGGCCTCCAATGCCATTGTATCCAAGTTTATAGAACTCAAGTACTAGTCAAGTGCCTATTTTAGCTCTTATTCCCACTCCTAGAAATCATAATTCAAGTGAAGCTTCTACTTCATCTTCTAGTGCCTCAAATGAACTTCAAGAAGTCATGAAGTAATTACAAAATTTAGTTAATGAGCTGGTTACACTCAAGAGGTAGAATGCCCAAGGTTTTAGACCTTCTTTCTAGCCTCAAGCTCAGCCTAACAGGCAGCCATACCAGCCTCAAAGACCACCCAATCCAATTGCAAATAAAAATCAAGCAAGACCTCCTGCCAACAGACCATTTCAGCCCTATAATCCCAATGCTACATCTACCCGTAAAGTAATAGTTCCAGTGCAAAAACAACATAGCTCAAGAGTATGATTGGTGTTTCCCATGAAATGAACCTCACAACAAGTCTATGTGTTTCAACGGTGCCTTAAATCAAGCATTAATGGTGACAACTACTGGTGTGGAAGGTGAAGGGAGTCAAGGAAATAACTAGCAACAAGAAACATTCTAGCAACATCAGCTCCAAATGATACCACACTTGTAAACTGGTAGGTAGAAGATTTTTGTGGCATGAATCAAATGATCTCCCAAAGTGTTGCAGCTAGCATGAGGTCAAAAAGGAGAAATTTGGGTGAAGAAAAACCATTGGCTCCAAGTGCTTCACAACCTTCTACCACTCCAAAAATTATTGGCAAACAAAATGTAGTTCCAAACATGCAAGGACTGCCTAAAATAGCTCCTAGGCCAACTCAGATGCCAGTTGTTGCTGTGCATGTGTAAGGAATGAATGTGCAGGCCAAGGGATAGTAGAGAAATTCTTCATCTCCATTCAACATCATTAATCAGATGAAGAATACAAATGTAAGCATATCAATGTGGAAATGACTATCCATCCCAAGCCAAAGAGATTTGCTATAGGCTGCCATAAAGTACTGGTCAACTTCAAATCAGTAGGTCCAAATGTAAGAGAAGGTACTCACAAATGCTACCCAGCCTAAGAGGAATCATGGACGACAGTAAGGTAAAATTTTGAAGCCCCCTCCATTCTATGTTTCGTTGATCATTGGAAACCATTTAGTACATAATTACATGATTGATTCTGGGTAAAGTAGTTCAGTAATGCCCAATAAAATAGCTAATCAGTTGGGGCTTCAATATGAATTCATAACCAAAGGGGTAGTGCAATTGGATGGGACAACAGTAACAATAGTTGGAGTGATAAAAAACTTGAGTCTTACTTTTCATGCATGCCCCAACAGTTTTTTTACAAGATGTCTCGGTAATAGACATTTCTCCACTCTTTGCCCTATGTCTGTCAAGGAATTTCATAGCCAAGATTGAAGGGTACTTATCAGCTGATTGGTCTCACATGTTTTTCATAACAAGATATGGAACCAAGGTCACAATCAGATCTAAACCTATTGCAAAATTTCACATTGAGCCTCACACTCCAAGCCAAATCAATACCAATTATTCAGCATTTGATCAAGAAGATTATCCAAGAACTAATGAAGTTGACACCAAGGTTGGAAGTATCTAAGATCTGACTCTTGATGAATGGGAAATCAAGGTGCATGCTTTTAATCCTTATCAAGAAATAGAAGAATCTGAGCTAGGAGTCTATTTCATGCATGAATAAAATCAGCCTATTCCTAGCATCACCAAGCCAAACCACAAGGATGATAATGAGGTATGGCAGTTGTTTTTTGATGGATCAAAGAGTAGACAAGGTGCAGGAGAGGGATCTATGCTTGTTTCACCTCAAGGAGTTAAGTATTATTAAGCTTTTATATTTCAGTTTGCATGTTCTAATAACATTGCTGAATATGAATCCTTGATACAAGGATTGCATTAGTCAATAAAGAGAGGAATAAAGAACTTGCAAGTTTTTGGCAACAGTGAGCTGATTATCAACCAAGCTAAGGGGCAGCATGATGCCAAGAATGATCTTCTCAAGTGCTAAAAAAACAAGGTGTGGGACCTCATTGAATATTTTGAGGGTTTTAGCATCAAATCCATCCCTAGGAAAGAGAACCAAGCTGTTGATAGGCTTGCAGCAGTTAGAGAAGCCTTTGATGTTGTTGAAAGCATCAAGAGAGACAAAGTACAGCTAAGAATTCATATGATTGTAAGGCCTTCGGTGTCAGACAACAATGTAAGTTGGCAAGTGTTTGAAAATGATCAACAAATCATCCATTTCTTACAAGAAGAGGCTGAGTTCTTAGCTAAAAATAAAGAAAAGTTAGAACAGCAGTATGGTGATCAAGTGGTATAGTTGAGAACCAACAAACTTCTGAAGGGACTTATTACTTTGGAGTCAATTTTTAGTCCTAATGATCAGTTTAGGAAGGAGAAAGAAAACATCCAAGTCAAGGGAGAAGATTCAGTGTCCATCTTAGTGGAAGAAGGAAAATCACTCCAAATTGGTAAGGTGACAACTGAATAAGAAAGGTATGAGTTCATACAGCTTCTTCAAGAATTCCTGGATGTGTTTTCTTGGAGCTATGAAGATTTGAAGGGTTTCAATCTTGAGTTAGCTCAACACACTATTGAATTGGACCTAAGTGTTAAACCCATCAGGTAAAAACAAAGGCTAGTCAATCCACACATGGAGCCTCTCATGAGAAAATAATTGAATAAGTTGATAGAGTCAAGTATCATATTCCCTATCAAGCATTCTAGTTGGGTAGCCAACTTGGTTCCAGTTAGGAAGAAGAGTGGAGAGATCAGATTATGTGTTGACTTCAGAGATTTGAATAGAGCATCTCTCAAGGATCATTATCCACTTCCTTCTAGGGAACAAATTTCACAAGTTGTTGTCGGCTCTGAGAGTTTTTCATTACTTGATGGCTATTCAGGGTATAATCAGATTATGGTGAAATAAGAGGATCAGTTCAAGACAGCCTTTACAACCAAATGGGAAACTTATGCATATAGGAAAATGCCATTTGGTTTGTCCAATGCTGGAGCTACTTTCCAAAGGGCAATGGACATAGTTTTCAAGGGTTTGATTAACAACATGGTGCTGATATATCTTGATGATATCACTATTTTTTCAAAACATGCAACATACCATCTCTTTCAATTGAGACAAGTGTTCACAAGGTGTAGAAGATTTGGGGTGTCCTTGAATCCTAAAAAGTGTATTTTTCTAGCCAATGAAGGAAAACTCCTTGGCCACATTGTCTCTAAGCAATGGTTAGCAATTGATCCAGAAAGAGTTAAAGCCATAAGAGCACTACCATTGCCAAGCCACAAGAATTCCCTTCAAATTTTCTTGGGAAGAATAAATTTTGTTCCGAGGTTTGTCCCAAATTTTGCAGCCCTAGTCAAGCCTATCACCAAGATGTTAAAGAAAAACATAGCTTTCAAATGGATAGAAGAAGGCAAGGAAAGTTTTATAGAAATCAAAGAAGCCATCTCACAAGCCCCAACTCTCATTAACCCAAAATTCTCCAAGGATTTCATCCTCTATGCATTTGGGGGTGATGACATTATTTATACAATTTTGGTACAACAAAACAAGGACAATGATGAGTAGCCAATTGCTTTCTTCAGCCAAAGACTAGAGGACTACGAGGTGAGGTATTCTTTCATTGAGAAGCATGTTATTGTAGTAATCAGGAGCTTGAAGAAATTACAGCATCTAGTTTCAAACAACAAGGTTCAATTTTTGGTTTTTCATGTGGGAGTTAAAGACTTCCTCCTCAACAAAGACTTGAATGAAAAAAGAGTAGGTTGGATTACTCATGTCATGGAGTATGACATTGACATCAAATTCACCAAGTTGGTAAGAGGAAAAGGATTGTGTGAGTAGCTGGTCTTGAATAAGCACAAGGAAGCATGTAATGAGAAGGAGGTTGTTTTGGCGTTACAAGATAGCCATAAGCAAGGAAGCACTCAAGAAGAAAATGATGGTGTCCTCACTCCTTGCTGGACCCAAGACATAATGAACTTCCTAAACATAGGTCTATTCCCTCTAGAGATGAACAAGACCAAAAGAAAACACTTCAGATTACAGGCTGTCCCATATGCCCTTGTTGATGGTGTTTTGTTCAAAAGGGATGTGAATGGAGTGCTACTGAGATGCATTGGTACAAATCAAATTCATAGGTTGTTTGAAGAGTTACATGGTGGATCAGTTGGTGGTCATTTTGTACTAAGAGTGATAGCTTTGAAGATCATGAGGGCTGGCTATTATTGGCCAAATATTTTCAGTGATTGTTATGTGTGGATAAAGAGGTGCAAGAATTGTGCATTCTTCACCGGTAAGGAGAGACTAGCTACCCTTCCATTGCATCCAATTTTAGTTGACCAGCCCTTCATGCAATGGGGTTTGGACTTCACTGGAGTCATTAATCCAAATTCAAGCCAAGGACACAAATGGATTCTGATAGTAATAGATTACTTCACCAAGTGGACTGAAGAAATAGCACTTAAGGAGGTGAATGAATCTAGCATCCTAGACTTCCATGAGGGAATAGCAACTAGATTTGGCATACCTGCTATAATAATATCAGACAATGCATTGGCATTCATTTGGTCTAGGGTAACTGAATGGGATATCAAGAATGGGATCTACCTAAGCATTTCATCAAATTATTATCCTCAGGGTAATGGCCAAGTTGAATCTACAACCAAGAACTTGTTAAGAATCATCAAGAGGACTCTTGATGAAAATCAGAGGTCTTGGCATACTAAGTTGAAATCAGCCTTATGGGCTGATAGGATAAATCCCAAGAGATCTACAGGTAACTCTCCATTCAAGCTTGTTTATGGAAGAGAGCCAATTTTTCCCATGTCACTTGAGTTGCCAACATTGGAACTCAAGAAATAGTTGGATTTGTTGGAGTTTGGACCCATGGAGGTTAGATATGTAGAATTTATGGAGCTCTAAGAAATCAGAAAATCAGGCATCCCAAGCAATGGAGAAGGATCATGCTTTGATCAAGAATACATTTGGTAGAAATGCCAAGGATAGTGTTATCCAAATGTGCCCCCTGCTCATTTTGTGGCTAACTCCCTTTCGTTCTTTCCTTCTATTGTGCCTCAGTCATAAATTTTTACTTTTTAGCCACTCAAAACCTTCTAGAAATGACACCATTGGATAGAGCTCTTTCTCAGCTTTCTAGAAAGGTAAAGTTTTCCTCCTAGCTCCACGTATTTTTCAAGTTATGGCTCGGTGGAGTTTTTGTGGGAAATTTTCCCTTGCAAGGTCCGCAACCAATCAGAACTCGCCACGTGTCCAGGTCAAAAATATCAAAGCGATCCGATTTTGGCCTATTTTTTCCCTAAAACTTCAAATCTCCATAACTTTTGATCCAGAGCTTAGTTTTTTGCATTCTTTATATCAATAGAAATCTAGTGAAATTATCTACAAGATTCCATGGTCAATTTTGAATATTAGTTTAGTTTGGAGGGAGAAAATTAAAAAATACTTCTGGTACGTGCCCATGGAAAGAATTGACATTTCAACAACCAATTTTAATGAAAAATGGGTTGCATTCTTCTCCAGCATGGTCAAAAATGTCAGGGCATGGGTTTATAAGGACCTCCATGCTATTTTTAATGCATTTTGGTCAATGGGGAATGGCTCCCACATTTTTCATGTTTTCTCTCTCCTGGGCTCGACCCATGCACTGTAAAAGCCAGATTTGGCTCATTTTTCAAAGGTTGAACACTTTTTTACACAACAAGCTTCTGTTTTCATCTTCAGCAAGTGATTTTAGAAGTATCAGACCTTCCAAGGATTGTAACAGGCCTTTTTTGCCTCTTTGCTGTTGGAATGCAAGGATTTTGATGTTGAAAATCACAATGCAGGCTCTGTGAAGGCTTTCAGTCCTTTGCATGTGTTTTTTGTTTCATTTCAAACCTTTGATTACAGCTTATCAACCTGTGCATGATGTTTTATGCTATAATTTCTGATTTGTGTCTATTTACATGAGAAAAAATGTTCACCACTCCTTTGGTGCATCATCATCATTAGTTTAGTTTCAATTTTTGCATCTCTTATCCCTATCTCCTTGCAATCTAGGATAAAATTAGGATCTGAACCTCTGCAGTTGTGAAAATATAGATCTAATCAGAGGAGTTTGAGGAATCAGCCTCTAATCTAGAGATTCCTCTCTCATCTTTCAAGTCCCACACTTGGAGAGAGGTTTCAATGTTGTGCAATCACACTAGATGCCTTGAACATCAACTTAGAAACCTGATTTGCATCCAGGGGTGCTGCTGATTTGCAAAAATAGTTTTGGCATGCCCGGTGGGACCTTAGAAGTCTTCCACTTCATATTTTATAGGTTTTTGTGTTCCTGTGAAGATTTTATCCTTTGGAGGTACTTGCAAACACATCTGGTGACTCCATCTGATCAGCAACCCATTTCTGAAGTTATAGACCTGTTTTTCATCCATTTTCATCCATTATTCTTTCCATCTCTTTCATTCTTTTCCATTCCATGAAGTTGTGCAATCATGACTTCATTTTCATCATGGAACTCACATTTACAACAGCAGCAATGTTTCCCACCTCCAACACGTTTTTTAAATCCTCCAAATCAGCATTTTGAACAAATTCAAAATCAGCATACATACCCATATGAGCAGCAATGCCAAAATCAGTTTGGCTATGGAGCTTTCCAAGAGCAAGGGTGTGCATACAATGAAGAAAATCAGATGTAAGATGTTTGCCTGTTAGAGAAAATCCAAAAGATGGAGGTAAACATGGTGGAATCTAGGGCTCAAGCACAAATGAAAGCATTTGGAATTGGTTGTGGAGCACCCTGTCCATGGGTGGGACCTTTCCCAAGGCATTACAACCCTCAAGAGAATCTTGACTTCATGATTGCAACACTGCCATTGCTTGCAAAGAGGATTGAAGGAATAGAGGTGTATGAGAGGAGTATTCAAAAACCTTATCAATGGGTAAGCACACCATCTCATGCCTTTTCTTTTCCTCTTTCCCAATCTGTTTTATCTCAGCAGTGTCAAGTTTTAAACTCTCCATCTGCTATCCCAAGTGTTGAATCCATTTCTCCACCCCCTAGTCTTCCACCTCATCTCAATTCTTCTGTCCTTTTCCCTTCCAAATAGTCATCCCCTCCACAAGAGCTAAATGAAACACCCTCTCCTCCAAAGATACAAGATGTTTTACCTCCTCCACCGCCATAAAAAATTACAAAAAATCAGTCATGAAGGACAACAAAAAGAGAAGCCAAACAAGGATGAAGAAATTTAAATTTTGAAGAGTTGGGCTCTTAAATTTGGGATGAAGAAGATCCCTTTGCTGATGAAACCTTCAGAAGAGGTTCGAGTTACTAAATAAATGGTGGTCAGGACTGATTTTTTTGTAGCAGAAGAAGAGCAAAAAGGAGTTACAGATCAGTAATCAATTTGTTCATAATATAGTGCCCATGTTGGCACCCTATTTGAAGGAAATGCTGATCCAATTCAAATTGCAAAAATCAGTCATGAGGGATAACAAGAGGAAGGAGAAGCTACTCCAAATCTAAAAGAAGAGGAGCCACATTCCAACTATGGGGGAGAAAAGTGCAGATCCAAAGGCTTTGAGCACAAAGTAGGTTATAGAAGAACCTTCAGTTCTTCTCTCTACTTCATCCCTCTCAAGTTTCTAGTACTGAAGAAGAGTTTGATCCCTCAAATTCAATGCTGGAGGGATGAAAGAAACCATGGTGATCAAGTTGCAATCAAGAGAATGCCATGGGAGAGGTTGAACATTTGCAGTAGGACACAATGAGGTAGTTTACGTATCTGATTTGGAGGACTGTTTTGATGAAGAAGAACCAGTTGAGTTTCCACCATTCTCTCTTTCATCATCCATCTTCCAAACACAGAGCCTACTATCATGGAGGAGAGTATTCATTTGCAGTAGCCTACATCTTATAGAATCTCTTTAGAACCAAGATTAGAGATTTTAATCTTTCATGTCCTTCATTGGAGGAAGAGAAAGGGCAGAAGGGTTCTACCATTGCTTCCACACCATCCATTCAGGGTCTATAAGACAACTCCATTCTTGGAGTTGAAAACCAGAATTATGGGCATACTTACTGGATCAGACCTTGCGCAATCAGGTATTTGGCTTCATTGGAGCAAAAGGAGAAGCCACAACCAGTCATGCTTGCTTCTAAGCATGAGGATGAGCTGCAAAGTTCCAAGGATCAGCTGTCATACCTCTCCAATCTAAATGCAGCAACTAAAAGAGGTATTGGATTTGTTTTTAGTTGACACCTTGCTAATTTTTGTAGAAGACTAGCTTCTTGTTGATTTTCGACTCATGCAAGATGCATACAATGAAGACAATCAGATGTAAGATGCTGGTCTGTTGGAGAAAATCCAAAAGATGGAGGTAAACATGGTGCAATATAGGGATCAAGCACAAATGAAAGCATTTGGAATCGGTTGTGGAGTACCCTGTCCATGGGTGGGACATTTCCCAAGGCATTACAGCCCTCAAGAGAAGCTTGGCTTCATGATTGCAACGCTGCCATTGCTTGTAAAGTGGATTGAAGGAATAGAGGTGTATGAGAGGAGTATTCAGCACCCTTGTCAATGGGTAAGCACACCATCTCATGCCTTTTCTTTTCCTCTTTCCCAATCTGTTTTATCTCAGTCGTGTCAAGTTTTAAACTCTCCATCTGCTATCCCAAGTGTTGAATCTATTTCTCCACCCCCTAGTCTTCCACCTCTCTCAATTCTTCATCCTTTTCCCTTCCAAATAGTCATCCATCCAAAAGAGCTAAACTGAACACCCTCTCCTCCAAAGAACAAGAAGTTTTTTATATTAACATCCTCTACACCAACAGAAAAATTGCAAAATCAGTCATGAAGGACAAACAAAAAAGAGAAAGCCAAACAAGGATGAAGAAATTTAAATTTTAAAGAGTTGGGATCTTAAATTTGGGGATGAAGAAGATCCCTTGTCTGATGAAACTTCAGAAGAGGTTCGAATTACTAAATAATGGTGGTCAGGACTGATTTTTTTGTAGAGAGGAAGAGCAAAAAGGAGTTACAGATCAGTAATCATTTGTTCATAATATAGTGCCCAGTTGGACACCCTATTTGAAGGAAATGCTGATCCAATTCAAATGGCAAAAATCAGTCAAGAGCGACTCTCAAATCTAAAAGAAGAGGAGCACATTCCAACTATGGGGAGAAAGTGCAGATCCAAAAGGCTTGAGCACAAAGTAGGTTATAGAAGAACCTTCAGTTCTTCTCTCCTACTTCAATCCCTCTCAAGTTCTAGTACTGAAGAAGAGTTTGATCCCTCAAATTCAATGCTGGAGGATGAAAGAAACCATGGTGATCAGTTGGAAAATCAAGAGAATGCCATGGAGAGGTGGAACATTTGCAGTAGGACACAATGAGGTAGTTTACCTATCTGATTTGGAGGACTGTTTTGATGAAGAAGAACCAGTTGAGTTTCCACCATTCTCTCTGGGCATCATCATCTTTCCAAACACAAAGAACGACTTTGTAATGGAGGAGGAACGGAGGGAGAGTGAGAGTATTCATTGCAGTTAGCCTACATATTATAGAATATCTTTAGAACCAAGATTAGAAGATTTTAATCTTAATGTCCTGCATGGAGGACGAGAAAGGGCAGAAGGTTCTACCATTACTTTCCACACCATCCATTCGGGTCTATAAGACAACTCCATTCTTGGAGTTGAAAAAACCAGAATTATGGGCAGAATTACTGGTCAGACCTTGCGCAATCAGGTATTGGCTTCTATTGGAGCAAAAGGAGAAGCCACAAACCAGTCATGCTTGCTCTAAAGCATGGGTGAGCTTGCAAAGTTTCCAAGGATCAGCTGTCATACCTCCTCAATCAAATTGCAGACAACTAAAAGAGGTTATTGGATTTGTTTTTAGTTGACACCTGTGCTAATTTTTGTAGAAGACTAGCTTCTTGTTGATTTTCGACCATGCAAGATGTATACATGAAGACAATCAGATGTAGATGCTGGTCTGTTGGAGAAAAAATCCAAAAAGATGGAGGTAGAACATGGTTTGCAATATAGGGATCAAGCATAACTGAAGCATTTGGAAATCGGTTGTGGAGTACCCGGTCCATTGGGTGGGACATTTCCCAAGGCATTACAGCCCTAAGAGAAGCTGGCTTCATGATTGCACGTGCCATTGCTGTAAAGTGATTGAAGGAAATTGAGGTGTATGAGGAGGATATCCAGCACCCTTGTAAATGGCGTAAAGCACACCATATGCATGCCTTGTTCTTTCCTCTTCTCCAATCTGTTTTATCTCAGTGTGTTCAAGTTTTTTTTAAACTTCATCTGCTATTCCCAAGTGTTGAATCTATTTCTCCACCCCCTAGTCTTCCCCTCATCTCAATTCTTATCCTTTTACCCTTCCATTAAATTAGTCATCCCATCCACAAGAGCTAAAATGAAAACCCCTCTCTCCAACAGCAAAACGAGAGGTTTTACCTCCATCTACCACCAAGAATAAATTGCAAAAACGTCATGCAGGACAACAAAAAGAGAAGCCAAACAGGATAAGAAAGAAATTTAAATTTTATTTTAAAGGAGTTGGGATCTTTGAAATTGGGATGAAGGAAGATCCCTTTGCTGATTGCAAACCTTCAGAAGAGGGTCAGAATTACTAAATAAATGGTGGTCAGGAATGATTTTTTGGTAGTAGAGGAGGAGGATAAGAGCAAAAAGGATTACGATCAGGAATCAATTTGTTCACTAATTATAGTGCCCATGGTGGCACCCTATCGTGAGGAAATGCGATTGATCCAATTCAAATTGCAAAAATCAGTCAAGCTACTCCAATCTAAAAGTAAGCGGAGCACTTCCAAACTATTGGGGGGAGGGAAAAAAGGCAGACCAAAGGATTGAGCACAAAGTAGGATAGAAGAACCTTCAGTCTTCACTCTATTATCCCTCCTAAAGTTCTAGTACTGAAGAAGAGTTTGATCCCTCAAATTCAATGGCTGGAGGATGAACAAACCCTGGTGATCACGATGGCCAATCAAATGAGAATGCCAGGGGAGAGGTTGAACATTTGCAGGTAGGACAACAATGAGGTAGTGTACCCTATATGAAATTTGGAGGATGTTTTGATGAAGAAGAACCAGTTTGAGTTTCCACCCTTCTCTCTTTCATCATCCATCTTCAAGAACACAAGGCTACATATGGAGGAGAGTATTCATTTGCAGTAGCCGACATCTTTATAGATCTCTTTAGAACCAAGATTAGAAGATTTTCATCTTGCATGTCCGTCATTGGAGGAGAGAAAGGGCAGAAGGGTTCTTACCATTGCGTCCACACCATCCATTCCGGGGTCTATAGACAAACTCCAGTATTGGAGTTGAAAATAAGAATTATGGGCATCCTCAATGGATCAAAACTTGCCCAACAGGTATTTGGCTAGTGGCGCCAAAGGAGAGAAGCACAACCAGTTGCTACTTCTAAGAATCTGAGGATGAGGACAAGTTCCAAGGATTAGATGTCATACCTCTCCATCAAATGCAAGCAACTAAAAGAGGTATTGGTTGTGGATTTGTTTTTAGTTGAAACTTGATAATTAGGTAGAATAGAATGACCGCTTCTTGTTTGTTTGTGATTTTCCACTCATCCAATCAGCCATACGCAGCTCCAAATCATTGGAATAGGCTGCCAATTTTTAAGAAAGGAAGATATTTTCACAACCAGTTACATGTTCATTTGCTCACCGTTACTTATAGTTAGAGAGAGTAGGTAGTTTGCTTTTCAGTAGAAGAAGTGCTGTGCACCAATCGTACAGTTCCATTTGGAGCATGTTGATTTTTAGTTTGTAAATAGTTTTGGTGATATTGGTTTGCTCTTGCATAGTTACGTTTTGATGGCATTTGGTGGGAACAAACTCCCATGTCCAGTGGGATCAAAGTGGTTCAGATGGAAGTTTTCAAAGTTCAGATCAGTTTTTAGGCTACTACTCAGAATCCATGGCCCAAATGATTGCTTCAGGCTACGAACATTCATCCAGAGGCAGGATGACCCCTGAGTCACCCAACATTGTTATCCAAATGTGCCCCACGCTCATTTTGTGGCAACTCCCTTCATTTTATTTCCTTCTATGTGCCTCATTCATAAATTTTCTTACTTTTTAGGCACTCAAAACCTTCTAGAAAATGAAACCATGGATAGAAACTCTTTCTCATCTTTCTAGAAAGGTAAATTTTTACTCCGAACTCCAGTGTATTTTTCAAGTTATGGTCGGTTAGAGTGCGGGTAAGAGTTTTTGTGGGAAATTTTCCTTGCAAGGTCTGCAGCCAATCAAAACTCGCCACGTGTCTAGGTCAAAGATATCAAAGTGATCCAATTTTGGCCTGTTTTTTCCCCAAAACTTTAAATCACCATAACTTTCGATCCATAGCTCTGATTTTCACGTTTAATCAATGGAAATTATGGTGTGAAGAGAAAATTCTCTACAAGATTCCATGTAAATTTGAATTGTCAGTTTGGGAGGGAGGAAAAATCAAAAAAACACTTTTGGTATGTGCCCATGGATAGGAATGATGTTTCAACAACAAATTTTAATGCAAAATGGGTCGCATTCTTCTCCAGCTGGTCAAAAAGTCAGGCATGGGTTTGTAGGGACCTCCATGATTTTTAATGTTATTTGGTTAATGGGGAAGGCTCCCATGTTTTTCACCATTTCTCTCTCCGCGGCTCGGACCCATGCAATGGTGAAAAGATAGATTTGGCTCATTTTTCAAAGGAATGAACACGTTTTTACACAGCAAGCTCTGTATTTACTCAGCCAAGTGATTTTAGAAGTATCATAACTTCCCGGGATTGTAACGGCCCTTTTCTTTATTTTACCTCTTGCTTTGGAAAATTCAAGATTTTGATTTTGAAAAGCATAATGCGGCTCTGTGAATCTTTTCAGTCCTTTACATGTTTTTTGGTTTGTTTTCATTTCACAAACCTTTGATTACATCTTATCAACCTGTGCATGATTTTTAATGCTGTAATTTTGATTTGTGTTATTTGCATGAGTAAAAATGTTCACCACTCCTTTGGTGCATCACCTCATTAGTTAGTTTATTTTTACAATCTCTTATCCCGGTCTCCTGCCAATCTAGGATAAATAGGATCTGAACCTCTGCAGTTGGCAATTAGATCTAATCAAAGAGTTTGCGAACCCAGCCTCTAATCTAAGATTCCTCTCTCATCTTTCAAGTCCACACTTAGAGAGAGGTTTCAATGGTTGTGCACTCAAACTAATGTCCCTGAAACATCAACTTAGAAACCTAATTGGCATCCAGGGGTGCTGCTGATTTGTAATAACAAATAGATCTTTCCATGTTGGATATCTAGTGTTAAAATGGGATGGAGACAGAGCAAAACCAGGTAGACATTCAAAAGTTGATGCCTGTTATCACCAAATCACAACACCCCTATGTTTAACTCACGGTGTGATTGGATAACATGGGTACTATCTCCAAGTTGTGGAACTTGCTACTTGAGATAGACCTCCAGAGAAGTTTGGGTTTTGCTCCTACACTAACCTGTCAAATCTCTCTAATGCAGGGGAAACTACTATTCTAATCTAATTTTCTAAGGGACTAGGGAGAGAGAATGTATAAAATGAAAAAAGACTACCACTATAGTTGTGATACACCACAAAAGGAGGGTGTGAGAATTTAAAATGCATGAGATAACAGAAGTCAAAGTGCACAACAGAAGGGGTTGATGACAGTTTCCATATCTAGGCAAAATGCATTTTACAAACAAACACTATTTGAAACAGACCAATGATAAGGATCCCTACAAGAACATAATAATAGGACAACTATATTCTCGTAATCAAGGTTTAAGTTGCAAAAAGATGCAAGAAAACACAGCAAAGGGAAGATCCATCCCAAACTGATATTTTATTGCTTCCGATATTCCAAGTTCAATTGGTTACCAGATCCCTATCTCCTTGCAATCTAGGATAAAATTAGGATCTGAACCTCTGCAGTTGTGAAAATATAGATCTAATCAGAGGAGTTTGAGGAATCAGCCTCTAATCTAGAGATTCCTCTCTCATCTTTCAAGTCCCACACTTGGAGAGAGGTTTCAATGTTGTGCAATCACACTAGATGCCCTGAACATCAACTTAGAAACCTAATTGGCATCCAGGGGTGCTGCTGATTTGCAACAATAGTTTTGGCATGCCCGGTGGGACCTTAGAAGTCTTCCACTTCATATTTTATAGGTTTTTGTGTTCCTGTGAATATTTTATCCTTTGGAGGTACTTGCAAACACATTTGGTGACTCCATCTAATCAGCAACCCATTTCTGAAGTTATAGACCTGTTTTTCATCCATTTTCATCCATTATTCTTTCCATCTCTTTCATTCTTTTCCATTCCATGAAGTTGTGCAATCATGACTTCATTTTCATCATGGAACTCACATTTACAACAAGCAGCAATGTTTCCCACCTCCAACACGTTTTTTAAATCCTCCAAATCAGCATTTTGAACAAATTCAAAATCAGCATACATACCCATAATGAGCAGCAATGCCAAAATCAGTTTGGGCTATGGAGCTTTCCAAGAGCAAGGTGTGTGCATACAATGAAGAAAATCAGATGTAAGATGTTTGCCTGTTAGAGAAAATCCAAAAGATGGAGGTAAACATGGTGGAATCTAGGGCTCAAGCACAAATGAAAGCATTTGGAATTGGTTGTGGAGCACCCTGTCCATGGGGTGGGACCTTTCCCAAGGCATTACAACCCTCAAGAGAATCTTGACTTCATGATTGCAACACTGCCATTGCTTGCAAAGAGGATTGAAGGAATAGAGGTGTATGAGAGGAGTATTCAAAAACCTTATCAATGGGTAAGCACACCATCTCATGCCTTTTCTTTTCCTCTTTCCCCAATCTGTTTTATCTCAGCAGTGTCAAGTTTTAAACTCTCCATCTGCTATCCCAAGTGTTGAATCCATTTCTCCACCCCCTAGTCTTCCACCTCATCTCAATTCTTCTGTCCTTTTCCCTTCCAAATAGTCATCCCCTCCACAAGAGCTAAATGAAACACCCTCTCCTCCAAAGATACAAGATGTTTTACCTCCTCCACCGCCATAAAAAATTACAAAAATCAGTCATGAAGGACAACAAAAAGAGAAGCCAAACAAGGATGAAGAAATTTAAATTTTGAAGAGTTGGGCTCTTAAATTTGGGATGAAGAAGATCCCTTTGCTGATGAAACCTTCAGAAGAGGTTCGAATTACTAAATAAATGGTGGTCAGGACTGATTTTTTTGTAGTAGAGGAAGAGCAAAAAGGAGTTACAGATCAGTAATCAATTTGTTCATAATATAGTGCCCATGTTGGCACCCTATTTGAAGGAAATGCTGATCCAATTCAAATTGCAAAAATCAGTCATGAGGGATAACAAGAGGAAGGAGAAGCTACTCCAAATCTAAAAGAAGAGGAGCACATTCCAACTATGGGGGAGAAAAGTGCAGATCCAAAGGCTTTGAGCACAAAGTAGGTTATAGAAGAACCTTCAGTTCTTCTCTCTACTTCATCCCTCTCAAGTTCTAGTACTGAAGAAGAGTTTGATCCCTCAAATTCAATGCTGGAGGATGAAAGAAACCATGGTGATCAAGTTGCAAATCAAGAGAATGCCATGGGAGAGGTTGAACATTTGCAGTAGGACAACAATGAGGTAGTTTACGTATCTGATTTGGAGGACTGTTTTGATGAAGAAGAACCAGTTGAGTTTCCACCATTCTCTCTTTCATCATCCATCTTCCAAACACAAGAGCCTACTATCATGGAGGAGAGTATTCATTTGCAGTAGCCTACATCTTATAGAATCTCTTTAGAACCAAGATTAGAAGATTTTAATCTTTCATGTCCTTCATTGGAGGAAGAGAAAGGGCAGAAGGGTTCTACCATTGCTTCCACACCATCCATTCAGGGTCTATAAGACAACTCCATTCTTGGAGTTGAAAACCAGAATTATGGGCATACTTACTGGATCAGACCTTGCGCAATCAGGTATTTGGCTTCATTGGAGCAAAAGGAGAAGCCACAACCAGTCATGCTTGCTTCTAAGCATGAGGATGAGCTGCAAAGTTCCAAGGATCATCTACAATGCCTCTCGAAATCAAATGAATAACAACTAGAGGAGGTATTTGTCTTGTTCTTAGTTGATACCTTAATGATAAGAGTGGAAACTAAGCTTGCATTCATTGATTTTCGACTCTTACTTACAGTTGCGTACTACTGAAGACAATCAGATCTAAGATGGCTGGTCAATTGTGAGAAAATGGAAAAGCTGGACTTTTCCTTGTTAGTGTCAAGTTTTGTTTGAGTTTCTCATGTCTCTAGTTAGTTTAGGGTAGGATTAGGTTTGTTTTTAGTAGAAAAAGTGCTTGTGCACACTCTGCATGTCTTACTTGGGGCATATATGATTTGTCCCTTTTTTCTATAGCTTTTTTTCATGGTTGCTTCAAGCAGCATAGTGTATCATGTTCCCCATAAGTAGTTGTATCAAGCATATCATAGTTGTATGAAGAAGTTACAATTCTCAAGAATATTCAAATATAGAGAAACTAAAATCAGTTAAGGGATAGATTTCAGTGTTTTCATCTACTTTTTCTTCAAGAATATCTATAACTATCTTCTAGTGCCCTCACAAAAATTCAAAAATCAGTACATCCACCCCCTAGTCTGCCACAAAATCTCAATTCTAAAGTGTCCTTTTCCACTTCCAGCAATAGTCATCCCATCCATGAGTAGCCTATTAGGATGAAGACATCCTAGTCCTCCAAAGAAACAAGAGTTTTTTACCTCCTCTACCACCAAGAACACACCCCAAACCATCATGTGTCATGCAAGGACAACTATAAGTGCTTCATAGCCATAACAAGAATCAAGTCACTTTAAATTGCTTCAAGATTTGTAAAAATAAAATGTTGAGGCAGCAGTTACATGTGTCATTTTTTAGTCTCACAGATCATATTTACTAGAAGATTACAAGTAGCATGTGGCAGTTATGGCAGTGTTTCAAGTAGGTTCAAGGTGCAAATTTTTAGTTTCAGATCAATTATGAGTTGCTTCACACAACTCCATGCCCAATGGATGCTTCAATCCAGATGTTCTACTCCATCTAGTGGGTAGATTTCCCCATGAGCCACCAAATTGTTATCCATTTTTAAAAGAAGAGTAAAACATGTACAACTATGAGGGAGAAAAGTGGAGATCCAAAGGCAATTGATGGATCCTCAGTAATGAATCGAGAAGAAAACGGGTAAATTTCATGGTCTTCTCTCTAGCATTGGAAGTCATTCTGATTTTAGTTCCCCTAGTACTGATGAAGAGTTCATAATTCCTCATATTCAATGCTAAAGAATTGCAAGAAACCATGGTGATCAAGTTGCAAATGTAGAGAACTAGCCATGGGAGAGGGTTGAACATTTACAGTAGGACAACAATGAGGTAGTTTACCTAACTCCTTATGCTTGGAGGAGTGTTTTGATGAAGAAGAACCAGTTGAGTTTCTCACCATTCTAACCCTTTCATCAAAACCTTATTTTCCAATACAGTTTTTGACCCCCCTATTACTGGAGGAGAGTATTCTATTTTGGGCTTTCTGAACTACATCTTACTAGAATCTCTTAAGTAAAGAAGATGTAGAAGATTTTAAGCTTTCAGGTCCTTCATTGGAGAGCAAAAGTAAAGTGGTGAATCGGAACTAATTTACTTATTTTAAGTAAAGTAGTGTGAAAAATCCAGGTAAGGAGAGTAAAAAAGTAAAGTGAAGTGGTGAATTGGAACTACTTTACTTATTTTAAATAAAGCAGTTTGAAAAAAATGCATGTAAGGGGAGAAAAAATAAATTAATATGGTGAATTGGAACAACTTTACTTATGCTTAATTCTAAGCATGATGATGAGCTGCAAAGTTCCGTAGGATAAGGATAGTAATACCTCTCCAAGTCCAAAGTGCAAAGCAACTGAATTGGAACTACTTGGACTTATTTTAAGTAAAGCACCTGTGAAAAAGCCGTAGGTAAGGGGAGAAAAAGCTAAATCTAATGTGGTGAATTGGAACTCATCCAATCAGCTTATTTTAAGCTCCAAAGCAGTGTGAAAAAGCTGCGCAGGTTTTAAGGAGAGAAAAAATTTTACAGCAACCAGTTTACATGCAGTGAATTAGAATTACTTTACTTCCCTAAAAGTAAGCCCAGTAAAGAAATGTGAAAAAGCCACAAAACTAAAGGGGGGGCTAGTAGAAAGGAAAAATTGATTTATGCAGTGAAGTGAAACTACTTTACTTCCCTAAAAATTACGAAAGTTAAGTAATATGAAAAGGCTCTTGCATAGTTCGTAAGGGTGGCAGTTTTGGTGGTAATGCAACTCCATGAACACCACATGGAAGATTCAAGTGAAAAAGATGGAAGTTTTCAAAGTGGTGAATTAAAAATTCTTTACTTCCCTTAAATAAGAAAAGTAAAGAAAATGGAAAAGTGTGATGGAAAGGGGAAGTAAATGGGGGTCAGATCACCGCATGTAAGGAGAAGTAGCAGTAATGGCCCCTGGTTTTCCCATTGAACTGCAAAATGACAAACGACCATAACTTTCATATCAAAGCTCTGTTTCGTGCATTCTTGGACTTTTACAGTTTAGGCACTTAGAGCCCTCTACGCACCATGAAACCATTGGATAGAACTCTTTCTCATGTTTCTAGAAAGGTAAATTTTTCAGTCAAAACTCCATGTACATTTCTTCAAGTTGCACGCCTCAGGCACAGTTTTGTGGGACATACTGCCATTGCAATGAAGTCATGAAGGCAATCAAATACTTCTCCACGTGTCTAGGTGAAAGAGTACGAAGGGAGTGGGCTTTGAAGGTTTCCCATGTTGCCTTCACATCAGCAATTGAATTTTGATTACAAAGCAATGCATACATTCAATTCTCTCTCTTTCTCTCTCTTTTCCTCACATTTCTATAGATTGTAAAGGAGGGCACATTTTGTAAAGGTTCCATGGACAATTTTTTTTGGTCAGTTTGGAGGGAGAAAATCAAAAAAACACTTATGGTATTCTCTGCCCATGGATTGTTGTGGATGCTTCTCACCTCCATGTTTGGGCTAATGTAAAATGGGTAGAATTCTTCTCCAGCTTGGTCTACTATGTCATGGCAATGGGTATTGTGCAGGACCTCAAGAGCAATAAAAAATGTGTGTTTGGTGACTAGTTCTTTGCTCCTTGTATTGTTTTTGTTGTCATTTTCTCTCTCCTGGGCTCGACCCATGCACTGTAAAAGATAGACTTTGGCATCTTTTGTTCTCATTAGGATGCTTAGATTTGTTTGTTCTTAGCTGAAAATGGTGTGTTGTGTGTATCTGTCTTGGTATGTGATTTTAGCATTTTCATCCTCTTCCATGCTCACTTGTAACAGGCTCTATTTTTAGGCATCTTTGCTGTTGGAATCCAAGGATTACCTGATTTTCCGAAAAGCATAATGCACCCCCTTAGTGTATGATTTCAGTCCTTTTCATGCACTATCTCTCTCCTCGTCTCCTTGGAAACCTTTGATTAGATCTTATCAACCTGTAGCATAGGTGTTTTATTGGATGTAGGAGTAGTTTTGATTTGCAGTATATTTGCAGGAAGAGAAATGTTCAACACTTCTTTAGAGTGCATCCACCATCATTAGCATGCAAGTCCCACAGTTTGAGAGGTGGTATCCCATGTCTAGCAAAAATTAGCAGATCTAGGATAGCCAAATCTCAGGGTCTGAACCTCTGCAGTTGTGCATAATAGGTTGCATCCAAAGTCATTCTAAGGAGTCATCAAGGAATCCATTTAGCTTCTCACTCAAGGGATTCAAAGGACTCTCTCATTTTTGCAAGTACCACACATAAGAAGGGAAGTTTCATTGTTGTCCACCCATCACATCTATTTACATCGGTACATCTAGCTTATTTCCCGCTATCATGTGCGCTTACACAAGGGCATCCTAGCTGCATTATGTATTAACATGCACACGCATCTTTCGCATGCGTGCACACACACACACACACAAAAAAAAAAAAAAATACATGGAGTCTTAACCATGTAGTGCAGTGATTGGTTGTAAGATCACTGTTATCGCTGAATCACAGCACCCTTCTATGGTTTATACAAGTGCATGTATTTGAACTCACGGTGTGATTGGATAACATGGGTACTATCTCCAAGTTGTGGGACTTGCTACTTGAGATAGACCTCCAGAGAAAGCTGGTTCTTACTCCTAAACTACCTGCCACAATCTACTCTAATGCAGGGGAAACTAACTATTCTAATCTAACCTTCCAAGGGACTAGGGAGAGAGAATGCATAAAATGAAAGCCTACACTAAAGCGGTGATACACCAGAAAAGGAGGGTGTGAGAGTAGTCTCCAAATGTGTGAAATACAGAAGCAAAGTGCACACTAGAAGAGGTGATGATAGTTCTCCATAATCTAGCAAAACGCATTTTACAACAATATTTCAAACATACACAATGATAATGGATCCCCGCATGAACATAGTAATAGACACAATATTCTTGTAAAGAAGAGGTTGAAGGGGCAAGAAGAATGCAAGAAAACACAGCAAGGGAAGATACATCCACAAACTTGTATTTTATTGCTTCCTGGTATGCACAGTTCAATCGGTTACAAGATAAGGGCCTGGATCACCATGCAAGGAGTCCACAACAAGGGCCTACAACACATTGGCTTCACAAAGCAATTTTGGCAGAGCTTTGCTACAAAAACTACCCCCCTTTTTTACAATGAGCCCAACACTCCAATTTATAGAAAAAATGAGAAGAGAAAGAGAAGGGAAAATGGAAATCCTGAAATTTGTCCTTCAACCACTTGTAAGAGGCATTAAATAGAGTAAAATGATTATATATTACTTGCAAAAGGCTCCCCATACTGTCCCAGGTGCTGTAGTAGAGAAATAATGATGACCATGCCTCTTAATTGCACTCCCAACCACCAAATAAAACATTGTTATAAACCCAGACATGTTTTATAAAAAATATCCATTGATATCTCATCAAATCTAGAATTTCTTGATTGCTATGCTGTCAGGTCTCAGAGCCATGATTCCAATGGTACCAATTTTGTGTGATTTTGTTGAGAAATGCAAAAGTTATGGCCTTCTGAGTGTGGGCAGCTATTTTGGGTCTGGCAGGGGTTTTCTGTTATTTGACGGGAATGAGCATTAACTGACTGGAGCCGAATATGTTTCTTTTATTTGAAATATATATACCCTCATTCCAAAAAGTCTAATTTTTGTGAAAATCATAGTTCGGAGTCAAAAGTTATGGCATTTGAGGTTTCACTGGTCAAACGTTGACTCATTCTTCTTTGAAAGTAGCAATTTTGTGAAAATCGCCGATTCACGTCCAACGAGTCCTGCACATACTTATGGCCCTGTTTTCCCAGATGAATATCTCCCACGGGTCAAACGATTGACTTTTCTTCTTGTGCCTTTTATGGCCTGTTTCGGCTTTTTTCACGTCCCACGCGTACCACATGCGTACTTTTGTCCCAACTTTCCCGCGGACTTCCTGGGACAAATATCTCCGAACCGCCTGAAATGGACTGTCTTGTCGGCAAATCGGCTCGATTCGCGTCCCTCGCGTACTTTTGTCCTGGCTGTCCCAAAACCGCGCGAAACAAAAAACTTGACGATTTTCCTTACTTTCGGCCGTTTCAGCTTTTCACATCCCTCGCGTCTCGATGTCCCAACTGTCACATGGACTGCCTGGGACAAAAATGTTTGACTTTGCTGATTTTCTTTGTATTTCGGCCCCAAGCTTGGTATGAAAAACCTTGGTATGACCCGCATCGGTACGACCCGAACCCTTCAAACCCGAAATGCTTTAAAACAATCTTGCAACCTTATTTTTTGCATTTTTTGCCATTTTTTAACTCGTTGGGATTTCTTCTTGGATGGGAGAGTTAGAGAGAAGCCGAGGGGCCCCAAAAAACATGATTTTGGGCCTTGAATCAATCTACTTGCTCAGGACTAAATAATTTGATACATGTTATCAAAATTACCTTGAGGGTGAATTTTGGATAACAATGCCATTTGGAGTGGCCCATACATGGTCACAAAGTGTAAGGACAACAATGCCTTCCAATTGTCTACATTGGATGGTGAAGAGTTATAGATTCCAGTCAATGGAATCCATCTGAAGCATTGCTACTGAAATAAAATCTTCACCTTATACATATTAGCTTAGGTTTTCATTCGTCTAAGTGCTTATGCAGATTGTTTTGTTGTAGTTTAGCTTTACTTTCCCTAAGTGCTTTGGCACAAGCTTGTTATTCTAGGAAATGTGTTTTGTAGGCCTTGCTCCAATCAGGTGGTGTTCTACCCTCCATCTTCCTCCTTACAGTGTTCTAATTAGTTGGGGTACCAATAAGAGAATTTGATAACCCCATGCCCAATGATTTGCTTCAGGCAACTGGTAACTTCATCTAGCAGGTAGATGACCCCTCTGAGTCACCAAAATTATTATCCAAAATGAGCCCCTTTCTCATTTTGTGGCTAACTTCCTTCATTCTTCCCTCTCTTGTGCCTCATTCATAATTTTTCACTTTTCAGGCACTAAAGACCTTCTGAAAATGGCACCATTGGATACAGATTTTTCTCAGCTTTCCAGAAAGGTAAAGTTTTCTTCCTAACTCCATGTATTTTTGAAGTTATGGCTCGACAGATTTTTGTGGGAAATTTTCCCCTGAAAATCCCAAGCCAATAAGATGATGCCACATTTCCTCAGAAGTGGTGGACAGTGGAGGTAAACTTGTAAATTTTACCAAATGTTTGGCAAGGTTTCGGAAGAAATTTTGGCCCGCAGGCCTGCAAGTGAATGGGAGCTCGCCACGTGTCCAAGGGGAAGGAATTAGGAAAATTTCCTAAGGGTTGACACAAACAAAATTTTTGATGCCAGGACCGCATCCAATCACATTGTGCCACATGTCCTTGGGCCAAAGGAGTGGCGGAGGGTGGAGATAAAATTAAAAATTTGGCCAAGTGTTTTGGCAAGAGGAAAGGAGAAATTTTGGCCCACAGGTTTGCGAGTGAATGGGATCATGCCACGTGTCCCAAGGGGTGTTAGAACTTCAACCACCGGGGAGAAATTGGGAAATTTTTACAAAGCAAAGTCGAAGAAAATATTGAAAGGGAGAGCCCACCCCCCAAAACCCGAGCTAATCAAATCATGTCACGTGTCCATGTGGTGGCAAAAATTGCAAGACAGACCCGTAGGGAAAAATGGTAGAGAAAGCCCACATCAAATGGGGTTTTGCCACATGTCCAAGTCAAAAAAAATGTCAATAGTGATGGAAAATTTAAGAGAAGATGCCCCGGCGAATCATATCTTGCCACATGTTCCCAGGTCATCCAGCCGGTGAAGAATTTTTGGAAAATTTTCCAATGGCCAAAACGGTGGAAAATGAAGCACAGAAGGCCCGCATCTAATCAGAACATGCCACGTGGCACCAGGAGCAGTGGGTTGCTAATATTTTTGGGAAAATTTTCCCAAATGCAAAAAGTGGGAAAATTTCAAATTTTTGGCCCGCCATCCCGTTTTGGCCCTGTTTTGCCCTAAATTTTCAAATGAGCATAACTTTTGATCCAAAGCTCAGTTTTTCACGTTATTTATATCAACAGAAAGATCGTGAAATTCTATACATGATTCCAGGATCAATTTTAAATTTTGATGGATTTTGGAGAGATAAAATTGGAAAACACCTTTGGCACGTGGAAATCAATAGAAATGACGTTTCAACCACCATTTTTAATGAAGAATGGCTCACATTCTCTCCCAGCATGGTGAAAAATGTTAGGGAATGGACCTTTAAGGATTCCCATGCTATTTTATTACATTTTTGGTTGGTGGTTGAAGCTCCTCTCACATTTTCCCACATTTCTTTCTCTTGGGCTCATTTTTTACATTGTAAAAGCCAAATTTGGCTCATTTTTGAAGGATTGGACATTTTTTCTATATTACAGGCTCTCTCTTCCACCCTAGAAAGTGATTTTGTGGAATACCAGACCTATTTCAAGGCTGCAAAACATTTTCTATCTTTTTTTTGATGTAATTCCTGTATTTTGATATTAAAATTTGACAATACAAGCTCTATGAATGAGTTTCAGTCCTCTTCTTGTGTTGTTTGATTTACCCATGATCTTTCATTACATTTTATCAGTCTGTGTATGATGTTTTGTTGCATTTCTATAATCTGTGTCAATCTATAAAATTAAAAAATTCTTACCACTCCTTTGGTGCATCACCTTATTGGCATTAGTTTTAGTTTTTTTTTGCATTCTCTATCTCTGTCCCCTTGGAATTTAGAGTAGGATTTTGAGTTTAAAACCACTGCAACTTGCAAGTAATACACCTGATCAGAGGATTTGAGGAACCAACCTCTAACCTAGATATTCTTTTCCCATGTTTACAACTCCCACACTCTGGGAAAAGATTCAATGTTGTGCAATCACACTGGATGTCAAAAATTTCAAACTAGAAATTTGATCAACATCCCGGGGTGTTGCTGACTTACACTAACAAAACCCTAAAACCCTAAGCCCTAAATAATAATCCCTTAGCCCTAAAGCTTAAACCTTGAAACCTAAAACCTAAACCCTAAACCCTAAACACTGACCCATAAACTGTAAACCCAAAAATCTAAACTATAAACCCTAAAACCTAAAACCTAAACAATAAATCCCAAACCTGAAACAATTAAATATAAATTCTAAAGCTTAAATTATAAACCCTAAGCCCTAAAATATTAGCTCTAAAATAAAAACCCTAAACCCTAATCCCTCACTCTTAAACCCCAAACCCTTAGGCATAAACCCTTAACCTGAAACTATGAGCACTAAATACTTAAACCCTAAATTGTAAACCCTAAAACCTAAACATTGATCCCTAACACCCAAACCCCAAACATTTAACCCTAAACCCTAAACTCTTAATCTTGAATTCCCAAAAACCTAAATCCTAAACCTTTAGCCCTAAACCTTAAACCCTAAACCTTAAACCATAAACACTGATCCCTAAACCCTCATCCCTAAATAATAAACCCTAATCACTAATACCTAAATCCTAAACCCTAAACAATAAAAATGAAATCATAAATCATAAACCCCATAAAACCTAACCCTTTAGCCCTAAACCCAAAACCTAAAACCCCAAATGCCAAAACATAAACCATTAACCATAAATAATTATTCCTAAAACCTAAACCCTAAACCCTAAACCTGAGAAACTAAACCCTAAACCCTAAACCCTAAAATATATATCCCTAAACGCTAAAACATAAATCCTTAAACCCTAAATGCTAAATTATAAACCCTAAAACTCTTAGGCCCTAAACCCTAAAACATGAGACCATAAATACTAAATCCTAAACCCTAAACTATGAACCTTGTAAACCCTAAACCCTCAACCTTTAACCCTAAACCCTTAACCACTAAACTCTGAAACCCTATACCCATATCCTTAAACCCTAAACCCTAAATCCATAAATACTAAATAGCCTAAACCCTAAAATATGTAAAACATTAACCCTAAAACATAATCCCAAAATCCTTAAAACCTAAACCCTAAACCCTAAATATTAATACACTAAAGAATAAACTTTAATACACCTTAAACCCTAAATTCTAAAACCTGACCCCTAAATCCTTAAACTCTAAACTCTAAACATTAAATGCTAAACCATATAACCTTGATCCCTAATCTGTAAACCCTAAACCCCCTAAACCATAAACCTGAAACCGTATAACCCTAAACCTTAAACCATATACCCCCTTCGCACTAAACTCTAAACCCTAAACCCTATAGCCCTAAGACCTAAATCTTAAACATTAAGCCCTACATGCTAAATCCCAAACCTTATACCCTAATCCCTTAGCTGTAAACCCTAAACCCTAAACCATAAAACCTAAACCCTAAACCCATAGCCCTAAATCCTAACCATAATTATTAAACCCTTAACACTAAACCCCTAGTCCTATAATCTAAACCTTGAACACTAAACCCGAAACCCTAAAACCTCAAACCCTAAACCCTAAGCCCTATACCTTGTGCCCTAAGCCCTTTGCCCTTAACCCTAAACACTAACCTATAAACCCTAAGAACTAATCTCTAATCCCTAAACCCTAAACCCTAAACCCTAAATAGTTTATCCTAAGCCCTAAGCATAAAACCATAGACATTAAAATATGAACCCTAAAACTTAAACCCTAAATTTAAAACCCTCTAAACCCTTAATAGTAAACCCTTATCCATAAACCCTAAACCCTATACCATTATACCTAAACCCTCAACCATAAATAACATGATCCCTAAACCCTAAACCCTAAACCCTTAGCCCCAAATCCTAATAGATTGAACACCGTTAACCCAAATAACTAAACCCTGATAAAACCCTAAAACTCTAAACCCTTGGCAAACTATATAATCCCTAGAACCCTAATGCTTTGAGCACTTAAAACCTAAAGCCTAAAGTCCTAAACCATAATCCCTAAAACCATAAAACTTGAGCCTTAAACCCTAAACCCCTAGATCCTTAAACCCTATAAACCATAAAATATAATACCCTAAACTCTAAATCCTGGACCCATACACTCTTAACCCTTAAGCCATAAAACCTAAAGCCTTAACCACTAAACCCTAAACCCAAAACCAAAAACCCTTAATCCTAAATCCTAAAACCCTAAACCATAAACCCTAAACTCTAAATCCTAAACCCTAAACCTTTAGCCCTAAACCCTAAACCCTTAACATTTATCCCTAAACCCTAAACCCTAAACCCTAAATCCTAAACATTAAACCCTAAGCCATAAACTGTAATCCCTTAGCCCTAAAAATTAAACCATGAAAACTAAATCCTAAACACTAAACCCTAAACACTAAATCCTAAATGCTAACAACTTAAATATAAACCATAAGCCCTAATCCCTAAACCTTAAACTGTAAACCCTTAACCCTAAACCTTAAGACTCAAACCCTAACCACCCTAAACCCTAAACACTATACCCTATACCCTATATCATTTAACCTATACCCTGATCACCAAACCCTAAACCCTTAACCCTTAGCCATAAACCCTAAATCTCAATCCCTAAACCCTAAACCCCAAATGCCTAGCCCTAAAACAAAAAACCATAAACCCTAAACCCTATATCTTGAACCCTAAACCCTTAGCCATAAACACTTAACCTGAACTATGAGCGCTAAAACCTAAACCCTAAATCATAAATACTAAAACCTAAACTTTGATCCCTAAACCCTAAACTCCAAACCCTAAAATATTAAGCATAAACACCTAAAAACCTAAATCCTAAACCCCTAGCCCTAAACCCTAAACCTTAAACCCTAAACCCTGATCCCTAAACACTAAACCATAAATCCTAAACCCCATATACCCTAACCCTTTATCCCTAAAACCAAAATCCAAAACCAAAAACCTTAAACACTTATCCATAAACCCTAAACCCCAAACTATAAATACTAAACCATAAACCCTTAGTCCTATATCCTAAACCCTAAATACTAAACCTTGACCTCTCAGCCCTAAACCTTAAACCCTAAAAAAATAAACCCTAATCCCTTAGTCCTAAACCCTAAATCCTGAAGCCTAAAGCCTAAAGCCTAAACCCGAGACCGTAAACCCTAAACCCTAAACCATAAAACATAAACCTTGAGCCCTGTTAGTGTAAAATCACAGCACCCCTGGATGTTGATCAGATTTCTAGGTTGATCACTCTAGCATCCAGTGTGATTGTACAACATGGAAACCTCTCTCCAAGTGTGGGACTTGTTAAACTGAGAGAGGAATCTCTAGATTAGAGGCTGGTTCCTCAACTCCTCTGATTTAGATCTATATTTGCACAACTACAGAGGTTCAGATCCTAATCCTACTCTAAATTACAAGGAGATAGGGATAGAAATGCAAAAATTGAAACTAACTAAAGATGGTGATGCACTAAAAGGAGTGGTGAATACTTTTGTCATGAAAATAGACACAAACCAAAGATTGCAACATAAAAACATAAACAGGCTGATAAGATATAATTTAGGATCTGAAATGAAGAAAATAATACAAAGGACTGAAACCCATTCACAAAGCTTGCATTATCATTTCCAATGTCAAAACCGCTTCATTACAACCTCAGAGAGGTAGAAAACCTATTACAGTCTTTGAAGAGGTCTGATTCTTGCAACAATCACTTGCTGGAGGTGAAAGAAGAAGATTGCTATGCCAAAAAGTATTCCCCCCTTTTTTAGAAATGAGCCAAATATGGCTTTTACATTACATGGGTCGAGCCTAGGAGAGAGAAAACATAAAAAACATGGGATCCCATTCCTCATTGACTACAAATGCATTAAATCAGCATGGAGGACCTTACAAACCCATACCCTGCCATTCTTGACTGAATTAGAGGAGAATGCGACCCATTCTGCATTAAATTTGGTCGCTAAAATGTCACTTCTGGCCATGAACATGTATCAGAGTTGTTTATTAACTTTCTCTCTCCATAATGAACCAAAATTCAAGATTGACCCCAAAATCGTGTAGAGAATTTTATAAGATTTCCAATGATATAAAGAATGTGCAAATCCGAATTCTGGATCAAAAGATATGGCAATCTGAAGATTTAGGGCACAAAACAGGCAAAAATGGGTTTTGAAATTTTTTCCCACGCTCCGCCACCTGGATGACACGTGTCGGGCACTGATTGAATGAGCAATTCTCTCTCCTTCCCTTACCCGCAGGTTTTCCTCGAAAGTTTTGACTTTTTGTAACTTTGGAAAATTTCCCATTTTTTCCCCGCATCCCCGCCACTTGGGACATGTGGCATGATGTGGTTGGAGGACAGGGGTGCGGGGTCACCCTATACTTTTTAGTTTTTTTCCAAAAATCTTGCCAAATTCTCTAATTCCTCCCCGATTTCCACACTTCCCTGCTCCATTGGACACGTGTCCTCTTTTTATTGGCTCGGGCCAATGCTTCAAACCTTGCCCCTTTGAAATTTTGGACATTTTCCCTTGTGACACGTGGAATTTCCTGATTCATCCATGGGCCTACCGGATTTTTGTGTCCCTAGCGTCCCTTTGGCCTGGTTGTCCCAGTGCTGTCTGGGACAAATTCTTCCGAATTGCCCAAAATGGGCTTCCTTGTCCCTCTTTGCGGCCGCTTCACCTTTTCACGTCCTGCGCGTCCCTATGTCCCAACTGTCCCAGTGCTGTGCAGACTGCCTGGAGGCTTTTCGGCTGATTTGCGCCCTGACGTCCCAACTATCCTAGTGCTTCCTGGACTAGGACTTAGCTGATTTTCATGATTTTTTTCTAGCCCAAGCCTATTTTTTGCAAATTTTTCACCCCTTTTTAGAACTTTCTCTTTTCTTCTTGGATAGGGGAGTTAGAAAAAATCTGAGGGGACCCTAGAAACATGATTTTCTACCTTGAATCAATCTATTTGCATAGGACTTGAGTATTCTGATGCATGTTATCAAATTTACCCTGGGGGGTGAATTTTGGATAACAATTTGGCGACTCAGCAAGGTTACCTACCTGCTAGGTAGAAGATACTAGTTGCCTGAAGTAGTCCATTAGGCATGGAGTCATCAGATATTCTATTTAGAACCCCAACTAACTTAGAATGTGTAAGGAGGAAGATGGAATATCACCTGGTGGGAGAAAGGACTACAATAGGAATTGGATGTTGTGTATTGAGGGCAAATGGGTTGCTGCTTGTGAAGCTGACATAGGGGTTGTTTTGTGCCATTCTAATTGGTCTTAAAACCCTTGTTGAATGAATGAAAGACCCACCAGGTGGAGGAGTTGAGAGATTTCTGTTTGGTGGAGATGGAGACCTTTGAGTCCTTCTTCCTCTTTTCCTTCTTCTTGGAGATAATTACAGGTATTCAAACAACACTTCTTCTCTAACTCTTGACCTTGTGGTGATTCTTCTCATGAGTTTTTAGGCCTGCACTGCTGAAACTAGTTGATTCTTCCCCTTGGAGTTGCCAGATATGCAAATAATAGCTCTTTTAAGCAAGAAAATTACAGCAGATGCACATCAACTTTGCTGCAATAAAAATGAGACCTCTAGTGTCCCACCGGGCATGCCAAAACTGTTAGCGCAAAATCACAACACCCCTGGATGTTGATCATATTTCTAGGTTTATCACTCTAGCATCCAGTGTGATTACACAACATGGAAACCTCTCTCCAAGTGTGGGACTTGTTAAACTGAGAGAGGAATCTCTAGATTAGAGGTTGGTTCCTCAACTCCTCTGATTTAGATCTATATTTGCACAACTACAGAGGTTCAGATCCTAATCCTACTCTAAATTGCAAGGAGACAGGGATAGAAGTGTAAAAATTGAAACTAACTAAAGATGGTGATGCATCAAAAGGAGTGGTGAATATTTTTGTCATGCAAATAGACACAAACTAAATATTGCAACATAAAAACATACACAGGTTGATAAGATATAATTTAGGATTTGAAATGAAGCAAATAATACAAACAAAGGACTAAAACCCATTCACAAAGCTTGCATTATCATTTCCAATGTCAAAACCACTGCATTACAACCTCAGAGAGGTAGAAAACCTGTTACAGTCTTTGAAGAGGTTTGATTCTTGTAACAATCACTTGCTGGAGGTGAAAGAAGAAGATTGCTATGCCAAAAAGTATTCCCCCCTTTTTTAGAAATGAGCCAAATTTGGCTTTTACATTGCATGGGTCAAGCCTAGGAGAGAGAAAATGTACAAAACATGGGAGCCCATTCCTCATTGACTATAAATGCATTAAATTAGCATGGAGGACCTTACAAATGCATACCCTACCATTCTTGACCGAATTGGAGGAGAATGCGACCCATTCTGCATTAAATTTGGTCGTTGAAATGTCACTTCTGGCCATAAACATGTGTCAGAGCTGTTTCTTAACTTTCTCTCTCAAAATTGAACCAAAATTAAAGATTGACCCTGGAATCATGTAGAGAATTTTATAATCTTTCTAATGATATAAAGAACGTGCAAATCCAAGCTCTGGATCGAAAGATATGGCGATCTGAAGATTTAGGGCACAAAACAGGCAAAAATGGGTTTTGAAATTTTTTCCCATGCTCCACCACCTAGACGACACGTGTCGGGCATTGATTGGATGAGAAATTCTATCTCCTTCCCTTACTCGTGGGTTTTCCTTGAAAGTTTTGAATTTTTGTTACTTTGTAAAATTTCCCATTTTTCCCCGCGTCCCCACCACTTGGGACACGTGGCATGATCTGGTTGGTGGACAGGGGCGCGAGGTCATCCTTTACTTTTTTAGTTTTTTGCCAAAACTCTTGCCAAATTCTCTAATTCCTCCCCAAGCTCTGCACTTCCTTACTCCATTGGACACGTGTCCTCTTTTTATTGGCTTAGGCCAATGCTTCAAACCTTTCCCCTTTGAAATTTTGGATGTTTTCCCTTGTGACACGTGGCATTTCCTGATTCATCCGCGGGCCTGCCAGCTTTTCGCATCCCTCTCATCCCTTTGGCCTGGTTGTCCCAGTGCTGTTTGGGACAAATTCTTTTGAACCACCCAAAATGGGCTTCCTTATCCCTCTTTGCGGCTGCTTCACCTTTTCGCATCCTGTGCGTCCCTATGTCCCAACTGTCCCAGTGTTGCGTAGACCACCTGGAGGCTTTTCAGCCAATTTGTGCCCTAACGTCGCAACTGTCCCAGTGCTGCCTGGACTAGGACTTAGCTGATTTTCATGATTTTTTTCTAGCCCAAGCATGTTTTTTGTAACTTTTTCACCCCTTTTTAGAACCTGCTCTTTTCTTCTTGGACAGGGGAGTTAGAAAAAATCCGAGGGGACCCTAGAAACATGATTTTCTACCTTGAATCAATCTATTTACCTGGGACTTGAGTATTCTGATGCATGTTATCAAATTTACCCTGGGGGGTGAATTTTGGATAACAAGCCCTCGGCCCTTAACCTTAAACCCTAAAAACTAAACCCTAAACTCAAAACCCTAAACCCAAAATCTTAAATCTCATAAACCCTAAACTCTATACCCATATCCTTAAACCCTAAATCCTAAACACTAAATGGTAAACCCTGATCCATAAAAATTAAAACATAAACAATAAACCATAAAGCCTAAACCATAACCAGTAAACCCTAAATCCTCAGCCCTAAGCCATAAAATTTGATCACTAAACCCTAAATCCCAAACCCTAAATAATTAGCAATAAACTGCTAAAGCTTAAACCATAAACCCCCTTAGCACTAAAAACTAAACCATAAACCCTAATCCCTAAGACCGAAACCTTTAACCATGAACCCTAAACCTTAAACCCAACTCTCTAAACCCTAAAATCTTAGCCCTATACCCTAAAAAATAAACCATAAACCAAAAACTCTAAACCCTTAGCCCTAAATCCTAAACCATAAACGTTAAACCCTAAACCCTAAACCCATAGCCCAAAATATAAAACTTGAAAACTAAACAATACACCCTAAACCCTAAACCCTAATCCCTATAACACGTGCCCTAAACCCTAAACCCTAAACCATAAGCCTTGAGCACTAATCTCTAAACCCTAAACTCTAAACCATAAATAATTTATCCTAATCCCCAAACCTAAAACCCTAGAGCTAAAAATTTGAACCCTAAACCTTAAACCCTAAATTGAAAACCCTCTAAACCCTAAATAATAAACCCTTATCCATAAATCCTAACACTATACCATAAGAGCTAAAGCCTAAACCATTTATAACCTGATCCCTAAACCCTAAACCATAAACCCTTAGCCCCAAATTGTTATCCTTGAATAATAAACCCTTAGCCCTAAACTCTAAACCCTTAATGATAAACCCCATAAACCATAAAATATTAACCCTTAGAAATAAAACTTAAACACTAAACCCTAAACCTTGAGAACTAAAAATCTATAACTTAAACCCTAAACCATAAATCAAAAAACCTAAATCCTTAGCCTCAAACCCTGAACCATAAATTCTAAACCCTAATCACTAAAACCTAAAACCTAATTCCTAAAGTCCAACCCATAAAACCTAAACCTTGAACCCTAAACCCTTATCTTTAAACAATAATCCCTAAACCCATGAGCCATAAACTCTAAACCCATGATCACTAAACCCTAAACCCTAACACCTAAACCTTAAATCCTAAACCCTAAACCTTGATCGTTAAAACCTAAACCCTAAAGCCTAAATCCTCAAGCCTAAACCCTAAACCCTAAACCATAAACCATAAAACCTAAACCATAAATCCTAAACCTTAAACCCTAAACCTCTAGCCCTAAACCATAAACCCTAAACTCTAAACCCTAAGCCCTAAACCATAATCCCATAGACCTAAACCTTAAACACTAATACCTAAAACCTAAACTGTAAATCCTAAACCATGACCCCTAAATAGGAAACCCAAATAAATAAACTATAAACCCTAAACCCTAAAACTTAAATTATAAACCCTGAACACTAAACCTTGAGACTTAAACCCTAGACACCCTAAACCCTAAACACTAAACCATATAGCCTATATCATATATCATATACCCTAATTCCTAAAACCTTAACCCTTAACCCTTAACCCTAAGCCCTAAACCCTAAACTTCAAGCCTTAAATACTAAACCCTAAATTCCTAGCCCTAAAACTAAAACCCTAAACCATAAACCCTCAATCCTGAAACCTAAACCCTTAACCTAAAACTATGAATGCTAAATCCTACACCCTAAATCATAAATCCTAAAACCTAAACATTGACCCCTAAACCCAAAACCCTAAACCCTAAACCCTAAACTCTTAAACTTAAATTCCCTAAAACCTAAATCTTAAACCCTTAACCCTAAATGCTAAACCCTAAACCCTAAACCTTAAACCATAATCCATGATCCCTAAACCCCAAACCCTAAACCATATATAGTAAACCCTAAACACTAAACCATAAATCCTAAATCCTAAACCCTAAACACTAAACCCTAAATCATAAACCCCATATACCCTAACCCTATAGCCTTAAACCCAAAACCCTAAACCCTTAGTCCTAAATCCTAAACCCAAAACCTTAAATACCAAACCCTAAACCATAAACCCGAAACCCTAAAACCTAAACATGAGACCTTAAACCCTAAACCATGAGACCTAAACCCTAAACCTTGATCCATTAAAACTAAAAAATAAGCAATAAACAGTAAATCCTAAACCCTAACCCCTAGACCCTAAACCCTAAATCCTCAACAACAAAACCTAAACCCTCAGCCCTAAACAATATAACTTAAACCCTAAAAATTTAAACGCTAAACCCTAAATAATAAACTCTGAAACCTTAAACCATAAATCCCCTTAGCACTAAACACTAAACCCTAAATCCTAAGCCCTAAGACCTAAACCTTAATCCCTGAACCTTACACCCTAAACCCTAAACCCTTAGCCCTAAAATCTAAACCATAAACCATAAACCCAAAACCCTAAACCCTAAACCCTTAACCCTAAATCCTAAACAATAAACATTAAAACCTAAACCCTAAACCCCTATCCCTAAAATATAAACCTTAAAAACTAAACAATAAACCATAAACCCTAAACCCTTTTCCCTTAACCCTAAACCCTAAACCATAAAGTTTGAATAAAAATCCATAAACCCTAAACCCTAAATACTTTTTCCTAAGCCCTAAATCGTAGACCGTAAAATTTGAACCCTAAACCTTACACCCTAAATTGAAAACCCTCTAAACCCTAAATAGTAAACCCTTAGCCATAAACCTTAAACCCTAAACCCTAAGACCTATACCCTAAATCATATATAACCTAATCCCTAAACCCTAAACCCTAAACCCTAAATTATAAACCCAATAAATCCTAAAACCTTAACCCTTAGCCATAAAACTTAAACCCTAAACCCTCAACCCAAAATCTTGAGCACTAAAAAACTAAATCCTAAATTCTAAACCATAAACCCTAACACCTAAACCCTTAGGCTCAAACCCTAAACCATAAATTCTAAACCCTTAGCCTCAAACCCTAAACCCTAAATGCTAAAACCTAATCCCTAAAACCTAAACCCTAAACCCTAAAATCTAAACCATAAACCCTAAACCCTAAAATCTAACTCATAAACCCTATACCCTAAGACCTACACCCAAATCCATATATTACCTGAACCCTAAACCCTAAATTTTAAACCCTTAGCCCAAAATCCTAAACCTTGAACAATAAAATCTTATCCCTAAACCCTAAACCCTAAATGATAAACTCAATAAACTTGAAAACCTTAACCCTTAGCCATAAAAATTAAACCCTAAACACTAAACCCAAAATCTTGAGTACTAAAAAACTAAAACCTAAACTCTAAACCATAAACCCTAAAACCTAAACCCTTAGCCTAAAAACCTAAATTCTAAACCCTTATCCTTAAACCCTAAACCCTAAACCCTAAAACCTAATCCCTGAAACCTAAACCCTAAACCCTAAACTCTAAACCCGTAAAACCTAAACCCTAAACCCTGAACCCTTATCCCTAAACAATAATCCCTAAACCCATGAGCCATAAACACTAAACCTATAATCCCTAAACCCTAAACTCTAAACTTTGATCCTTAAACCCTAAACCCTAACCACTAAACCATAAACCCTAAACCCTAAACCGTAAACCCTAAACCCTAAACTGTAAACCCAAAACCCTAAATCCTAAATCCTAAACCCTAAAACCTAAACCATAAACCATAAACTATAAACCCTAAACCGTAAACCATAAACCATAAACCATAAACCATAAACCCTAAATTGTGAGGCCAAAATCCTAAACACTAAACCATAACACTAAACCCTAAACCATGAGCCCTAAACCCTAAACAATAAACCCTAAATTATAATACCTAAATCCAAAAAATTAAACCCTAAACCATGAGCCCTAAATGCTAAATCATTCATCCTAAACACTAAAACCTAAACCATAAACCTCTTAGACCCCAAACCCTAAATCCTAATCCTGTAACCCTAAACATTAAACTCTTAACCCTAAACCTTGAGCCGTAACCCTAAACCATAAACCCCAAAAACTAAATATTAAACCCTAAACCATAAACCATAAAACCTAAATCCTAAACCCGAATCCCTAACCCTAAACCCTTAACCCTAAACCCTAAACCCTAAACCCTAAACCCAAAACCCAAAACCCAAAACCCTTAGCCCTAAGCCATAAACACTAAGTCATGAGCCCTAAATCCTAAAAACTTAATCCTAAACCTTGAGCTCTAAACCCTAAACACTAAACCCTAAACCATAATTCCTAAACACTAAACCATCAACCATCAACCTTAAACCCTAAACCCTAAAAACTAAATATTAAACCCTAAACCCTAAAGACTAAATCTAATACCCCAAACCCTGAGCTCTAATCACTAAACCCTAAACCCTAGACCATTAGCCCTAAACTCTAACCCTTAAACCCCTTCCCCTAAACCCTAACTATTAAACCTTAAATCCTAAACCACAAACCCCCTAAAACCTAAACCCACTAAACCCTAAAACCTAAAAACTAAACCTTAACCCCTAGATACTCAATGTTAAACCCTAAACACTAAACTGTAAATTGTAAACCCCCTAAACCCTAAACCCTAAATGTTATAACCTATACCCTAATATCAAAAATCTAAAACCAAAACCTTAAACACTAAAGCGTAAACCCTAATCCTCAAAAACTAAACCCCAAACCCTCAATCCTAAGCCCTAGACCATAATCCATGAGACCTAAACCCTAAAGCATAAACCTTGAGCCGTAAACAATTAACCCATAGCCCTAAACTATAAACACTGAGCCCTAAACCCTAAAACCTAAATTGTAAATTGTAAACCCTAAACCCTTAGACCTAATCCTTAAACCATAATCCATAATCCCTAAACCCTAATCCCTAAACACTTAACCCTAAACGACAATCCCTAAAATATAAACACTAAATTCTAAATACTAAAATATAAACCCTAAACACTAAACCCTAAACCTTAAACCCTAAACCCTAAACCATGAGCCTTAAACCATAAACATCCTAAACCCTAAACACTAAACCATATACCCTATATCCTATATTTTGATACCTAAACCCTAAAACCTTAACCCTTAACCATTAACCCTTAACACTAAGCCCTAAATCCTAAATCCTAAACACCTATCCTCCCTAAAACCTTAATACCATAAACCCTAAACCCTAATGAATCCTAAACCCCATGAAACCTAAACCCTAAATTCTAAACCCTAAATTGTAAATAATAAAACCTAAAAACTGATCCCTAAACCAAAAACCCTAAACCCTAAACTCTAAACCTAAATCTTAGACCCTTAGCCTTAAACCCTAAACCCTAAACTCTAAAAATTAAACCCTAAACCATAAACCCTAAATCCTGAGCCCTAAACCCTAACCCCTAAACACTAAACCCTAAACCCTAAACACTAAACCTTAAACCCTAAACCTTAAACCCTAACCACTAAACCCTAAATCATAAACCCCATAAACCCTAAACATTGAGCCCTAAACCATAAACCAAAAAACCTAAACGCTAAACCCTAAGCCCTAAAACGTAATCCCTAATCCCTAAACATTAAACATTGAGACCTAAACCCTAAACCCTAAACCTTGAGCCCTAAACCCTAAACCCTAAACTGTAAACACTAAACCCTAAAATGTAAACCTTGAGCCCTAAACCCTAAACCCTAAAACATAAACCTTAGACCCGAATCCCTAAACACTAAATCCTAAACCTTAAACACTTAAATATAAACCCTAAACCATAAACCCTAAAACATAAACCCTAAACTGTAAACCTTAAACTATAACCACTGAACCCTAAACCCTAAACATTAAACCCTATATCCTATATCCCATACCCTGATCCCTAAACCCTTAACCCTTAACCATGAGCCCTAAACCCTAAATCCTGAGCACTAATAGCTAAACCCTAAATGTCTAAACCCTAAAAATGAAATTATAAACCCTAAACCATCAATCATAAACCCTGAACCTGAAAATCTAAGTGCTAAATCCTAAACCCTAAATTGTAATTCCTATAACGTAAAAATTGAACACTAAACCCCAAACCCTAAACCCTAAAACCTAAAACATAAACCCTTAACCCTAAACCCTAACCATAAACCCTAAACCATACACCCTCTCTAAACCCTAAATCCTAAACCCCTATCCATACACCCAAAGCTCTAAACCCTAAACCCCAAACCCTTAACCATAAACCCTTAGTTTGAAACTGTAAACCCTAAATGAAAAATCATAAAACATAAAACCTAATCCCTAAGCACTTAACCTTAAACCCTAAAAACAAAACCCTAAACCCTAACCTGTAAAACCCTAACCCCTAAACATAGCCCTAAAACCTAAACCCTAAAACTAGATGCTAAAAACTAAGCCCTCATACCTAAAACATAAACCCTAAACTATGAGCCGTAAACCCTAAACCCTAAATCCTAAAAATTAAAAAGTAAAAAAAACCATAAACCCTAAACACAAAACCCAAAACCCTAAACCCTAAGCCCTAAACCCTAAACCATAAACCCTATACCCTAAACCCTAAATCAAAAAACATTAAAGCACTAAACCCTAAGAATTAAACCCATAAACCATAAACACCCATAGCACTAAATAGTAAACCCTAAGCCCTAAGACATAAACCCTAAAACCTAAAACCTAAATCCCCAACCCTAAAACCTTGAGACCTAAACCCTAAACCCTAAACCCTAAACCAAAAACCTTAAAACCTAAACCATAAAACCTGATTCCTAAATACTACACCCTAAACCCAAAATATTAAACCGTAAACCCCCAAAATCCTAAAATCTAAACACTAAACCATAAACCCTAAACCCTAAGTCCTAAACCCTAAACCCTAAACCCCTAACTCTAAAATATAAACACTAAATCCATAAACCATAAACCCTAAACTCTAAACCCTAAAACCTGAGCCTTAAACCCTATACCCTAAGAACTAAACCCTTTTCCATTAACCCTAAACCCTAATCCCTAATCCCTAATCCATAAATCCTAAACGCTTTTCCTTAAGCCCTAAACCTGAAACCCTAAACCCTAAAATCTAAACCTTAAACTCTAAACTAAAACCCTCAAAACGCTAAACAGTAAACCCTTAACACTAAACTATAAACCATATACCCTCAGACCTAAACCCTAAACCGAAGATAACATAATCCATAAACCATAAACCCTGAACCAAAAATCCTAAACCCTAAACATTAAACCCTTAGCCCTAAATACTAAACATCAAACTAACTCCATAAACCCTAAACCCTAAACCCTTAGCAATAAACCCTAAACCCTGAACCAAAAACCCTAAGCACTAAACCACAAAAACCTAATCCTTAAACCCTAAACACTAAACCATAAACCCTAAAACCTAAACCCTTAACCCTAAACCCTAAAACCTAAATGTTAAACCCTAAGCTCTAAACCTTAAACCCTAACCACATACCCATAAAACCTAAACCTCAAACCCTAAACCCTAAAACCTAAACCATAAACCATAAACCGTAAACCTTGATCCCTAAACCCTAAACACTAAACACTAAACCATGAATCCAAAACCATAAATCATAAATCCTAAACCCTAAAAGATAAACCCTAAACCCTAAACCTTAAACACTAAACTCTAAACCCTAAAAACTAAACCCTAAACACTAAATGATGAGTCATAAATCCTAAACACTAAACCCTAAACAATAAACTGTAAATTATAAACCCTAAACCCTAAGCCCAAAACCCTAAACCATAAACCCTAAAACCTAATCCATAATCCTAAAACCCTATATCATAAACCCTTATCCCTAAAGCACAATCCCTAAATCATAAATAAAAAACCCTAAATAGTAAACCCTGAGTGCTTAACCCTAAACCCTAAACCCTAAACACTAAACTCTAAATCCTAAACCCTAAATCCTAAATCCTAAACCCTAAACCATAAACCCCCTAAACTATAAACCCTTAGCCATAAACCCTAAAATTTAAATCTTAAATCCTAATCACTAAAAAATAAACTGTAAATTATAAACCAATATCCCTAACCCCTAAACACTTAACATTATACCATTGTCCCTAAACGCTAAACCATATACCCAAAATACTAAGCCATAAACCTAATTCCTAAGACCCTAGCCGTAAAACCTAAACCTAAAACCCTAAACCCTTAGCCCTAAACTCTAAACCCTTAGCCCTAAACCCTAAACCCTAAACCCCAAACCCTAATCCCTAACCCCTAAATGATTAACCCTAAACCCTTAGTCCTAAACCCTAAACCCTAAAACCTAAATCAAAAACCATAAAACATAAATCTTGAGCCCTAGCTCCTTAACATCAAACCCTAAAAATAAAATTCTAAACCCTGAAACCCAAAACCCTAAACCCTGTAACTACCCCTAAACCCTAAACCTTAAACACCTAAAACCCTAAACCATAAACCTAAAACCCAAACACTAAACCCTCATCCCTAAACCCTAAACCCTAAACCTTGATCCCTAAAAACTAAAAAGTAAACCATAAACCATTAAACATAAACCCTAAACCCTAAACCCTAATATTAAACCCTATGCCTTATAGCCTAAACCCCAAAAACTAAAACCATAAACCCTAAACCCTAAACCCCCATAAAACTAAATAGTAACCCCTAAACCCTAAGCCCTAATCTATAAACCCTAAACCCTAACCCCAAAAACCTACACTCCAAACCTTAAACCATATAACCTAAACCATAATCCGTAAACCCTATACCCTAAACCATAAACCCAAAATATTAAAACCCAAACCCTAGAACCTAAACCTTAAACCCTAAACACTAAACCCTAAACCCTAAACCCTAAGCCCTAAATCCTAAACCCCAAACCCTAAAAATTAAATTGTAAACCCCCTAAACCAAAAATTCTAAACCCTAAAACCTAACCAATAAACTTTGAGTCATAAAACCTAAACCCTAAACCCCTAGCCCTAAAATATAAACCCTAAAAAATAAACCATAATCCCTAAACCCTGAGCCATAATCCATTTAACCTAAGAAGTAAACCCTTTTTCTTAAACCCTAAACCGTAAAACAAAACCCTAATCCCCAATCCCTAAACCCTAAAATCCAAACCTTAAACCCTAAATTAAAAACCCTCTTACCGTAATGAGTAAACCCTTAGGCCTAAACCCTATACCCTATACCCTCAGAACTAAACCATAAACCCTAAATAAAATGATCCCTAAACCCTAAAACCTTAGCCCCAAAGCCTAAACCCTGAACACTAAACCCTTAGCCCTAAACCCTAAACACTAAACTATAAACCCCAAAAACCATTAACCCTAAACCCTTAGCCATAAACTCTAAACCCTTAACCAAAAACCCTGAGAACTAATAAACTAAACCGTAAATTCTAAACCATAAGCCCTAAACCCTAAACCCTAAACACTAAACACCTCTCTATAAAACCTAAACCCTAGAACATTATCCCTTAACCCATGATCCCCAAACTCTAAACCCTAAACAATAAACCCTAAACCTTGATCCCTAAACCGTAAACACAAAGCCCTAAACACTAAACCCTGAACCCTAAACCCTAAATCATAAAATATAAACCCTAAAACCTAAACCCTAAAAACTTAATCCCTCAGCCCTAAACCATAAATCCTCAACAATAAACCCTAAAAACTAAAACCTAAACCCTTAGCTCCAAACCATAAACACTAAACCATAAATAATTAATCCTAAACACTAAAACCTAAACCATAAATCCCGTAAACGCTAAACTCTAAACTCTAAACCCTAAACACTGAGTTATAAACCCTAAACCCTAAACCCTAAAATATAAATATTAAACCCTTAAACGAAATGACTAAATCTTAGATCATAAACCCTAAACCCTGAGCTCTGAGCGCTAAAGCCTAAATACTTAACCCTAAAATCTAAACCCTAAACCCCTATCCCTCAAACCTAAACACTAAACGTTAAACCCTAAACTCTAAGCCCTAAATTCTAAACACTAAACCCTAAAGAATAATCCCTAAACACTAAACCTTAAACCCTGAGCCCTAAACCCTAAACTCTAAGCCCTAAACCCTAAAATCTAAGCCCTAAATCCTTAATGGTAAATGCTAAACACTAAACCACAAATCATAAACCCCCTAAACCTCTAACCCTTAACCATTATCCCTAAATCCTAAACCCTAAACCCTAATCCATAATCACTAAAGTCAAAAAATCAAAACCTTAAACACTAAAGCCTAAACCATAAGCCTAAACTCTAAACCCTAAGCCCCAAACTCTAAACCCTAAGCCCTGAACCCTAAACCTTGAACACCTACCCATAATACCTAAACCATAAACCCTTATCCCTTAACCCATGATCCCTAAACTATAAACCCTAAACCATAAACCATAAACCATAAACCTTGATCCCTAAACCCTAAAACCTAAACCCTAAACACTAAACCCTGAACCCTATACCCTAAACCATAAACCCTAAACCCTAAACCCTAAACCATAAAACCTAAACCATAAACCATAAACACTAAACCCTGAGTCCTAAACCCTAAACCCTAAACAATAAACCCTAAACATTAAACCCTAAACACTAAACCCTAAACTTTGAACCCTAAACCCTAAACCCTAAACATTAAACCCTAAATAGTAAAGCCTAAAAAATAAAACCTACACCATAAATCTTGTAAACCCTAAACCATAATCTCCAAACTCTAATTATTAAAACCTAAAACCTAAATACTAAATATTAAATGCTAAATCCTAAACCCTAAGCTCTGAGCACTAAACCCTAGACACTTAACCGTAAACTCTAAACCCTAAACCCCTAGCCCTAAACCTTAAAACCTAAAAAATAAACCCTAAATTCTAAACCCTAAATCCTAAACACTAAACCCTAAAAAATAATCCCTAAACACTAAACCCTAAACAATAAACCTTAAATAATGATCCCTAAACTCTAAGCCCTATACCCTAAACTCTAAGCCCTAAATCCTCAATGCTAAATTATAAACACTAAATTGTAAATCGTAAACCCCCTAAACTTTAAATCCAAAACCCTGAGCCCTAAACCATAAACCCTAATCCCTAATCCCTAATCCTTAAAATAAAAAAACCAAAACCTTAAATAGTAAATCCTAAACCCTAAAACCTAAATCCTCAACCCTCAACCCTAAACCCTAAACCCTATACCTTATATCATAAACCACTATCCCTAAATCCTAATCTTTGAACCGTAAACTATAAACCATAAACACTAAACCCTTAGACCTTAACGTTAAACCCTAAATTGAAAACCCTCTAAACACTAAATAGTAAACCCTTAGCCATAAACCCTAAACCCTATACCCTTAGATGTAAACCCTAAACCATAAATAACCTGATCCCTAAACCCTTAGCCCCAAATCTGAAACCTTGAACACTCAACCCTTAGCCCTAAACCCTAATCCGTAAATGATAAACCCAATAAACCCTAAAACCTTAACCATTAGCAATAAAACTTAAACCCTAAACCTCGAACCCAAAATATTGACGACTAATAAACTAAAACCTAAAATCTAAACCATAAACCCTAAAACCTAAACCATTAGCCTCAAACCCTAAACCCTAAATGCTAAACCTTAATCCCTAAAACCTAAACCCTAAACCCTTATCCCTAAATAATAATCCCTAAACCCAAGATCCATAAACACTAAACCTATAAGCCCTAAACCCTAAACCCTAAACCCTAAACATTGATCCTTAAACACTAACCCTTAATCAATAAACCCTAAACCGTAAACCATAAACCTTAAATCCTAAATCCTAAAGCCTAAAGGATAAATCCTAAACCCTAAACCCTAAACCCTGAGCCCTAAACCCTAAACCCTAAACCCTAAATTGTGAGCCCTAAATCCTAAACACTAAACCCTAACACTAAACCCTAAACCATGAGCCATAAACCATAAAAAATAAACCCTCAATCATTCATCCTAAACACTAAAACCTAAACCATAAACCTCTTAGACCGCAAACCCTAAATCCTAATCTCATAACCCTAAACCTTAAAATCTAAACCCTAAACCTTGAGCCATAAACACTAAATATTAAACCCTAAACCCTAAAACCTAAACATTGGGCCCTAAACATTAAACCTAAAACCCTAAACCCTTAGCCCTAAACCATAAATCCTAAGTCATGAGCCCTAAATTGTAAACACTAAAACCTAAACATTGAGCTCTAAACCCTAAACCCTAAACCCTAAACCATAAATCCTAAATATTAAACCCTAAACCATAAACCTCAAACCCTAAACCCTAAACCCTGAGCCCTAAACCATAAAAACTAAATCTTAAACCCTAAACCCTAAAGACTAAATCTAATATCCTAAACCCTAAGCTCTAAGCACTAAATATTAAACACTAAACCTTAAATCCTAAACCAAGAACCCCCTAAAAATTTGAACGCACTAAAACCTAAACCCTAAACCCTAAATTCTAACCCCTAACCCCTAAATCCTAAACTCTAAACCCTAAACACTAAACAACAAATTCTAAACCCCCTAAACCCTATACCATATACCCTAATATCTAAAATCTAAAACTGAAACCTTAAACCCTAAAGCCTAAACCCTAATCCTCAAAACCTAAACCCCAAACCCTAAATCCTAAACCCTAAACCATAATCCCTTAGCCCTAAACCATAAACCCTAAACCCTAAGACCTAAACCCTAAACCCTAAGCCCTAAAAAGTAAACCCATAGCCCTAAATTATAAACGCTGAGCCCTAAACTATAAACGTTGAGCCCCAAACCATAAACCCTACATTGTAAATTGTAAACCCTAAACCCTTATCCCTAAACCCTTAACCCTAATCCTAAACTCTAAACACTAAACCCTAAACCCTAAAACCTAAACCCTAAAAACTAAACACTAAATTATAAATACTAAAATATAAACCCTAAACCCTAAACCTTAAATCGTAAACCCTAAACCCTAAACCTTGAGCTTTAAACCCTAAACATCCTAAACCCTAAAAACTAAACCCTATACCCTGTATCCTATATTCTAATACCTAAACCCTTAACCCTTAACCCTTAAAACTGAGACCTAAACCCTAAAGTCTAAACCTTAAATCATGAGCCCTAAACCCTAAATAAAAAACACCTAGCCCTAAAACCTAAACCCTAAACCACAAACCCTAAACCATAAACCCTAAACAAGAAACTCTAAGCACGAAATCCTAAACCCTAAATCATAAATCATAAAACCTAAAAAATGAGCCCTAAACCAAAAACCCTAAACCCTAAACTCTAAACCTAAATCTTAAACCCTAAACCCTAAACCCTATACATTAAAATCTAAACCCTAAACCCTAAACCCTAAACCCTAAACCCTAAACACTAAACCCTAAATTGTAAACCCCATAAACCCTAAACCTTTAGTCCTAAAACATAAATCATAAAACATAAACCCTAAATCCTAAACCCTAAGCCCTAAAATGTAATATCTTATACCTAAACCTTAAACACTGAGACCTAAACCCTAAATAATAAACCCATGGCCCTAAACTATAAACCCTGAGCCATAAACCCTAAACCCTAAGACCTAAACCCTAAACCTTGATCCCTAAACGCTAAATCTTAAACCTTAAACACTAAAATATAATGCATAAACCTTAAAATGTAAACCATAAACCCTATACCCTAAACCCTATAACCTATAACCTATATCCTATACCCTAATCCCTAAACGCTAAACCCTTAAACCTTAACCCTTAACCATGAGCCATAAACCCTAAACCTGAGCACTAAACCCTAAACCCTAAATTCCTAGCCCTAAAACCTAAATCATAAACCCTAAACCCTAAAACCTAATCCCTAAACCCTAAACCCTTAACCACTAAACCCTAAATGCCTAAACCCTAAACCCTAAAAACTAAATCCTAAACCATAAATCCTAAACCCTAAACCCTTGACCATAAACCCTAAACCCTAAACCCCCAAACCCTAAACCCTAAACCCTAAAACCTAAACCCTAAACCCATGAACCCTAAATCCTAAAACCCTAGCCATACACCCAAAACACTAAACCTTAAACCCTAAACACTTATCCTTAAATTCTAAACCCTAAACCCCAAACCCTAAATCCTAAACCATAAAAACTAAACCCTTAACCCTAAACCCTTAGTCCTAAACAATAAACTGTAAACCAAAAACCATAAAATTTAAAACCTAATCCTTGAGTAATTAACCTTAAACCCTAAAAAAAACCCTAAACCCTAACCCATAAACCCCTAAACCCTACACCCATACCCCTAAACCCTAAACCCTAAAGTTCCTAAACTGCTAAAAACTAAATCATAAATACCTAAAACCTAAACCCTAAACTATGAGCCCTAAACCCTAAACCCTAAACCTTAAACCTAAAAGAGCTCTAAATCCTTATGGTAAACAAAAAAACCCTAAACCCTAAACCCAAAACCCAAAACCTTATGCTCATGAGCCCTAAACCCTAAAGCCCTTAACCCTAAACCTTAAACCCTAAATCCTTAAACCCTTAAATAAAACCCTAAACCCTAAACCCCTAAACCATAAACCACCTTAGCACTAAACAATAAACCATAAGCCCTAAGACATAAAACCTAAAAAGTAAAAACTAAACCCCTAAACCCTAAACCCTAAACCCTAATCCCTAAACCATAAACCAAAAACCTTAAAACCTAAACTGTAAACCCTAAGTCCTAAATCCTAAACCCTAAACCCTAAACATTAAACTGTAAACCCCCACAATACTAAAATCTAAACCCTAAACCTAAAACCGTAAACTATAAGACCTAAACCCTAAACCCTAAACCCCTAACCCTAAAATATAAAAACTAAACAATAAACTGTAAACCCTTGAACCCTAAACCCTAAACCCTAAACCTTAAACCATAAACCCTAAGACCTAAACCGTTTTTCCTTAACCCTAAAACCTAAGCATTGAACCCCTAAACAGTAAACCCCCTTAGCACTAAACAATAAACCCTAAACCCTAAAACCTAAACATTGAGACCTAAACCCTAAACCCTAAACCATAAACCAAAAACCTTAAAAACCTAAACCCTAAATCCTGAGTCCCAAATCCTACACCCTTAACCCTAAACATTAAACCGTAAACCCCAAAAATCCTAAAATCTAAACCCAAAACCATAAACACTAAATTCTAAGTTCTAAACCCTAAACCCTAAACACCTAACCCTAAAATTTAAAAAAGGAACAATAAACTATAAACCCTAAACCCTAAAACCTGAGCCTTAAATCCCATACCCTGAGACATAAACCCTAAACCCTTAACCCTAAACCCTAAACCATAAACCCTAATCCCTAAACCCTAATCCGTAAACCTAAATGATTGAACCCTAAACCCTAAACCCTGAATACCTAAAACTAAAATTTAAACCTTAAATCTAAACCCTAAAAACCCTCTAAACCCTAAATACCTAAACCCTTAAGCACTAAACCCTAAACCCTAAACTTCAAACCCTAACCCTTGACCCTAAACCCTAAACCCTAAACCATGAACCTATAAACCTAAAGCCCTAAAGCCTAAAATCCTTTGAACCCTAAACCCTTATCCCTAAACCCTAAACCCTAAACCTAAACCCTAAACCCTAAACCCTAAAACCTAAACCCTAAGCCCTCAGGCCTAAAACCCTAAACCCTATCAACCTAAACCCTTACCCTAAACCATGAACCTATGAGTACTAAACCAATAAAATATAAACCCTAAATCCTAAACCCTAAAACCTAAAACCTAAACCCTTAGCACCAAACAATAAAACCTAAATGTTGAACCCTAAGACCCAAACCCTAAACCTTAAACACCTAACCTATAAACCCTAAACCATAAACCCTAAACCCTTATACCAAAACAATAATCCCTAAACCTATCAACCCTAAACCTGAAACCCTAAACCTTGATCTATAAACCCTAAACACTAAACACTAAACCCAAAACCCAAAATCCTAAACCTTAAACCCTAAACCCTAAAACATAAAAGCTAAACCCTAAACCCTAAACCTTAAACCCTAAACCCTAAACACTAAACCCTAAACCCTAAATTGTGAGCCCTAAATCCTAAACACTAAACCCTAAAACCTAAACCCTAAACACTAAACCCTAAACACTAAACCATAAGCCCAAAACCCTAAACCCTATAACCTAACCCATAAACCTAAAACCCTATATCATAAACCCTTAGCCCTAAATCCTAAACATAAACCCTTAACCCTAAACCCTAAACCCTGAGCACTAAACCTTAAACCTTAAACCCTAAACCCTAAACCCTAAACCATGAATCCTAAACCATAAACCCCATAAATATTAAACCATTATGCATAAACCCTAAAATTTAAATCTTAAACTCTAATAACTAAACAATAAAATGTAAATCATAAACCAATATCCCTAAACCCATAAACCCTTAACATTAAACCCTTAAACTGTTAGCCCTAAACCCTAATCCATAAACCCTATACCTAAAATACTAAGCCATAAACCTAAATCCTAAAACCCTAGCCATAAACCATAAACCTAAAACCCTAAACCCTAATCCCAGAACCCTAAACCCTTAGCCCTAAACTATAAGCCCTAAACACCAAACCCTAATCCCTAACCCCTAAAGACTTTACACTAAACCCTTAGTCCTAAACCAAAAACCATAAAACATAAATCTTTAGCTCTAGTACCTTAACATAAAACCCTATAAAAACCTAAACCCTAAACCCTAAACCCTAAACACTAAACCCTAAATAATACATACTAATCCCTAATATGTAAAACCTAAACCATAAACCATCATCCCTAAATGCTAAACCCTAAAAATTATCCCTAAAAATAAAAAAGTAAACCATAAAACCATAAACCCTAACCCCTAAACCCTAAACCCTCAGCCCTAAGATTAAACGCTGAGCCCTAAACCCTATACCTCTAAACCCTAAACCCCCTAAACCCTAAATCAATAAACCCCTAAACCATAAAAACTAAAACCTAAACCCTAAAACCCCTAAATAAAAACCCTAACCCCAAAACCCTAAAATCTAAACCTTAAACGCTATACCCTAAACCCTAATCCATAAACCATATACCCTAAAACATAAACCCAAAACCTTAATAACTAAACCCTAAAAACTAAACCCTAAACACTAAACCCTAAACCCTAAACCATAAACCCAAACCTTGAGCCCTAAATCCTACACCCTAAACATTACATCGTAAAACCCCTAAACCATAAACTCTAAACCCTAAAACCTAACCAATAAAATTTCAGTTGTAAAGACTAAACCATAAAACCCTATCCCTAAAATATAAACCCTAAACAATAAACAATAAATCCTAAACCCTGAGCCCTAATCCATTTAATCTGAGACCTAAACCCTTACCCTTAAACCATAAACCCTAAAACATAAAACCTAAATATTTAATGCTTTTCCATAATCCCTAAACCTAAAACCCTAAACCCTAAAATCTGAAACTTAAACCCTAAATTGAAAACCCTCTAACCCTAAAGAGTTAACCCTTATCTCTAAACCCTATACCCTATACCCTCAGAACTAAACCCTAAACACTAAAAAAATTATCCCTAAACCCTAAAACCTTATCCCCAAATCCTAAAACCTGAACACTAAACCTTTAGCACTAAACACTAAACCCTAAACTATAAACCCCATAAACAATTAACCCTAAACCCTTAGCCATAAACCATAAACCCAAAACACATAACCAAAAACCTTGAGAACTAAAAAACTAAAAAATAAACCATAAACCATAAACTACAAACCCTAAAACCTAAACCCTTAGCCCCAATCCCTAAACCCTAAATTCTAAACACTAAACCCTAAACCCTAATCCCTAAACACAAAACACTTACCCATAAAACATAAACCCTAAATCGTTATCCCTTAACTATTGAGCCGTAAACTTTAAACCATAAACCATAAACCCTAAATCTTGATCCCTAAATAGTAAACACTAAACGCTAAAAACTAAACCCTAAACACTAAAACCTAAACCATAAACTATAAACCCTAAACCCTAAAACCTAAACCCTAAACCCTAAACCCTCAAAAATAAACCCTAAACACTAAACCATAAACAATAAACCCTAAATCCTTAGGCCTAAACCATAAACACTAAACCCTAAACAGTAAATCTTAAACAATAAACCTACACCATAAATCCCATAAACCCTAAACCTTAAACCTGAAACCTTTAGCCATAAAACCTAAACCCTAAACCCCAAAATCTAAATATTAAACCCTAAAACCTAATGACTAAATCTTAAATCCTAAACCCTAAACCCTAATCTTAGGGCATTAAACCCTAAACACTTAACCCTAAAATCTAAACCCTAAACCCCTAGCCCTAAACCCTAAACCCTAAACATTAAACCCTAAACTCTAACCCCTAAATCCTAAACACTAAACCCTAAACAATAAACCCTAACCACTAAGCCATAAACACTAAAACCTAATCCCTAAGCCCTAAACCCTAAAACCTAAACAATAAGCCCTAAACCCTAAACTCTAAGCCCTAAATCCTCAATGGTAAATGCTAAACACTAAACCGTAAATTGTAAACCCCCTAAACCTTAAACCCTTAACCCTATTCCCTAAACCCTAAACCCTAATCCCTAACCCCTATTCACTAAAATAAAAAAACCAAAATGTTAAACACTAGCCTAAACCATGAGCCTTATTACCTAAACCCTAAAACCTAAACCCTAAGCTCTAAACCCTAAACCCTAAACACATACCCATAAAACCTAAACCATAAACCCTTGTCCCTTAACAATTGAGCTCTATACTCTAAACCATAAACCTTGATCCCTAATCCCTAAACACTAAACCCTAAACACTATAACCTAAACGTAAAACACTAAACCCTAAACCCTAAAACCTAAACCCTAAACCATAAACCTTAAACCCTGAGCCCTAAACACTAAACCCTCAACAATAAACCCTAAACATTAAACATTAAACACTAAACCCTAAACCCTGAGCCCCAAACCCTAAACCCTAAACATTAAACCCTAAACAAAAAATTCTAAAAAATAAAACCTAAACTATAAATCCTATAAACGATAAACCCTAAACTCTAAACCTTAAACCTTGAGCCATAAACCCTAAACCATAATCCCCAAACTCTAAATATTAAACAATAAAACCTAAAGACTAAATGTTAAATACAAAATCCTAAATCCTAAGCTTTGAGCACTAAACCATAGACTCTTAACCATAAACTCTAAACCCTAAACCCCTACCCCAAAATCTAAACCATAAACACTAAACCCTAAATTCTAAACCCTAAATCCTAAACACTAAAACCTAAACAATAATCCCTAAACACTAAACCCTAAACCCTAAGCCCTAAACCTAAAACTCTAAACCCTAAACTCTAAGCCCTATACCCTAAACTCTAAACCCTAAATCCTTAATGATAAATTATAAACACTTAACCGTAAATCGTAAACCCCCTAAACCTTAAACTCTAAACCTTGAGCCCTAAACCATAATCCCTAATCCCTAATCCCTAATACATAATACCTAAAATAAAAAATACAAAACCTTAAACACTAAATCGTAAACCATAACCCTTAAAACCTAAACCCTAAACCCTAAACCCTAAACCCTAAATCCTATACCTTATATCATAAACCATTATCCTTAAATCCTAATCTTTAAACCGTAAACCATAAACACTCAACACTAAATCCTTAGCCTTTAACCTTAAACCCTAAATAGTAAACCCTAAGACATAAAACCTAAACCGTATACCCTCAGACCTACACCCTAAACCATATATAAACTGATCCCTAAACCCTAAACCTTAAACCCTTAGCCCCAAATCCTAAACATTGAACACTAAACCCTTAGCCCTAAACCCTAAACCCTAAATGATAAAACAAATAAACCCATCAACCTTAACCCTTAGCCATAAAACTTAAACCTTAAACCCTAAACCCAAAATCTTGAGCAGTAAAAAACTAAAACCTAAAATCTAAACCATAAACCCTAAAACCTAAACCCTTAGCCTCAAACCCTAAACCCTAAATTCAAAACCCTAGCCTCAAACCCTAAACCCTAAATGTTAAACCCTAATCCCTAAAACCTAAACCCTAAATCCTAAACTCAAACCCATAAAACCTAAACAATAATCCCTAAGCCCATGAGCCATAAAATCTAAACCTATGAGCTCTAAATAATAAACCCTCAACCCTAAACATTGATCCTTAAAGCAAAATCCCTAATAACTAAACCCTAAACCCTAAACCCTAAACCCTAAACCGTAAACCGTAAACCCTAAATCATAAACCCTAAACCCTAAATCCTAAACCTAAAACCATAAACCATAAACCCTAAACCCTGAACCCTAAACCGTAAACCCTAAATCCTAAAGCCAAAAGCCTAAACCCTAAACCCTAAATCCTGAGCCCTAAATCCTGAACACTAAACCCAAAACACTAAACCCTAAACACTAAGCCCTAAACCCTAAACAATAAACCCTAACTCATACATCCTAAACACTAAAACCTAAACCATAAACCATTTAGACCCCATCCCTTAAACCCTAATCCCGTAACCCTAAACCTTTAACTGTAAATCCCAAACACTAAATATTAAACCCTAAACTCTAAATCCCAAACACTAAATATTAAACCCTAAACCCTAAACATTAAATACTAAACCCTAAATTATAAACCATAAACCCTAAATCCTAATCCATAAACCCTAAACCCTAAACCCTAACCCTTGGACCCTAAATATTAAACCTTAAACCCTAAACCCTAAACCCTAAACCTTAATTCATAAACCCTAAACCCTAAAACCTTAACCTTTATCCCTAAATCCTAAACCCTAAACCTTAAACCCTAAACCCTTAGCCCTAAACCATAAACCCTAAGTCATGAACCCTAAATCCTAAAAACTAAAACTTAAACCTTGAGCTCTAAACCCTAAACACTAAACCATAAACTATAAATCCTTAACCTAAACCCTAAAACTTAAGCCCTAAACCCTAAAAACTAAATATTAAACCCTATACCCTAAAGATTAAATCTAATACTCTATACCCTGAGCACTAAACCGTAACCCCTCGACGCTTAGCCCTAATCTCTAACCCCTAAACACCTACCCCTAAACATGAAACACTAAAATTTAAACCCTAAACCATGAACCGCCTAAAACTTAAACCCCCTAAACCCTAAACCCTAACCAGTAAATCCTAAAAACTAAACCCTAAACACTAAACTATAAATTTTACACCCCCTAAACCCTAAACCTTGAGCCTTAAACCCTAAACCTTAAACCCTATACCCTATACCCTAATCCCTAAAATGTAAAACCAAAACCTTAAACACTAAATCATAAACCCTAATCCTCAAAACCTAAATCCAAAACCCTAAACCCTAAGCCATAAACCACAATCCCTTAGCCCTAAACTTTAAACCCTAAACCCTGAGACCTAAACCCAAAACCCTAAACCTTGAGCCCTAAATAGTAAACCTATAGCCCTAAACTATAAACTCTAAGCCCTAAACCCTAAACTGTAAACTGTAAACCCTTACCCCTAATCCTAAAACCCTAATCCATAATCCCTAAACACTAAACACTAAAACCTAAATCCTAAACCCTAATCCCTAAATAGTAAATGCTAAATGCTAAATACTAAAATATAAACCCTAAACCATAAACCCTAAACCTTAAACCATAAACCCTGAGCCATAATCCCTGAGTGTTAAACCCTAAACATCCTAAACACTAAACACTAAACCCTAAACCCTATATCCTATATTCTTATAACTAAACCCTAAACCCTTAACCCTTAACACTAAGCCTTAAACCCTAAAGTCTTAACCATTAATCTTGAGCCCTAAACTCTAAACCCTAAACACCTACATCTAAAACCAAAACCGTAAACTGCAAACCCTTAGCCATAAACCCTAAACAAGAAACTCTAAGCGCTAAATCCTAAACCCTAAATCGTAAATTTAGGGTTTATTGTTTAGGGTTTATAGTTTAGGGTTTATTTTTTAGGGTTTATTGTTTACAGTTTAGGGATCAAGGTTTATGGTTTATGGTTTACGGTTTAGGGTTTAAATTTTAGGGCTCATGAGTTAAGGGATAATGGTTTAGAGTTTAGGTTTTATGGGTAGGTGTTTAGTGTTTAGGGTTTAGGGATTAGGGTTTAGAATTTAGGGTTTAGGGTTTGGGGATAAGGGTTTAGGTTTTAGGGTTTATGGTTTGTGTTTTATGGTTTAGGTTTTAGTTTTTTAGTGCTCAATGTTTTTGGTTAATGGTTTAGGGTTTATGGCTAAGGTTTTAAGGTTAATTGTTTATGGGTTTTATAGTTTAGGGTTTAGGGTTTAGGGCTAAGGGTTTAGTGTTCAGGGTTTAGGCTTTGGGGCTAAGGTTTTAGGGTTTAGGGTTTAGTTATGAGGGTATAGGGTTTAGAGTTTACGGCTAAGGGTTTACTCTTGAGGGTAAGAGGGTTTTCAATTTAGGGTTTAGGTTTTGGATTTTAGGGTTTAGTGTTTCAGGTTTAGGGATTATGGAAAAGCTTTAAATATTTAGGGTTTATGGCTAGGGTTTTAGGATTTAAGTTTATGGCTTAGTATTTTAGGTATAGGGTTTAGGGATTAGGGTTTAGGGCTAAGGGTATAATGTTTAGGGTTTAGGGGTTAGGGATATTGGTTTATGATTTACATTTTATTGTTTAGTGATTAGGGTTTAAGATTTAAATTTTAGGGTTTATGGATAATGGTTTAATGTTTACGAGGTTTATGGTTTAGGGTTTAGGGTTAAGTGCTCAGGGTTTAGTGTTTAGGGTTTTTGGTTTATGGTTCAGGGATTATGATTTAGGACTAAGGGTTTATGATATAGGGTTTTAGGTTTATGAGTTAGGTTTTAAGGTTTTGGGTTTTGGGCTTATGGTTTAGGGTTTAGGGTTTAGTGTTTAGGGTTTAGTGTTTAGGATTTAGGGCTCACGATTTAGGCTTTAGTGTTTAGTGGTAATGGTTTAGGGTTTAGGTTTTAAGGTTTAGGGTCTAGAGTTTATGTTTTAGGGTTTAGGGTTTTGGCTTTTGGCTTTTAGGTTTATTGTTTACTGTTTAGGGTTTAGAGATCAAGGTTTAGGGTTTAGGGCTGATGGGTTTAGGGATTATTGTTTTGGCATAAGAGTTTAGGGTTTGAGGTTTAGGTTTTATAGGTAGGTGTTTAAGGTTTAGGGTTTAGGGCTTAGGGTTCAACATTTATGTTTTATTGTTTGGTGCTAAGGGTTTAGGGTTTAGGGATTAGGTTTTAGTGGTTTAGTGCTCATGGTTTTTGGTTCATGGTTTAGGGTTTATGGCTAATATTTTATGCTTTAGGGTTTATGGGGTTATTTTTATGTTTAGGTTTTAGGGATAAGGGTTTAATGTTCAAGGTTTAGTATTTTGGGCTAAGGGTTTACAGTCTATGGATTATGTTATATTGGGTTTAGGGATTAGATCTGAGGGTATAGGGTTTAGAGTTTAGTGCTTAGGGTTTACTATTTAGGGTTTAGATGGTTTTTTTGTTTAGAGATTAAGGTTCAAGTTTTAGGTTTTAGGGTTTTAGGTTTAGGGCTTAAGAAAAATCCTTTAGGATTTACGGATTAGGGATTAGGGATCAGGGTTTAGGGTTAAGGGAAAAGGGTTTATGTCTCAGGGTATGGGGTTTAAGGATTAGGTTTTAGGGTGTAAGGTTAATGGTTTATTATTTAATGTTTATATTTTAGGGTTAGGGGTTTAGGGTTTAGGGTTTAGAACTTAGACTTTAGTGTTTATGGTGTTATAGTAGGTATTTACCTTAGCTCATGTTCACCTAGGTACATTATTTACCTTTATTGAATTTATCCTCACCCACTTGTGTGTGTGGATATTTATTTTATCTTCTTTAGATATTAGGATATATTATCTAGTTGTTAGGTATAGTTATTTCCTTGATCTATGGTATTGACTAGTTTTTTTCTTGATCTATGGTATTGACTAGATCCTTGATGTCTAGTTCTCTCCTAAATCTATGGTCTTGACTAGTTCTTTGATGACTAGTTATTTCCTTGATTTATGGCTTGATCTATGACCTTGAATGGTTCTTAGATTGTTATTCCTTACCTATTTAAGTAAGGTACATTCTCAATGTATTGCATTGAGTTCCATAAAAGTAATTTTTACCAGAAGTGGTAGCTAGATGTGACTTTCTCGAAAACACGTGACACACACCAAAATCGTAAGTTGTGTAAACACCCATTAAAAACCTTAGCCTTTGGACATATGGTATGGTCATATAAGGGCTTAAAGCTTGTGATTCCTACTATTATGTGCTTAACTTCAGCCCGTTTAATTCTATTTGTGTGGTGAAGGAAACAATAATTTATTTTGTTTTCAGTGACAACTAAAATAAATAATAGAGAAAAATATTAAAAATTTTGTATCTTTTGATCGGTAACTCGGTTTTGAGTGCCGTTTTGAACAAAAGTGATTTTTTTTGTACTCTTTCCATTAGGGTTATTTATTTTGTTGCTTTCACTATAATTATAAAGTGCCAAATATGGAGTGTTGTAATCAATTATGGATGTAATTTCGGCTAAGCCTGATGTCCTAAATTTTTGGGAGTTACAGTTTGTACCTATCATGGATTCTGAGAATGATTGTGGACTTCAAGAGGATATTGTAAAATTTTTGGAAGAAAATAGATCACTCAAGAAGTTAAATTCACTTCTACAATCACTCATTCACGATAAGGATGCAATAATACACTCCCTGCAGAACAAACTTGCTAGCTTACAACATCACCATCATATTGTGGACAACCATATCCATGCTCCTAGTCCACTTGTATTTTTTAAGAGCATTGATCTACCAGTATTTGAGCCTGAACCTACTTTTTATGCTTCTAAACCTATGAGGCTTGTTACTACATGATCTTCCACATCTGTACCTATTACAGTACCACATGTTTTGTATTCTCCTACTCAGCTGCATGGATTTTTTAAGAAGCATATCACTGCATTCAGCTCTTACACGCTCCGTTATATGGGTCTCACTAGAGGAGTCATTGGAAAATATTCACAGGGTATTGTTTCCTCTATTCCACATGTTAAGTGGAATTCTCTTCACGACATTGGTTTTCAAGCAGATACTTCATTGGGATCACACATTGACAGAGCTCCTTTTTTTGTTCACTCAACTCTTTCTGAAGATCCTGAGAAACACATGAGTTCTACATTTTCACTCAGGCTTGATAAACTTGAGATTTCAGTTGTCATACATGATCAACCTGACATACATTATGATTTGTTTTTACATGCACCCATTGTGCATTTTACACCAATTCATATGCATGCATCTTCTTCATCCATCTGTATTGATTTGGGGTGGATATCTGATCACTCGTGACAATGACATAGGCATTCGTTGAGAGGACTCTACAGGCATGGCTCCTCCACCATTCGGCCTCTTACTCCACTTACTATAGCTTCTGCATTGTGATGCTTCTTGTTTTGAGCATTTTTCTTTAGCAGGTGTAGTGTATCTCTCTTGTTTGTTGAGAGATTTTGTTTTTGTATTTTCAACACTTTTGGCATGTTGATAATATCTCTTGTGGGGGATCTATTCTAGTGAAGTCTAGTGTTATTTTGTCAGTGTTTGAGTATTTTATTTTGGGCAACTCATATAGATTTGTAGTGCCACTCCACCCATTCAGCAGTATGGGAGGGTGTGGTGTTGATCCTGCTTCTTCAAATTTTGTGACCTTTCCTTGTTACCTTGGCTTTTCTTGGATCGTGACACTCTGGATTTTTTGTCCTTACCTTGTTGCTTTGGTTATTTTTATTAGATCATGGCACACCTATTTGCAACACTTGATCGAATTATGTTTGGTGTTTTTTTTGCACTTTCTACATCACTCTATTAACAGTCTTCTTGTATGGAGCTATTCTGGTGGAGCCCAGTGTTAGTTGTTTTTGAGTTTTGTGATCGAGCAATGGATTCAGACCACAATGCACACCAAAATTATTTATCATTGTATGAATTTTTTGAGCTGAGGTTCTTGGGATGCCTTGGAGTGGGTATTTACTCTCTTTACTTTGTTGTTACTAGTATTGGGTACCTTGTGGTGTCTATTTTTTTCCAATTATTGTACATGAGTACATCATCAAGCCTATTTTCTGGGACTCATACTATGGACATGCCACATCTATTTTTTCCCATAGCTTCACTTGAGGGGGTGTTAGAGTAGGTATTTACCTTAACTCATGTTCACCTAGGTACATTATTTACCTTTACTATATTTATCCTCACCCACTTATGTGTGTGGATATTTATTTTATCTTATTTAGATATTAGGAGATATTATCTAGTTATTAGGTATAGTTTTTTCCTTTATCTATGGTATTGACTAGATCCTTGATGTCTAGTTTCTCTCCTAAATCTATGGTCTTGACTAGTTCTTTGATGACCAGTTATTTCCTTGATTTTTGGCTTGATCTACGACCTTGACTGGTTCTTAGATTGTTATACCTTACCTATTTAAGCAAGGCACATTCTCAATGTATTTCATTGAGTTCCATAATAATATATGATATTGATTCTCAATGTAATGCATTGTTTTCATCTTATAGATCATGGTGTTTGATTAACATCTGTGTTCTTGGCTTGGTACAATCTGGTTATCATTCTTTTCATATGTTTTAGGGTATAGATTTTTGGATTTTTCGGGTTTACAGTTTAATGTTTAGGGTTTAGGGTGTAGGATTTAGGACTCAGGATTTAGGATTTAGGTTTTAAGGTTTTTGGTTTATGGTTTAGGGTTTAGGGTTTAGGTCTTAGTGTTTAGGGTTGGGGGTTTAGGTTTTAGGGTTTAGGGTTTATGTCTTAGGGCTTAGGGTTTATTGTTTAGTGCTAAGGGGGTTTACTGTTTAGGGGTTTAATGCTTAGGGTTTAGGGTTAAGGGAAAATGGTTTAGGTATTAGAGTATAGGATTTAAGGCTTAGGTTTTCGGGTTTAGGCTGTAGGGTTTATGATTTATTGTTCAGTGTTTATATTTTAGGGTTAGGGGTTTAGGGTTTAGGGTTTAAGACTTATAATTTAGGGTTTATGGTTTAGGGTTTAGATTTTAGGATTTTGGGGGTTTATGGTTTAATTTTTAGGGTTTAGGGTGTAGGATTTAGGACTCAGGATTTAGTGTTTAGGTTTTAAGGTTTTTGGTTTATGGTTTAGGGTTTAGGGTTTAGGGTTGGGGGTTTAGGTTTTATGGTTTAGGTTTTATGTCTTAGGGCTTAGGGTTTATTGTTTAGTGCTAAGGTGGTTTATGGTTTAGGGGTTTAATGCTTAGAGTTTAGCACTTTAATGTTTGTGATGTAGGGTTTAGGGTATAGGGTTAAGGGATCAGGGTTTAGGGCTCATGGCTAAGTGTTTTGGGTTTTGGGTTTAGTGTTTATGGTTTTTTGTTTACTATTTAATTTTTAGGAATTAAGGTTTAGGGTTTAGGGTTTAGGGATGATAGTTTAGGTTTTAGGATTTAGGTATTAGGGCTTAGTTTTTAGCATTTAGGTTTTAGGGTTTAGGTTTTAGGGCTATGGGTGTAGGTTCTAGGGGAGTTATGGGTTAGGGTTTAGGGTTTTGTTTTTAGGGTTTAAGGTTAAGTGCTCAGGGATTAGGGTTTATGTTTTATGGTTTTCTGTTTTAGGGTTTACGGTTTAGGACTAAGGGTTTAGGGTTAAGGGTTTAGTGTTTATGGTTTAGGATTTAGGTTTTGGGGTTTAGGGTTTAGAGTTTAAGGCTAAGTGTTTAGGGTTTAGGGTTTAGAGTTTTGGGTGTATAGCTAGGGTTTTAGGATTTACGGTTCATGGCTTAGGATTTAGGTTTTAGGGTTTAGGGTTTGGGGTTTGGGGTTTAGGGTTTAGAGCTCAATGTTTATGTTTTAGGATTTACGATTTAGGGTTTAGGATTTAGTGCTTAGAGTTTCAGGTTTAGGGTTTATGACTAATGGTTTAGGGTTTAATATTTAGGTTTTATTGCTAGGAATTTAGGGTTTAGGGTTAGTGCTCATGATTTAGGGTTTAGGGTTCATGGTTAAGGGTTAAGGGTTAAGGGTTTAGGGTTTAGGGATCAGGGTATAGGATATAGGTAATAGGTTATAGGTTTCAGGGTTTAGGGTTTAGGGTTCAATGTTAACAGTTTAAGGTTTAGGGTTTACATTTTAGTGTTTAAGGTTTAGGATTTTGTGTTTAGAGATCAAGGTTTAGGGTTTAGGTTTTAGGGTTTAGGGTTTAAGGCTCACGGTTTATAGTTTAGGGGTATGAGTTTACTTTTTAGGGTTTAGGGTTTAGGGTTTAGGTCTCAGTATTTAAGGTTTAGGGATAACAAATTATGTTTTAGGGCTTAGGGTTTATGCTTTAGGGTTTAGGGTTTAGGGTTTATTTTTTATGGTTTATGGTTTAGGGATAAAGGTTTAGGGTTTATGAGGTTTATGATTTAGGGTTTAGTGTTTACGATTTAGGGTTTAGTGTTTAGGGTTTTGGGTTTAGGGCTTAGGATTTAGGGTTTAGGGTTTAATATTTAGAGTTTAGGGTTTAAGGTTTAAGGCCTAGGGTTTAAGATTTAGGTTTAAATTTTAGGGTTTAGGGTTTATGGTTTGGGATTTTTGGTTTAGGGATTTTTTTTAGGTTTTAGGATTTATGATTTAAGGTTTAGGATTTAGCACTTAGAGTTTTTTGGTTAGGGTTTATGGCTAAGGGTTTACAGTTTATGGTTTTTTTTAGGGCTAGGTGTTTTGGTTTTAGGGTTTAGGGATCAGGATTTATGTTTTAGACTTTAGGGTTTAGGGCTCATTGTTAAGGGTTATGGGTTTACGTATCATAATATAGGATATAGGGTATATTGTTTAGTGTATAGGGTTTAGGATGTTTAGGGTTTTAGGCTCAGGGTTTAGGGTTTACGGTTTACGGTTTAAGGTTTAGGGTTTAGGGTTTACATTTTAGTATTTAGAATTTATTGTTTAGTGTTTAGGGATTAGGTTTTATGTTTTAGTGTTTAGTGTTTAGGGATTACGGATTAGGGTTAAAGGATTAGGGCTAAGGGTTTAGGGTTTACAGTTTATAATGTAGGGTTTAGGGTTTAGGGTTTAGGCTTTAAGGTTTAGGGCTAAAGGATTATGGTCTAGGGCTTAGGATTTAGGATTTGGGGTTTAGGTTTTGAGGATTAGGGTTTAGACTTTAGTATTTAAGGTTTCGGTTTTAGATTTTAGATATTAGGGTATATGGTATAGTTTTTAGGGTTTAGAGTTTAGGGCTCAAGGTTTAGGGTTTAGGGGGTTTAGAATTTAATGTTTAGTGTTTAGGGTTTAGCAGTTAGGAATAGAGGTTAGGGGTTAGGGTTTAGTGTTTAGGGTTTAGTGCATTCAAATTTTAGGGGGTTCTTTGTTTAGGATTTAAGGTTTAGTGTTTAGGGTTTAAGTGTTGTGGTTTAGGGGTTAGAGATTAATATTCATTGCTCAAAGCTTAGGGTTTAGGATATTAGATTTATTCTTTAGGGTTTATAGTTTAATATTTATTTTTTAAGGTTTAGGGTTTAGAGTTTGAGGCTGATGGTTTAAGATATCAAGTTTAGGGTTTACAGCTAAGGGTTTAGGGTTTAGGGGGTTTATGGTTTTGGATATAGGATTTAGTGTTTAGGGTTTAGGGTTAAGGGCTTAGGGTTTAGTTTTTAGGATTTATGGTTTACAGTTCAAGGATTAGGATTTAGTGATAATGGTTTATGATATAATGTTGAGGGTTTAGGGTTTAGGGCTCAGGGTTTATGTTTTAGGGTTTAGGTTTTAAGGCTTAGGGCTTAGGATTTAGTGTTCAAGGTGTTTTTTTATTTTAGGGATTAGGGATTAGGGATTAGGGTTTATGGTTTAAGGCTCAGGGATTAGGGTTTAAGGTTTAGGGGGTTTACGATTTACTATTTAGTGTTTACAATTTAGCATTGAGGATTTAGGGCTTAAACTTTAGGGTATATGGATAAGATTTTAGGGTTTAGGGATTAGGTTTTAGGGTTTAGTTTTTAGTTGTTAGGGTTTATTGTTTATAATTTAGGGTTTAGAAGTTAGGGTTTATTATTTAGGGTTTAAGGTTTAGGGTTTAGAGTTTACAGTTTATTGTCTAGGGTTTATTGCTCAGAGCTCAGGGTTTAGGATTTAGCATTTAAGATTTAGTATTTAGGTTTTAGGTTTTAATATTTAAAGTTCACGGATTATGGTTTAGGGTTTATGGATCAAGGTTTAGGCTTTAGATTTTAGGGTTTAGGGTTTACGAGATTTACAGTTTAGGTTTTACCGTTTAGGGTTTATGGCTCAGGCTTTAGGGTTTAGTGTTTAGGGTTTAATGTTTAGGATTAATTTTTGAGGGTTTAGGGTTTAGTACTCAGGGTTTATGGTTTATTATTTATGGTTTATGGTTTCATGTTTAGGTTTTAGGGTTTAGGGTTTAGGGTTTATAGTTTAGGGTTTAGTGTTTACTGTTTATGGTTTAGGGTTTAGGGCTTAGGGATCAAGGTTTAGGGTTTATGGTTTATGGTTTATGGTTTAGAGTTTAGGACTCATGGATTAAGGGATATGGGTTTATGGTTTAGTTTTTATGGGTAGGTGTTTAGGGTTAAGGGTTTAGGGCTTAGTGTTTAGCGTTTGGGGCTAAGGGTTTAGGTTTTAGGGTTTAGGTAATAAGGCTTATGGTTTAGGATTTAGTGTATAATGGTTTGGTTTTTTTATTTTAGTGATTAGGGATTAGGGATTAGGGATTAGGGATTATAGTTTAGGGATTAGGGTTAAGGGTTTAAGGTTTAGGGGGTTTACTATTTACGGTTTAGTGTTTAGCATTTACCATATAGGATTTAGGCCTTAGAGTTTAGGGTCTAGGGCTTAGAGTTTAGGTTTTAGGGTTCAGGTTTTAGGTCTTAATGTTTAGTGTTTATGGTTTAGTGTTTAGGGTTTATTTTTTAGGATTTAGGGCTTAGAGTTTAGGGTTTAGGTTTTTAGGACTAGGGGTTTAGGTTTTAGTGTTTAGAGATAAGTGTTTAGGGTTTAGTGCTCAGATCTCAGGGTTTAGGGTTTAGGATTTAAAATTTAGTCTTAAGGTTTTAATGTTTAAAATTTAGAGTTTGGTGTTTAGGGTTTAGGGTTTATGGCTCAAGGTTTAGGGTTTAGAGTTTAGGGTTTAGGGTTTACAAGATTTATGGTTTAGGTTTTAGTGTTTAGGATTTATTGTTTAGGGTTTAGTGTTTATGGTTTAGGGATAAGGGTTTAGGGTTTAGTGTTTATGGTTTAGTGTTTAGGATTTATTATTGAGGGTTTAGGGTTTAGGGATCATGGTTTATGGTTTATGTTTTAGGGTTTAGGGTTTAGGATTTAGGGTTTAGGGTTTAGGGTTTATATTTTATAGTTTAGGGTTTTGGGTTCAGGGTTTAGTGTTTAGGTTTAGGGTACACGGTTTATGGTTTATGGTTTATGGTTTATGGTTTATGGTTTAGATTTTAGGGCTCATGGGTTAAGGGATAAGTGTTTAGGGTTTAGGTTTTATGGGTAGGTGTTTAGTGTTTAATTTTTAGGGTTTAAGGCTTAGGGTTTTAGGGTTTAGGGCTAAGGGTTTAGGTTTTAGGGTTTATGGTTAATGGTTTAGGGTTTAGTTTTTTAGTTTTTTAGTTCTCAAGGTTTTTGCTGAATGGTTTAGGGTTTATGGATAAGGGTTTAGTGTTAATACTTTATGGGGTTTATAGTTTAGGGTTTAGGGTTTAGGGCTAAGGGTTTAGTGTTTAGGGATCATTTTATTTAGGGTTTAGGGTTTAGGTATTAAGGCATAGGGTATAGGGTTTAGGGCTAAGGGTTTACTATTTAGGGTAAGAGTGTTTTCAATTTAGGATTTTAGGTTTAGGGCTTACGGAAAATATTTTAGGATTTAGTGTTTAAGATTTAGGAATTAGGGCTCAAGGTTTATGTTTTAGGGATTAGGGTTTAATGGAAAGGGTTTATGTCTCATGGTAAATTAACCCTAGGGTTTAGGGTTTAGAGTTTACTATTTAATGCTTAGGGTTTATTGTTTAGGGTTTAGGTTTAGCCCTAATCCTTTAACCCTAATCCGTAATCCCTAAACAACAAACCCTAAAACCTAAAACCTAATCCCTAAACACTAAACACTAAATTCTAAACACTAAAATATAAACCCTAAACCCTAAACTTTAAACCGTAAACCCTAAACCTTGAGACCAAAACTATAAACATCCTAAACATTAAACCCTAAACCCTAAACATTAAACCCTAAAAAGAAAATCCTAAACACTAAAACCTAAACTTTAAATCTTATAAACCCTAAACCCTAAAATATAAACCCTAAAATTTGAGCTATAAACCCTAAACCATAATCCACAACTCTAAATATTAAATAATAAAACCTAAAGACTAAATCTTAAATGCTAAATCCTAAACCCTGAGCTCTGAGCAGTAAACCCTAGAACTTAACCATAAACTCTAAACCCTAAACCCCTAGCCCTAAAATCTAAACCCTAAAAAATAAACCCTAAATTCTAAACCCTAAATCATACATCCTAAACACTAAAACCTAAACCATAAACCACTTATACCCAAACCCTTAAACCCTAATCCCATAACCCTAAACCTTAAACTCTAAACCCTAAACCTTGAGCCGTAAACCCTAAACTATAAACCCCAAGAACTAAATATTAAACCCTAAACCCTAAAAATTAAATATTAAAACCTAAACTGTAATCCATAAACCCTAAATCCTAATCCATAAACCCTAAACCATAAACCCTACACCCTAAACCCTTCACCCTAAATATTAAACCTTAAACCCTAAACCCTAAACCCTAAATCATAAACCATAAAACCTAAAACTTAACATTTATCCCTAAATCCTAAACCCTAAATGCTAAACCATAAACCCTAAACCCTTAGCCCTAAACCATAAACCCTAAGTCATGAGCCCTAAATCCTAAAAACTAAAACTTAAACCTTGATCTCTAAACCCTTAACTGTAAATTCTAAACTATAAATCCTTAACACTAAACCCTAAACCATCATCCATAAACCATAAACCCTAAACCTTGAGCCGTAAACCCTAAAAACTAAATATTAAACACTAAACCCTAAAGACAATCTAATACTCTAAAGCCTAAGCTCTGAGCACTAAAACCTAACCCCTAGACCCTTAGCCCTAATCTCTAACCCCTAAACACCTACCCCTAAACCACGAACCCCCTAAACCTTGAGACCTAAACCCTAAACTCTAAACCCTAACAAGTAAATCCTAAACTTTAAACCCTAAACACTAAACTATAAATTTAACACCCTCTAAACCCTAAACCTTGAGCCCTAAACCCTAAACCTTAAACCCTATACCATAATACCTACAATGCAAAACCAAAACCTTAAACACTAAATCCTAAACCCTAATCCTCAAAACCTAAACCCCAAACCCTAAACCCTAAGCCATAAACCATAATCCCTTAGCCCTAAACCTTAAACCCTAAACCCTCAGACCTAAACCCTGAACTCTAAACTTTGAGCCCTAAACAATAAACCTATAGCCCTAAATTAGAAACGCTAAGCCCTAAACCCTAAAACCTAAACTATAAACTGTAAACCCTTACCCCTAATCCCTCAACCCTAATCCATAATCCCTAAACACTAAACACTAAACCCTAAACCCTAAACCCTAGTCCCTAAACAATAATTCTAAATGCTAAATACTAAAATATAAACCATAAACCATAAACCCTAAAACCTAAACCGTAAACCATAAACCCTAATCCCTGAGTCTTAAACCCTAAACATTCTAAAACCTAAACAATAAACCCTATAATGTATATCCTATATTCTAATACTTAAACCCTTAACCCTTAACCCTTAACACTGAGCCTTAAACCCTAAAGTCTAAACCCTAAATCCTTAGCCCTAAATTCTAAACCCTAAACACCTAGCTCTAAAACAAAAAACGTAAACCACAAACCCTTAGCCATAAACCCTAAACAAGAAACTCTAAGTGCTAAATCCTAAACCCTAAATCATAAATCCAAAAACTTAAAAAGCTGAGGCCTAAACAAAAAACAACAAACCATAAATATTAAACCCTAAACCCTAAAATCTAAACCTAAATCTTAAACCCTTAGCCTTAAAACCTAAACCCTAAAATTGAAACATTAAACCCTAAACCCAAAACCTTGAGCTATAAGCCCAAAACCCTAAACACTAAACCCTAAACCCTAAACACTAAACCCTAATACCTAAGCACTAAACCCTAAATCGTAAACCCCATAAACCCTAAACCTTTAGCCCTAAACCATAAAACTTAAAGCCTAAACCCTAAATTCTAAACCCTAAGCCCTGAAATGTAATCCCTTATCCCTAAACCTTAAACACTGAGACCTAAACCCTAAACCCTAAACCATAATCCTTGAGCCATAAACAGTAAACCAAAGCCCTAAAATGTAAACCCTGAGACCTAAACCCTAAACCATAAAACCTAAACCCTAAACCCTGATCCCTAAACACTAAATCCTAAACCTTAAACACTAAAATATAAACGCTAAACCCTAAACCCTAAACCCTAAACCTTAAACTATAAACACTAAACCATAAACCCTAAACCCCATATCCTATATCCTACATCTGATACACTAATCCCTAAACCATAAAACCTGAACCCTTAACCCTTAAACATGAACCCTGAACCCTAAATCCTAAGCACTAAACCCTAAACACTAAATTACTATCCCTAAAACCTAAATCATAAACCCTAAAACCTCAATCTTAAAGCCTAAACCCTTAGTCATAAACCCTAAAAACCTTAAATTCTAGGTGCTAAATCCTTAACCCTAAATCATAAATCCTAAAAACCTAAACATTGAGCCCTAAACCCCAAACCCCAAACCATAAACCCTAAACTCTAAACCCTAAGCCCTTAGCACTTAACCTTAAATCCTAAAAACAAAACCCTAAACACTAACCCATAACTATCCTAGACCCTGAACCCATAGCCCTAAACCTTAAACCCTAAAAAATAAATGCTAAAAACTAAGCCCTAATACCTAAAACCTAAACCTAAAACCCTAAAACCTAAACCCTAAAACTTGATTCCTAAAAAGTAAAAAGTAAACAAAAAACCATAAAACTAAACTGAAAACCCTAATTGCTTAGTCATGATCCCTAAACCCTATACCCTTAACCCTACATCACAAAAATTAAAGCGCTAAAAACTAATCATTAAACCCCTAAACCATAAACCTCCTTAGCACTAAATAGTAAACCCTAAGCCCTAAGACATAAACCCTAAACCCTAAAACCTAAACCCCAACCCTAAACCCTAAACCCTTAGACCTAAACCCTAAATCCTAAACCATAAACCAAAAACCTTAAAACCTAAACCCTAAACCCTCATCCCTAAATCCTACACCCTAAACCCTAAAATTTAAACCATAAACCCCAAAAATCCTAAAATATAAACCCTAAACCCTAGGTCCTAAACCCTAAACCATGAACCCCTAACCCTAAAATATAAACACTTAACAATAAACCGTAAGACCTATAACCTAAACCCTAAAACTTGAGCCTTAAACCCTTTTCCCTTAACCCTAAACCATAAACCCTGATCCCTAATCCCTAATCCCTAAATCCTAAACGGTTTCCTTTAAATTCTAAACCTAAAACCGTAAACCATAAAATGTGAAACTTAATATCTAAACTAAAAACCCTCTAAACCCTAAACAGTAAACCCTTAGCACTAAACTCTAAACCCTTTACCCTCGAACCTAAACCCTAAAAAAATATAACATAACTCATAAACCCTATACCCTTATCCCAAAATCCTAAACCCTAAACATTAAACCCTTATACCTAAACCCTAAATATCAAACTAATCCCATAAACCCTAAACCCTAAACCCTAAACCCTTAGCCATAAACCCTAAACCCTCAACCCAAAAACTTGAACACTAAACTGCTAAAACCTAAACCCTAAACCCTAAACCCTAAACCTTAAAACCTAAAACCTAAATATTAAACCCTAAACCCTAAACACTAAACCCTAAACACCTACCCATAAAACCTAAATCTCAAACTTTAAACACTTATGCCAATATAATATTCCCTAAACCCATCAGCTCTAAACCCTAAACCATAAACCCTACACCTTAAACCCTAAATTTTAAAACCTAAACCCTAAACCCAAAAATATAAACACTAAACCCTTAACCCTAAGCCATAAATCCTAAACACTAAACCCTAAACACTAAACCCTAAACCCTAAACCCTAAGCCCAAAACCCTAAACACTAAACCCTAAACCCTAAACCCCAACCCATAAAATTAAGACCCTATATCATAAACCCTTAGCCCTAAATCATAATCCCTTAACCATAAACCAAAAACCCTAAACACTAAACCCTAAACCCTAAACCCTAAACACTAAAATCTAAATCCTAAATCCTAAACCATAAACCCCCTAAAATTTAAACCCTTAGCCATAAACCCTAAAATTGAAATCTTAAACCCTAATCACTAAACAATAAGCTGTAAATTGTAAACCAATATCCCTAAACCCTAAACCCTTAACATTATACCCTTAGCCCTAAACTCTATACCAAAAATACTAAGCCATAAACCTAAATCCTAAAACCCTAGGCATAAAATCTAAACCCTAATCACTAACCCCTAAACACTTAACCCTAAACCATTAGACCTAAACCCTCAATTGAAAACCATAAAACATAAATATTGAGCCCTAGCCCCTTAACATTAAACCCTAAAAATAAAAACCTAAACCCTAACCCCAAATCCCTAAACTGTAACTCCCATAAACCATAAAACCATATCCTTAAACCCTAAACCCTAAACCCTAAATGCTAAATAATAAGCCCTAATACCTAAAACCCAAACCCTAAACCATCATCCATAAACCCTAAACCTTTATCCCTACAAACTAAAAAGTAAACAATAAATCCTAAACCCTAAACCCTAAACTCTAAACCCTAAGATTAAACCCTGATCCTTAAACCCTATGCCTTATAACCTAAACCCCAAACACTAAATCCATAAACCATAAACCATAAACCCCCATAAAACTAAATAATAACCCCTAAACCCTAAGACCTAATCCCTAAACCATAAACCCTAAACCATAAACCACAAACCCTGAGCCCTAAATCCTACACACTAAACCCTAAACATTAAATCGTAAACCCCCTAAATAATAAAATGTAAACCCTAAACCGTAACAAAAAAACTTTGAGTTGTAAACTGTAAACCCTAAACCCCTAGCCCTAAAATCTAAACCCTAAACAATAAACAATAAACGCTAAACCTTTAGCCCTAATTCATTTACCCTAAGACCTGAACCCTTTCCCTTAAACCCTAAACTTTAAAACATAGACCCTGAGCCATAATTCCTAAATCTTAAACCCTAAATCCTTAAAGATTTTCCATAAGCCCTAAACCTGAAACCCTAAACTAAAAACCCTCTTATCCTAAATAGTAAACCCTTAGCCCTAAACCCTATACCCTATATGCTAAGGCCTAAACCATAAATAAAATGATCACTAAATCCTAAACCCTAAACTATAAACCTCATAAACTATTAACCCTAAAACCTTAACTAAAGACACTGAGAACTAAAAAACTAAAAACCTAAACCCTAAACCATAAACCATAAACCCTAAAACCTGAACCCTTAGCCCCAAACCCTAAAACCTAATCCTTAAACCCTAAAACCTAATCCTTAAACCCTAAACCCTAAACACTAAACACCTATGCATAAAAGCTAAACCCTAAACCCTTATCCCTTAACCCATGTGCCCTAAACTCTAAACCCTAAACCCTAAACCATAAACTCTAAACCCTAAACACTAAACCCTAAACCCAAAACCCTAAACCGTAAACTCTAAAACCTAAAACCTAAATCCTAAATCCTAAACCCTAAATCATAAATCCTAAACCCAAAACCCTAAAACCTAAACCCTAAACCCTAAAACCTAAACCCTAAACCTAGAGCCTAAACCCTAAACCCTCAACAATAAATCCTAAACACTAAACCATAAACACTAAACCCTAAACCCTTAGCCTTAAACCATAAACACTAAACCCTAAAAAATAAAGCCTAAACACTAAAACCTAAACCATAAATCTCCTAAACCCTAAACTTTGAGCCATAAACCCTAAACCCTAAACCCCAAACTCTAAATATTAAACCCTAAAACCTAAAGACTAAATTTTAAACCCTAAAACCTAAACCCTGAGATCTAAGCACTAAACCCTAAACACTTATCCCTAAAATCTAAAACATAAACCCCTAGTCCTAAACCCTAAACCCTAAACATTAAACCCTAAACTCTAAGCCCTAAATCCTAAACAATAAACAATAAACAACAAACAATAAACACTAAACCATAAACACTAAACCCTAATCCGTAAACCCTAAACCCTAAGACCTAAACTCTAAGCACTAAACATTAAATTCTAAGACCTAAATCCTTAATGGTAAATGCTAAACACTAAACTGTAAATCGTAAACCCCCTAAACCTTAAACCCTTAACCTTGATCCCTAAACCCTAAAACATAAACCCTAATCAATAATGACTAATCACTAAAATAAAAAAGCCAAAACCTTATACACTAAAACCTAATGATAAGACTTATTACCTAAATCCTAAAACCTAAACCCTTAACCCCAAACCCTAAACCCTAATCCCTAAACCCTAAACCCTAAACACCTAAACTCATATCCCTTAACCCATGAGCCCTAAACTCTAAACCCTAAACCATAAACCATAAACCCTAAACCTTGATCCCTAAACCCTAAACCCTAAAATCTAAACACTAAACCCTAAACCCAAAACCCAAAACCATAAACCCTAACCCTTAAACCCTAAACCCTAAAACCTAAGTTCCAAACCATAAACAATAAACCCTAAACCCTAAGCACTAAACCATAAACCCTCAACAATAAACCCTAAACACTAAACTCTAAACCTTGAGCTGTAAACCCTAAACCCTAAACATTAAACCCTAAACAGTAAATCCTAAACACTAAAACCTAAACTATAAATCTCATAATCCCTAGACCCTAAACTCTAAATGCTAAACCTTGAGCCATAAACCATAAACCATAATCCATGAACTTTAAATATTAAAACCTAAAACCTAAAGACTAAATCTTAAATGCTAAATCCTAAACCCTGAGATATGAGCACCAAACCCTAGAAAATTAACCGTAAACTCTAAACCCTAAACCTCTAGCCCTAAACCCTAAACCCTAAACACTAAACCCTAAATTCTAAACCCTAAATCCTAAACACTAAACCCTAAATAATAAACCCTAAAAACTAAACCCTAAACACTAAACCCTATACCCTAAGCCCTAAACCCTAAACTCTAAGCCATATACCCTAAAATCTAACCCTAAATCCTCAATGCTAAATTGTAAACACTAAATCATAAATTGTAAACCCCATAAACCTTAAACCCTAACCCCTGAGCCTTAAACTATAAACCCTAATCCCTAATCCCTAATCCCTAAAATAAAAAAACTAAAACCTTAAACACTAAATCCTAAACCCCAAGCCTTAAAACATAAACCCTAAAATCTAAACCATGAGCCCTCAACCCTAAACCCTAAACCCTATACCTTATATCATAAACCATTATCCCTAAATCCTAATCCTTGAACTATAAACCATAAATCTTAAACACTAAACCCTAAGCCCTTAACCCTAAACCCTAAATCCTCTATCCAAAACCATAAACCCCCTAAACCCTAAACTGTCAGCTGTAAACCCTAAACTTGAAATCTTAAACACTAAATACTAAATACTAAAATTTAAACCATAAACCCTTACACCTACACCGTAAACCCTTAACACTATTCCCTTAGCTCTAAACCCTAAACCCTAAACCCTAAACCCTAAATCTTAATCCGTAAACCATAAATCCTAAAAGCCTAGCCATAAACCCGAAACCCTTAGCCCTAAACCCTAAACCCTAAAACTTGATCAATAAAACTAAAAAGTATGCCAAAAACCATAAACAATAAACCAAAAAACCTAAACCCTCAACCCTGAGCCCTAAACCCTAACCCCTAAATCCTATACTCGAAAACCTAAACATTAAACCCCGAATAATGAAACCCTAAACCCCGAGCCTTAAACCCTAAACGATAAACACTAAAACCTAAACAAAAAATCTTAAACACTAAAACAAAAACCATAAATCCCATAAACTCTAAACCCTAAACCTTGAGTTGTAAACCCTAAACCCTAAACCCCAAAGCCTAAATATTAAACCCTAAAACCTAAATACTAAATCTTAAATCCCAAACCCTAAACCCCGAGCTCTGAGCACTAAACCCTAAACTCTAAACCCTAAACCCCTAGTCCTAAACCCTAAACCCTAAACATTAAACCCTAAACTCTAGGCCCTAAATCCTAAATAATAAACCCTAAACAATAAATACTAAACACTAAACCATAAACACTAAACCCTAAGCCCTAAACCATAAACCCTAAAACCTAAACTCTAAGCCCTACACCCTAAAATGTAAGCCCTAAATCCTCAATGGTAAATGCTAAACAAAAAACCATAAATCGTAAACCCCCTAAACCTTAAATCGTTAACCCTGATCGCTAAACCCTAATCCCTAATCCCTAATCCCTAATCACTAAAATAAAAAAATCCAAAATCTTATAAACTAAAGCCTAAATCATAAGCCTTATTACCTAAACCCTAAAACCGAAACCCTTAACCCTAAACCCTAAACCCTAAGCCCTAAACCCTAAACCCTAAACACCTAACGATAAAACCTAAACCATAAACCCATATCCCTTAACCCATGAGCCCTAAAATCTAAACCATAAACCCTAAACCCTAAACCTTGATCCCTAAGCCCTAAACCATAAACCCTAAACACTAAACCCTGAACCGAAAACCCTAAATCATAAACCCTAAACCCTAAAACCTAAACACCAAACCATAAACCATAAATAATAAACCCTAAACCCTAAGCACTAAACCTTAAACCCTTAATAATGAACCCTAAACATTAAACCCTAAAAACTAAACCCTAAACCCTGAGCTGTAAACCCTAAACCCTAAACATTAAACCCTAAATAGTAAAGCCTAAAAACTAAAACCTAAACTATAAATCTCATAAACCCTAGACCCTAAACTCTAAATCCTAAAACTTGAGCCATAAACCCTAAACCATAATCCATGAACTTTAAATATTAAAACCTAAAACCTAAAGACTAAATATTAAATTATAAATCCTAAACCCTGATCTCTTAGCACTAAAGCCTAGACAATTAACTGTAAACTCTCAACCCTAAACCCCTAGCCCTAAACCCTCAAACCTAAATACTAAACCCTAAATTCTAAACCCCAAATCCTAAACAGTAAACCCTAAAAAATAAACCCTAAAAACTAAACCCTAAACACTAAACCCTAAACCCTAAGCCCTAAACCCTAAACCCTAAACCCTAAACTCTAAGCCATATACCCTAAACTCTAATCCCTAAATCCTCAATGCTAAATTGTAAACACTAAACCATAAATCATAAACCCCCTAAACCTTAAACCCTAATCCCTGAGCCATAAACCATAAACTATAATCCCTAAAATAAAAAAACCAAAACCTTAAACACTAAATCCTAAACCCTAAGCCTTAAAACCTAAACCATAAAACCTAAACCCCGAGCCCTCAACCCTAAGCCCTAAAACCTAAACATTGAGCCCTCAACTCTAAACCCTATACCCTATACCTTATATCATAAACTCCCTAAATTCTAATCCTTGAACTGTAAACCATAAATCCTAAACACTAAACCCTGAGTCCTTAATCCTAAACCCTAAACCCTAAATCTTATATCCAAAACCATAAACCCCCTAAACCCTAAACCCTTAGCCGTAAACCCTAAAATTGAAATCTTAAACACTAAATACTAAACCCTAAAATTTAAACTATAAACCCTTACACCTACACCCTTAACCCTAAACACTATTCCCTTAGCTCTAAACCCTAATCCCTAAACCCTATATCCTAAATCCTAACCCATAAACCCTAAATCCTGAAAACCTAGCAATAAACCCTAAACCCTTAGCCCTAAACCTAAAACCCTAAACCCTAAACCCCAAAACCTAAACCGTAAAAAAAGATCAATAAAAACTAAAAATTATGCAAAAAACCATAAAAACTATACCCAAAAACCTAAACCCTCAACCCTAAGCCCTAAACCTTAAGCCCTAAACCCTAAACACTAAACCCTAAACCCTAAATCTCAAACACTGAAACCCTAAACACTAAACCCTAAACCCTAAACCTTAAGCCCTAAACCCTAAACAGTAAATCCTAAACACTAAAATGTAAACCATAAATCCTATAAATTTTAAACCCTAAACCTTAAGTTGTAAACCCTAAACCCTAAACCCCAAACTATAAATATTAAACCCTAAAACCTAAATACTAAATCTTAAATCATAAACCCTAAACCCTGAGCTCTGAGCACTAAACCCTAAACTCTAAACACTAAACCCCTAGTCCGAAACCCTAAACCCTAAACCCTAAACATTAAACCCTAGAATCTAAGCCCTAAATCCTAAAAACAAAACCCTAATCACTAAACCCTTAGCACTAAATCCTAAACCTTGAGCCCTAAACCTTAAACCATAAACTATAAGCCCTAAATCCTCAAAGCTAAATTAGAAACACTAAACTGTAAATCATAAACCCCCTAAACCTTAAACCCTTAACCCTAAGCCCTAAACCATAAACCCTAAACTCTAAAACTTAATCCCTAAAATAAAAAACCAAAACCTTAAACACTAAAACCTAAACCCTAAACCTTAAATCCCCTTAGCACTAAAAATTAAACCCTAAGCCATAAACCCTAAAACCTATATCCTAAACACTTATCCCTAAACCATAAACCATAAACCAAAAAACCTAAAACTTAAACCCTAAACCCTAATCCCTGAACCATAAACCCTAAACTCTTAGTCATAAACCTTAAACCCCTAGCCCCAAAATCTAATTCCTGAACAATAAACAATAAACCCTATACACTAAATCCTAAGCCCTGAGCCCTAAACCCTATACCCATAGACTGAAACCCTTTTCCCTTAACCCTAAACCATAAACCATAAACATTGAGCCCTGATCCCTAAACCCTAAAACCTAAATTCTTTCCTATAAGACCTAAACCATAAACCCTAAACCCTAAAATATCAACCTTAAACCCTAAACTAAAAAACCCTCTAAACCCTATATAGTAAATCCTTAGCCCTAAACACTAAAACCTATACAATGAGACCTAAACCATAAACTTTAAAACCTATATAACATGATCCTTAAAACCTAAATCCTAAAACTTGAACACTAATCCCTTAGCCCTAAATCCTAAACCTTAAACTATAAACCCCATAAACCCTAAAACCTAAACCCTTAGTCATAAAACAAAAACCCTAAAACCTTAGCCAAAACCCTAAACCCTAAAAAAAACCTTGAGCACTAAACCACACAAACCTAAACCCTAAACCATAAACCCTAAAATTGAAACCCTCAGCCAAAACCCTAAACCCTAATTGATAAACCCTAAACCCTAAACACATAAACATAAAACTTAAACCCTAAACCCTAAACCCTAAAACTAAAACCCTAAAGCATGAACCCTAAACCCTAAATCCTAAACCCTAAACCCTAAACCCTAAACCCTAAACCCTAAGCCCTGAATCCTAAATCCTAAATCCTAAACCCTAAACCCAAACCTTAAATCATGATCCCTAAATCCTTAAAAATAAACCCTCAACATTAAACCCTAAAACCTAAGCTCTAAACCCTCAACCCTAAACTATAAATCTGAAACACTAAAACCTAAGCCATAAACCCCCTAAACCCTAAACCCTAAACCCTTAGCCCTAAATCCTAAACCCTAAACTCTAAACTTTAAAACTTGATTCATAAACCCTATACGCTAAACCCCAAACACTAAATGTTCCCTAAACCCTAAAGACCAAATTTTAAATCCTAAACCCTAAACCCTAGACCCTTAGAACTAAACTCTAAACCCTAAACCACTAGCCATGAAACCTAAACCCTAAACCATTAACACTAAATCACCTAAACCCTAAATTATAAATTGTAATTCCGAAATCCTCAATACTAAACCCTAAACCTTAAGCCCTAAACCTCAAACCATAATCCCTAATCCCTAATCCCTATCCCTTATCCCTCAAAGTAAAACCATAAACATTAAACACTAAAGTCTAAAACCTAAGACTTAGAACCTAAACCCTAAATCCTGAGCCCTTAACCCTAAACCCTAAACCATATCTGCTATATCATAAACCCTTATCCCTAAATCCTAATCCCTTAACCATAAACACCCTAAACCCTAAACCCTAAACCTTATACCCTAATCCCTAAAACCGAAACCTTAAACACTAAATCCTAAACACTAAGCCTTAAAAAATAAACCCCACACCCTAAAACCTAAGCCCTAAACCATAATCCTTTAGCCATCAACATTAAACCATAAACCCTGAGACCTAAACACTAAACCCTAAACCTAAAACCATGAGCTATAAACAATAAACCCATAGCCCTAAACTATAAACCCTTAGTCCTAAACCCTAAACACTAAACCTTAAAAACTAATCACTAAAACCTCAACACTAAACTCTGATCGCTAAACACTAAACCCTAAACCCTAAACACTAAAATATAAACCTTAAACCCTAAACCTTAAACTGTAAACCCTAAACTCTAATCCCTTAGCATTAAACCCTAAACATCCTAAACACTAAACACTAAACACTAAACCATATACCCTATATCCTAGATTTTAATCCCTAAACCCTAAACCCTTATTCCTTAACCATGTGCCATAAACCCCAAAGTCTAAACCATAAATTCTAAACCCTAAACCCTAGATGATAAACACCTAGCCCTAAAACTAAAACTATAAACCCTCAACCTCTAGCCATAAACCCTAAACAAGAAACTCTAAGTGCTAATAAACCCAAAATAATAAATCATAAAACCTAAACACTGAGCCCTAAACCTAAAACCCCAAACCCTAAAACCTAAACCCAAAACTCTAAACCCTAAAACCCCAAAAACCTAAATCTTAAACCCTTATCCCTAAAATCTAAACACTAAACCCTAAACCCTAAACTATAAACCCTAAGCCCTAAACCCTAAACACTAAACCATAAACACTAAATCCTAAATCCTAAACCCTAAACCCTAAACACTAAACACTAAACACTAAACCCTAAATCATAAACCTCATAAACCCTAAAGCTTTAGCCCTAAACCCTAAACCCTAAACCCTAAGTCCTAGACAACAATTCATTATCCATAAACCTTAAACCCTAAAACCTAAACCCTAAACACTGAGCCCTAAACTGGAAACCCAAAACCCTAAATTATAAACACTAAACCCTAAACTCTAAACCCTAAAACCTAAACACTAAATCCTAAATGATAAACACTTAAATATAAATCCTAAAGCTTAAACTATAAACCCTTTACCCTAAACACCCTAAACCCTAAACACTAAACCCTATACCCTATACCCTATATTCTATACCCTTATCCCTAAACCCTAAACCCTAAACCCTTAACCCTTAAACCTTAACCATGAGCCCTAAACTGTAAAATATAAACCCTAAATCCCAAGCCCTAATCCCTAAAATATAAATTCTTAGCCCTAAAAAAAACCCTAAACCCTCAATCTTAAACCCTAAATCCTTAGCCATAAACCCTTAACCCAAAAAATATGAGCACTAAATCCTAAACCCTAAATCGTAAATCCTATAACCTAAACATTGATCCCTAACACCCAAACCCCAAACATTAAATCCTAAACCCTAAAATCTTAACCTTAAACCCTAAACCTTGATCCCTAAAACCTAAAAAATAAATCCTAAACACTAAACCATAAATCCTAAATCCTAAACCCTAAAAACTAAACCATAAATTGTAAACACCATAAATCATAACACTTTAGACCTAAATCCAAAACCCTTAGCCCTAAACCCTAAACCCCAAACACCAAATTCCAAAACATAAACCATGAACCCTAAACCTGAAACCTGAGACCCTAAACCCTAAATGATAAAACATAAAGCTTGAGCCCTCGGCCCTTAACATTAAACCCTAAATCCTAAACCTGAGACCATACACCATAAACCCTAAACCCTAAAACATAAACCTTGACCCCTCAGCCCTTAACCTTAAACCCTAAAAACCAAACACTAAACCCAAAAAAGTAAACCCCCTAAACCCAAAACTCTATACCTAAATCCCTAAACCATAAATGCTAAATACTAAGCCTTAATACCTAAATCATAAAACCTAAACCATGAATGCTAAACCCTAAAACCTAAACCTTGATCCATAAAAACAAAAACATAAACAATAAACTATACCCTTAACCCTAAAATATAAACCCTAAACCCCCATCCCTAAACATTAAACCCTAAACTCTAAGCCCTAAATCCTAAATACTAAATGATAAACACTAAACCTTAAACCCTGAGCCCTAAACCCTAAACCCTAAACACTAAGCCCTAAACCCTAAAGTCTAAGCCCTAAATCCTAATTGGTAAATTCGAAACACTAAACTGTAAATCGTCAACCCCCTAAACCTTAAATCCTTAACCCTGATCCCTAAACCCAAAACCCTTACCCTAATCCCTATTCACTAAAATAAAAATAAAAAACGTTAAACACTAAATCCTACACCATAAACCTTGTTACCTAAACCCTAAAACCTAAACTCTTGGCCCCAAACCCTAAACCCTAAGCTCTAAACCCTAAACCCTAAACAGCTACCCATAAAACCTAAACCATAAACCCTTATCCCTAACAAATGATCCCTAAACTCTAAACCCTAAACCCTAAACCTTGATCCTTAAGCCCTAAACCCTAAACCCTAAACACTATACCCTAAACTGAAAACCCTAAACCCTAAACCATAAACCCTAAACCATAAACCATAAAACATAAACACTAAACCATGAGCCCTAAACCCTAAACCCTCAACAATAAACCCTAAACATTAAAAATAAAGCACTAAACCCGAAACCTTGAGCCTATTAGTGTAAATCAGCAGCATACCATGGATGTTGATTAGATTTCTAGTTTGGTCATACAAGCATTTAGTGTGATTGCACAACATTGAAATCTCTCTCCAAGTGTGGGACTTGCAAAATGAGAGAGGAATCTCCAGATTAGAGGCTGGTTCCTCAAACTCCTCTGATTAGATATGTTATTTGCACAATTGCAAAGGTTTTAATCCTAATTCTACTCCAAATTCCAAGAAGACAGAGATAGAAATTACAAAAATTGAAACTAAACTAATAGGTGATACACCAAAGGAGGAGTGGTGAACACTTCTAGTTCTGCAGATAGACACAGATCATAGAATACAACATAAACATCATGCACAAACTGATAAGATGTAATTGAAAGTCTGAAGTGAAGCAAACAACACAACCAAAGGACTGAAAACTGATCACAGAGTTTGTATTGTCATTTCCACTATCAAAATCCTTGCATTACAACATCAAAAAGGCAAAAAACTTATTACAACCATAAAGAGGTCTGATACTTGCAAAAATAACTTTGTGAAGGTGAAAGAAGAAGCTTGCTATCCAAAGAAATGTTCCCCCAAAAAAATGATCTAAATCTGGCTTTTATAATGCATGGGTCAAGCCCAGGAGAGAGAAAATGTGTAAAAATGTGGGAGCCATTCCTCATTGAATGAAGAGGCATTAAAATAGCATGGGAATCCTTACAAACCCATACCCTAACATTTTGGCCATGCTGAATAAGAATGCGACCCATTTTGCATTAAAACTAGTTGTTGAAACGTCATTTCTGGCCGTTACCACGTGACAGTGATGTTTCTTGATTTTATCTCTCCAAAATGAACCAAAATTCAAAATTTTCCTTGTAATCATGTAGATAATTTCACCATATTTCCATTGATATAAAGAACGCAAAAAATTGAACTCTGGATCGAAAGTTATGGCCATTTGAAGATTTAGGGCAAAACAGGCTCAAAACGGATCGGCGGGAAAAAATTTTGAATTTTACCTCTTTTTTTGCATTTTTGAAAATTTTCTAAAAAAATCCCCGTGCATCCATCACTAGGATGACACATGTCAAGTTTTTATTCATCCGTGAGCTCATCCTTTGAAAATTTCTTTTGGGCCCTTCCTTAATTTTTTTTGCCATTTGGACACGTGGCACTATTTTATTGGCTCGGACCTGAGGGGCACACTTTGCCCTTCGAAAATTTGGCATTTTTTAACTTTGGAAAAATTTCCCATTTTCCCCCCACGCTCCACCACTTAGATGACATGTGTCAAGATTCCATTCGATGGTGGGGGCAGCGGGCCAAAACTTTTACCTTTGAGAACTTTAACTGAAACTTGGAAAATTTTCTAAGTCCTTATCTTTTCTCCACCACTTCGTGGGACACATTCTCCTAAATCAGCCGATTCAGGATTCCTTGTCCCTACTTGCAGATTTTTTTCCTTTTCACGTCCCTCGCGTTCCTCATGTACTCTTATCCCGGCTATCCCAGATGAATATCTCCTGCTTCAGCCGATTCGGGCTTCCTGGTTCCTGCTCTCGGATTTTTCACCTTTTCACGTCCCACGCGTCCCTCACGTACTTTTGTCCCAACTGTCCCAGATGAATATCTCCTACTTTGGCCAATTCAGGCTTCCTAGTTCCTACTCTCAGCTTTTTCTCCTTTTCACATCCCACGTGTCCCTCGCGTACTTTTGTCCCAACTGTCCCGGACGAATATCTCTTGCTTCGGCCGATTCAGGCTTCCTTTTCCCTGCTCTCGGCTTTTTCACCTTTTCGCGTCCCACGCATCCCTCACATACTTTTGTCCTAACTGTCCTGGATTTCCTGGGAAAAATATCTCCAAACCGCCTGAAATGGATTGTCCTTTGGAAAATCAGCCGATTCGCGTCCCACGCATACTTTTGTCTCAATTGTCCCAGACTGTGCAAAACAAAAGACTTAGACGATTTTTCTTGCTCTCAGCCATTTTAGCTTTTCGCATTCCTCGCATCTCGATGTCCTAACTATCTCGGATTACCTGGGACAAAAGACTTAGCTGATTTTCTTTGTTTTTTTGGCCCCAAGCTTGGTACGACAAACCTTGGTATGACCTGAACCCTTCAGACCCAAAATGCTTTAAAACAGTCCTGCAACCTTATTTTTTGCATTTTTTCCATTTTTTCTAACTCGTTGGGATTTCTTCTTGGATGGGAGAGTTAGAAAAGGGCCGAGGGGACCCCCAAAAACATGATTTTGGGCCTCGAATCAATCTACTTTCTCGGGACTGAATAATTTGATGCATGTTATCAAAATTACCTTGAGGGGTGAATTTTGGATAACAATTTTGGTGAATCAGCGGGGTCATCTGCCTACTAGATGAAGTTACCAGTTTCCTGAAGCATCCATTGGGCATGGATTCATGAGTTTTCTATTCAGAACCCCAACTAACTTAGAATGTTGCAAGGAGGAAGATGGAATATCACCTGATGGAGCAAGGCCTGCAAACACATCTTCAGGAATAGTAAGCTTATGCCAAAGCACTTAGGGAAAGCAAAACAACCTACAAAAAAACAATGTGCACAAGCACTTGGAGGAATGAAAACCTAAGCTAATATTTACAAGGTGGAGAATTTCCCTTTAGTAGCAATGCTTTAGATAGATTCCATTGACTGGAATCTATAGTTCTTCGCCATCCAATGAAGACAATTGGAAGGCATTGTTGTCCTTACACTTTGTGACCATGTATGGGCCACTCCAAATGGCATCAAATTTTGAATGCCTTCCCAGTTTTGCTCTATCTACATCCCATTTTAACACTAGATCTCCAACTTGGAAAGATCTACTCTTGGCCTTCCTATCAAAGGTCTTCTTGATCAAAGCTTGATCCTTCTCCATTGCTTGGGATGCCTGATCTCTGATCTCTTGGAGCTCCATCAATTCTGCATATCTCACCTCCATGGGCCCAAACTCTAGCAACTCTAACTGCTTCATGAGTTCCAATGTTGGCAACTCAAGTGACATGGGCAAGATTGCCTCTCTTCCATAAACAAGCCTGAATGGAGAGTTACCTGTGGATCTCTTGGGAGTTATCCTATCAGCCCATAAGGCTGATTTTAGTTTGGTATGCCAAGACCTCTAATTCTCATCAAGAGTCCTCCTGATGATCCTCAACAAGTTCTTGTTTGTAGATTCAGCCTGGCCATTACCCTGAGGGTAGTAGTTTGATGAAGTACTTAGGTAGATCCCGTTCTTGACAGCCCACTCAGTCACCTTGGATCTAATGAATGCTAATGCATTATCTGAGATTATTGTAGCAGGTATGCCAAATCTGGTTACTATCCCCTCATAGAAGTCTAAGATGCTAGACTCATTTGCTTCCTTGAGTGCTACTGCTTCAGTCCATTTGGTGAAGTAGTCTGTGGCTGTCAAAATCCACTTATGCCCTTGGCTTGAATTGGGATTAATGACTCCAATGAAGTCCAAACCCCATTGTATGAATGGATGGTCAACTAAAATTGGATGCAATGGGAGGGCAGCAAGCCTCTCTTTACCTGTGAAGAATGCACAATTCTTGCACCTTTTGATCCACGCGAAGCAATCACTAAAAATCTTGGGCCAATAATAACCAGCCTTCATGATTTTTAGGGCTGTCACTCTTGGTGTAAAATGACCACCAGCTGGTCCACCATGGAACTCTTCCAACACCCTATGAATCTGATTTGTACCAATGCATCTCAGCAGTACTCCATTCACATCTTTCTTGAACAAAACACCATCTACTATGGCATATGGGACAGCCTACAATCTGAAGTGTCTTCTTTGGGTCTTGTTCATCTCTGGAGGGTATAGGCCCATGCTTAGGAAGTGCATTATACCTTGGGTCCAGCAAGGAGTGGGGACAACATTATCCTCTTCTTGAGTGCTACCTTGCACATGGCTGTCTTGAACTGTCAAAACAGCCTCTTCTTCATTGCATACTCCCTTTTGCTTGCCCAGAATTAGCTGCTCACACAATCCTTTTCCTCTTACCAGCTTGGTGACCTTGATCTCTATGTCATACTCCATGACACGAGTGATCCAACCTACTCTTTTCTCATTCAAATCCTTGTTGAGGAGGAAGTCTTTTACTCCCACATGAGAGACCAACAACTGAACTTTGTTGTTTGAGACTAGATGCTTGAATTTCTTCAAGCTTCTGATTACTACAAGTACATGCTTCTCAATAAAAGAATATCTCACCTCATAGTCCTCCAGGATTTGGCTGAAGAAAGCAATTGGCTGCTCATCATTGTCCTTGTTCTGCTGCACCAAAATGGCAGAAATAGTATCATTACCTCCAAATGCATAGAGGATGAAATCCTTGGAGAAATCCAGGTTGATGAGAGTTGGTGCTTGGGAGATGGCTTCTTTGATTGCTTCAAAACCCTCCTTGCCTTCTATTATCCATTTGAAAGCCATGATTTTCTTCAACATTTTGGTGATAGGTTTGACAAGGGCTGCAAAATCTGGGACAAACCTCTGAACAAAGTTTATTCTCCACAAGAAACTCTGAAGGGCCTTCTTGTGGCTTGGCAATGGTAGTCCTCTTATGGCTTCAACCCTCTCTGGATCAATTGCTAATCCTTCTTTGGAGACAATATGGCCAAGGAGCTTTCCTTCATGTGCTAGGAAGATACACTTCTTAGGATTCAAAGACACTCCAAATCTCCTGCACCTTTGGAAGACTTGTCTCAAATGAGAGAGGTGGTCTGCTACATTCTTTGAAAAAATAGTGATATCATCAAGGTATATCAGCACCATGTTGTTAATCAAACCTTTGAATGCCATGTCCATTGCTCTTTGGAAGGTAGCTCCAGCGTTGGACAGCCCAAATGGCATTTTCCTATATGCATAAGTTCCCCATTTGGTTATGAAGGCTGTCTTGAACTGATCTTCTTCCTTCACCATAATCTGATTGTACCCTGAATAGCCATCAAGTAGTGAAAACCTCTTGGAGCCAGCAACAACTTGCAAAATTTGTTCCATGGAAGGGAAGTGGGTAATGGTCCTTGAGAGATGCTCTATTCAAATCTCTGAAATCAACACATAATCTAATTTCCCCACTCTTCTTTCTGACTAGAACTAAGTTGGCAACCCAACTAGAATGCTTGATTGGGAATATGATTCTTGACTCAATCAACTTGTTCAATTCCTTCCTCATGAGAGGTTCCATGTGTGGATTGACTGGCCTTTGTTTCTACCTGATGGGCTTAGTATTTGGATCCAACTCAATGGTGTGTTGAGCTAACTTGGGATTGAAACCTTTCAAGTCTTCGTAGCTCCAAGTAAACACATTAGGGAACTCTTGACACAGCTATATGAACTCATACCTTTCTTGTTCAGTTGTCATCTTTCCAATTTGCAATGGTTTGTTCTCTTCCACCAAGATGGATACTGAATCTTCTCTCTTGACCTGAATGTTTGCTTTCTCTTTCCTAAACTGATCATTGGGATTGAAAATGGACTCCAAAGTGATAAGTCCCTTGGGTAGCTTGTTAGTTCTCAATTGTACCACTTGGTCACCATACTGCTGTTCTAATTTTTCTTGATTTTTTGCTGAGAATTCAACCTCTTCTTGAAAGAAATGGATGATTTGCTGATCATTTCAAACACTTGCCAACTTACATTGTTATCTGGCACTGAAGGCCTCACAATCACATGGATGTTTGGCTGTACCTTGTCTTTTTGAATGCTCTCCACAATGTCAAAGGCTGCCCCAACTGCTGCAAGCCTGTCAGCAGCTTGGTTCTCTTTCCTAGGAACTGATTTGATGCCAAAGCCCTCAAAATATTCAATGAGGTCCCACACCCTGTTCTTGTAGCACTTGAGTAGATCATTCTTGGCAGCATGTTGCCCTTTGACCTGATTTACAATCAATTCACTGTCACCAAAGACTTGCAAGTTCTTTATTCCTCTCTTTATTGTCCAATGCATCCCTTGCACCAAGGCTTCATATTCAGCAGTGTTATTGGAGCATGCAAACTGAAATCTAAAAGCTGAATAGTACTTTACTCCTTGAGGTGAAACCAGCATGACTCCCCCTCCGGACACCTTGTCTACTCCTTGATCCATCAAAAAACAGCTGCCATACCTCATTGTCATCCTTGTGGTCTGGCTTGGTGATGCTAGGAATGGGCTGATCTTTTTCATGTATGCAATAGACTCCTAGCTCAGATTCTTCTACTTCTTGATAAGGATCAAAAGCATGCACCTTGTTTGCCCATTCATCAAGAGTTAGATCTGGGATGCTTCCAACCTTGGTGTCAGCTTCATCAGTGCTTGGGTGATCTTCTTGATCAAATGCCAAATAGTTGGCATTGATCTGACTTGGAGTGTAGGGCTCAATGTGGAAGTTTGCAATAGGTTCAGACCTGATTGTAGCTTTGGTTCCATACCTCATTCTGAACAGCATGTGTGACCAATCAGCAGACAAATATCCTCCAATCTTGGCTGTGAAATCTCTTGACAAACATAGGGCAAAGAGTGGTGGAAGGTCTATAACTAATACATCTTGTAAAACAACAACATTTGGACATGCATGCAAGGTAAGACTCAAGTTTCTAATCACCCCAACTGTTGTTACTACTGTCCCATCCAACTGCACTACCCCTTTGGATATGGTTTCATATTGAAGTCCTAGCTGATCAGCTATTTGCTTGGGCATCACTGAGCTACTTGCCCCGGAATCAATCATGCAATTGTGCACTAATTGGTTTCCAATGATTAATGAGACATAAAAAGGAGGGGGCTTCAAAATTTTACCTTGTTGTCCTCCATGATTCCCTTCAGGCTGGGCAGCATTTGTGAGCACCTTCTCTTGCATTCGGACTTGCTGATTCAAAGTTGGCCAGTCCTTCATGGCAGCTTGTAGCAAATCTCTCTGGCCTGGGATAGATAGGGATTCCCACATTGATATATTTACATTTGTCTTCTTCATCTGATCAATGATACTAAATGGTGATGAAGGATCTCTTTGCTATCCCTTGGTTTGCATATTCATCCCTTGTATATGGGAAGTAACAACTAGCATTTGAGTTGGTTTAGGAGCTCGTTTGGGTGCTCCTTGCATGTTTGGGACTATATTTTGTTTGCCAAAAGCTTGTGGAGTGGTAGAAGGTTGTGGATTACTTGGAGCCAATGGCTGTCCTTCACCCAAATTTCTCCTTTTTGACCTTGTGTTGGCTGCAACACTTTGAGAGGGTATTTGATTCATACCACAAAAATCTTTAGCCTGCCAATTGACAAGAGTAGTTTCGTTTGGAGATGTTCCTTGCTGAGGTGCTTCTTGCTGCTGATCCTCTTCATGGCTGGACTCTTGCGACCCACCAATGGTTTGCACCATAAGATCCTGATTTAATGCACCATTAAAGCACATTGATTGGTTATGTGGCTGACCACATGGGAAACACCAATCATATTCATGGGCCATGTTATTTTGAATCGGTACTAAAGCTCTGGATGTGGATACAACATTGGGGTTATCAAGCTGAAATGGTCTGTTGGCAGGAGGCCTTACTTGATTTTGATTTGATTTGTAACTAGATTGGGTGGTCTTTGAGAATGATATGGCTTCCTGTTAGGCTAAGCTTGAGGCTGATACGAAGGTCTAAAACTTTGAGCTTGCTGCCTTTTGAGTGTAACCAGCTCATTACCTAAATTTTACAATTGCTTCATGACTTCTTGAAGTTCATTTGAGGCACTAGAAGATGAAGTAGAAGCTTCACTTGAATTCTGATTCTAGGAGTGGGAATAGGAGCTAAGACATGCACTTGACTAGTACTTGGGCTCTCTAAACTTGGATATAATGGCATTGGAGGTCCTAGGAGCTAGCTTTCCAGCTTGAATCAAACAATTTTCAGCTCTAATGGGAATGCTATAAGCCATAGGGATAGTTATGCCTCCCATGGACTGAATCAACATAGAAATATCAGAATTTAGAGCTTTAAGGTAATAAAGAAAAGCACCTTCTGCTGCTGGCCTTACTGCCACTGGAATCCTCTCCCAAGTCCTTTGAAATCTGAAGTTGAAGTCGGTGAGCTGTTCATTGGGAGCTCTCTTGATGGTTGTCAGCTATTCCAAAAGGGACAAGTTATCTCTCTTTTCCCCAAACTGCTCATGGAGGGCTATACATAGCTGATTCCAATTTATGATAGAACCTGAGGCAAGAATCCTGAACCATTACAAAGCTTTCCCCTTAAATGAAGATGCCAGTAATTTGACAGTAACTTGCATCTCATTAATCTCATGGATTGCAAAATATTAGCAATGTCCTTGACATGATCACCAGGAGTGGTATGATTTTCTCCAGTAAAGTATGGAATGTTCTTCAATGCTGCAACTGGGATTGGATGTTGTGCATTGAGAGCAAGTGGGTTGCTGCCAGTGAAATTGACATACGGGTTTGGTGGTTGCGCCATTCTGATTGGCCTAAGAACCCTTGTTGATTGGATGAAAGGCCTACCATGTGGAGATGTTGACAAGGTTCTATTAGGTGGAGATGGAGATCTTTGAGCTCTTCTTCCCCTTCTTTCTCTTCCTGGAGATAGGTGTAGATGAACAAACAATCCTTCCTCCCTAGTTCTTGACCTGGTCTATATTCTTCTCATAAATTTTCCAAGCTTGGACTGCTAAAACCAGTGGATTATGCTTCTTTTGGAGTCACCAGATGTGTGATTTTAAGCTCCTTAAAAGCTGGAACTTACAACAAGTGCACATCGATCTTATTGCAATAAAAGTGAAGACCTCTAATGTCCCACCGAGCGTGCCAAAACTGTTAGCGCAAATTCACAGCACCCCTGAGTGTCTGGAACTCGATGGGTTGAGACTCTTAGTGTGATTGCATAACATGGAGATTTTCCCAAGTGTGGGACTTGTGAAAATGAGAAAATCTCTAGGATGAAAGGCTGGTTCCTATTCCTCTGTTCAGATGCACACGAAAAAAAAATGCAGAGGGTTTACTCAAAATCTAATCTAACTTGCCAAGGAGATAGGGTAAGAAGATGCATAAAAATAAACCTAAACTAACAAAGGTGATGCACCAAGGAATGAAGAACACCTATCTTTGCAATAAACACAAACCATTAAAATGTGATGCAAGATCATGCACAGATAACAAAATTTGCAGTGAAAGATCAGGAGGATACAAATGAACACAGAGAGGGTTGAGAATCATCCATAGACATGCATTACTTACTCCAAAGATTTATACAATACACTAAAAAATTCCAAGAGGAGAAGTTGCATTATAGTTTTAAATGGGAGGTTTGAACTTCACAAATTCACCTGCCAAAGAGAAGAAGGGAGGGGCAAAACAAGAATGTCCAATGCTTTGAAAGAAGCCCCTCCTTACAATTTATAGGAAGAATGAGAGAGGGAAGAGAGAGGTAATCAAAATATACCCCAACCACCTCTAGGTTGCATTTAATTCATCTCATTATGGTGGTAGTTGAGAACCCTAGCAAACTTAAAAGTGGCAAACTGTATTTTGCATTAAAACTGGTTGTTGAAACGTATTTTTTGGCCATTACCACGTGCCAGAGGCATTTTTCAATTTTATCTCTCCAAACTCCATCAAAATTCAAATGACCCTAGGAATCATGTAGATAATTTCACCATCTTTCCATTGATATAAAGAACACGAAAAACTAAGCTCTAGATCGAAAGTTATGGCCATTTGAAGATTTAGGGCAAAAACAGGCCCAAAACGGATCAGCGGGAAAAAAGTTTGAATTTTTTTTTTTGCATCTTTGGAAAATTTTCAAATTTTCCCCATGCTCCACCACTTGGATGACACGTGTCAAGCTCTTGATTCATCCGTGGGCTCATCCTTTGAAAATTTTTTTGCCACTTGGACACGTGGCACTATTTATTGGCTCGGGCCTGAGGGGCGCACTTTGTCCTTCGAAAATTTGGCATTTTTCACTTTGGGAAAATTTCCCATTTTCCCCGCCGAGCTCTGCCACTTGGATGACACATGTCAAGATTCCATTCGATGGTGGGGGCAGTGGGCCAAAACTTTTACCTTTGAAAAATTTGGCTGAAACTTGGAAAATTTTTCAAGTCCTTTTTTTTTTCCCCCTTGCACGTCCCTCATGTACTCTTGTCCCGGCTATCCCAGATGAATATCTCCTGCTTCAACCGATTCAGGCTTCCTGGTTCCTGCTCTCGGATTTTTCCCTTTTCACATCCCACGCGTCCCTCACGTACTTTTGTCCCAACTCCCAGACATCTCCTGCTTTAGGCTGATTCAGGCCCTGGTTCCTATTCAGGCTTTTTCCTTTTCACATCCCACGTCCCTCTACTTTTGTCCCAACTGTCCCGGATGAAAATCTCCTGCTTCGGCCAATTCAGGCTTCCTTTTCCCTGCTCTTTTTTCACCTTTTCACGTCCCACGCATCCCTCGCATTCTTTTGTCCCAACTATCCCAAATGCCTGGGAAAAATATCTCCGAACCGCCTGAAATGGACTGTCTTTCGGCAAAATCAGCCGATTCGCGTCCCACGCGTACTTTTGTCCTCAGTTGTCCCAGACCGCGCGAAACAAAAGACTTAGACGATTTTTCTTGCTTTCAGGCCATTTCAGATTTTCACATCCTCGCATCTCGATGTCCCAACTGTCTCGGACCACCTGGGACAAAAGACTTAGCTGATTTTCTTTGTTTTTTTGGCCCCAAGCTTGGTACGACGAACCTCAGTATGACCCAAACCCTTCAGACCCGAAATGCTTTAAAACAGTCCTGCAACCTTATTTTTTGCATTTTTTCCATTTTTTCTAACTCGTTGGGATTTCTTCTTGGATGGGAGAGTTAGAAAAAGGCCGAGGGGACCCCCAAAAACATGATTTCATGGGCCTTGAATCAATCTACTTGCTCGGGACTGAATAATTTGATGCATGTTATCAAAATTACCTTGAGGGGTGAATTTTGGATAACAATTTTGGCGACTCAGTGGGGTCATCTACCTGCTGGATGAAGTTACCAGTTTCCTGAAGCATCCATTGGGCATGGAGTCATGAGTTGTCTGTTCGGAACCCCAACTAACTTAGAATGTTGCAAGGAGGAAGATGGAATATCACCCGATGGAAGCAAGGGCTGCAAAAACATCTCCAGGGACAGCAAGCCTATGCCAAAGCACTTAGGGAAAGCAAAACAACCTATAGAAAAACAATGTGCACAAGCACTTGGAGGAATGAAAACCTAAGCTAATATTTACAAGGTGGAGAATTTCCCTTTAGTAGCAATGCTTTAGATAGATTCCATTGACTGGAATCTGCAGTTCTTCGCCATCCAATGAAGATAATTGGAAGGCATTGTTGTCCTTACACTTTGTGACCATGTATGGGCCACTCCAAATGGCATCAAATTTTGAATGCCTTCCCGGTTTTTCTCTATCTGCATCCCATTTTAACACTAGATCTCCAACTTGGAAAGATCTACTCTTGGCCTTCCTATCAAAGGTCTTCTTGATCAAAGCTTGATCCTTCTCCATTGCTTGGGATGCCTGATCTCTGATCTCTTGGAGCTCCATCAACTCTGTATATCTCACCTCCATGGGCCCAAACTCTAGCAACTCTAACTGCTTCATGAGTTCCAATGTTGGTAACTCAAGTGACATGGGCAAGATTGCCTCTCTTCCATAAACAAGCCTGAATGGAGAGTTACCTGTGGATCTCTTGGGAGTTATCCTATCAGCCCATAAGGCTGATTTCAGTTTGGTATGCCAAGACCTCTGATTCTCATCAAGAGTCCTCTTAATGATCCTCAACAAGTTCTTGTTTGTAGATTCAGCCTGGCCATTACCCTGAGGGTAGTAGTTTGATGAAGTACTTAGGTAGATCCCGTTCTTGACAGCCCACTCAGTCACCTTGGATCCAATGAATGCTAATGCATTATCTGAGATTATTGTAGCAGGTATGCCAAATCTGGTTACTATCCCCTCATAGAAGTCTAAGATGCTAGACTCATTTGCTTCCTTGAGTGCTACTGCTTCATTCCATTTGGTGAAGTAGTCTGTGGCTGTCAAAATCCACTTATGCCCTTGGCTTGAATTGGGATTAATGACTCCAATGAAGTCTAAACCCCATTGCATGAATGGATGGTCAACTGAAATTGGATGCAATGGGAGGGCAGCAAGCCTCTCTTTACCTGTGAAGAATGCACAATTCTTGCACCTTTTGATCCACGTGAAGCAATCACTGAAAATCTTGGGCCAATAATAACCAGCCTTCATGATTTTTAGGGCTGTCACTCTTGGTGTAAAATGACCACCAGCTGGTCCACCATGGAACTCTTCCAACACCCTATGAATCTGATTTGTACCAATGCATCTCAGCAGTACTCCATTCACATCTTTCTTGAACAAAACACCGTCTACTATGGCATATGGGACAGCCTGCAATCTGAAGTGTCTTCTTTGGGTCTTGTTCATCTCTGGAGGGAATAAGCTCGTGCTTACGAAGTGCATTATACCTTGGGTCCAGACAAGGAGTGGGGATAGAATTATCCTCTTCTCGAGTGCTACCTTGCACATGGCTGTCTTGAACTATCAAAACAGTCTCTTCTTCATTGCATACTCCTTTTTGCTTGCCCAGAATCAGCTGCTCACACAATCCTTTTCCTCTTACAAGCTTGGTGACCTTGATCTCTATGTCATACTCCATGACACGAGTGATCCAACCTGGCTCTTTTCTCATTCAAATCCTTGTTGAGGAGGAAGTCTTTTACTCCCACATGAGAGACCAACAACTGAACTTTGTTGTTTGAGACTAGATGCTTGAATTTCTTCAAGCTTTTGATTACTGCAAGTACATGCTTCTCAATAAAAGAATATCTCACCTCATAGTCCTCCAGGATTTGGCTGAAGAAAGCAATTGGCTACTCATCATTGTCCTTGTTCTGCTATACCAAAATGGCAGAAATAGTATCATTACCTCCAAATGCATAGAGGATGAAATCCTTGGAGAAATCCGGGTTGATGAGAGTTGGTGCTTGGGAGATGGCTTCTTTGATTGCTTCAAAACCCTCCTTTCCTTCTGCTGTCCATTTGAAAGCCATGGTTTTCTTCAACATTTTGGTGATAGGTTTGACAAGGGCTGCAAAATCTGGGACAAACCTCCGAACAAAGTTTATTCTCCCCAAGAAACTCTGAAGGGCCTTCTTGTGGCTTGGCAATGGTAGTGCTCTTATGGCTTCAACCCTCTCTGGATCAATTGCTAATCCTTCTTTGGAGACAATATGGCCAAGGAGCTTTCCTTCATGTGCTAGGAAGATACACTTCTTAGGATTCAAAGACACTCCAAATCTCTTGCACCTTTGGAAGACTTGTCTCAAATGAGAGAGGTGGTCTGCTACATTCTTTGAAAAAATAGTGATATCATCAAGGTATATCAGCACCACATTGTTAATCAAACCTTTGAACGCCATGTCCATTGCTCTTTGGAAGGTAGCTCCAGCGTTGGACAGCCCAAATGGCATTTTCCTATATGCATAAGTTCCCCATTTGGTTGTGAAGGCTGTCTTGAACTGATCTTCTTCCTTCACCATAATCTGATTGTACCTTGAGTAGCCATCAAGTAGTGAAAACCTCTTCAGAGCCAGCAACAACTTGTAAAATTGCTCCATGGAAGGGAAGTGGGTAATGGTCCTTGAGAGATGCTCTATTCAAATCTCTGAAATCAACACACAATCTGATTTCCCCGCTCTTATTTCTGACTAGAACTAAGTTGGCAACCCAACTAGAATGCTTGATTGGGAATATGATTCTTGACTCAATCAACTTGTTTCAATTCCTTCCTCATGAGAGGTTCCATGTGTGGATTGACTGGCCTTTGTTTCTACCTGATGGGCTTAGTATTTGGATCCAACTCAATGGTGTGTTGAGCTAACTCGGGATTGAAACCTTTCAAGTCTTCGTAGCTCCAAGAAAACACATCAGGGAACTCTTGACACAGCTGTATGAACTCATACTTTTCTTGTTCAGTTTTCATCTTTCCAATTTGTAATGTTTTGTTCTCTTCCACCAAGATGGATACTGAATCTTCTCTCTTGACCTGAATGTTTGCTTTCTCTTTCCTAAACTGATCATTGGGATTGAAAATGGACTCCAAAGTGATAAGTCCCTTGGGCAGCTTGTTAGTTCTCAGCTGTACCACTTGGTCACCATACTGCTGCTCTAACTTTTCCTGATTTTTGGCTGAGAATTCAGCCTCTTCTTGCAAGAAATGGATGATTTGCTGATCATTTTCAAACACTTTCCAACTTACATTGTTATCTGGCACTGAAGGCCTCACAATCACATGGATGTTTGGTTGTACCTTGTCTTTTTGAATGCTCTCCACAACGTCAAAGGCTGCCCCAACTGCTGCAAGCCTGTCAGTGGCTTGGTTCTCTTTCCTAGGAACTGATTTGATGCCAAAGCCCTCAAAATCTTCAATGAGGTCCCACACCCTGTTCTTGTAGCACTTGAGTAGATCATTCTTGGCAGCATGCTGCCCTTTGACCTGATTTACAATCAATTCACTGTCACCAAAGACTTGCAAGTTCTTTATTCCTCTCTTTATTTCCCAATGCATCCCTTGCACCAAGGCTTCATATTCAGCAGTGTTATTGGAGCATGCAAACTGAAATCTAAAAGATGAATAGTACTTTACTCCTTGAGGTGAAACCAGCATGGCTCCCCCTCCGACACCTTGTCTACTCCTTGATCCATCAAAAAATAGCTGCCATACCTCATTGTCATCCTTGTGGTCTGAGCTTGGTGATGCTAGGAATGGGCTGATCTTTTTCATGTATGCAATAGACTCCTAGCTCAGATTCTTCTACTTCTTGATAAGGATCAAAAGCATGCACCTTGTTTTCCCATTCATCAAGAGTTAGATCTGGGATGCTTCCAACCTTGGTGTCAGCTTCATCAGTGCTTGGGTGATTTTCTTGATCAAATGTTGAATAGTTGGCATTGATTGGACTTGGAGTGTAGGGCTCAATGTGGAAGTTTGCAATAGGTTCAGACCTGATTGTAGCTTTGGTTCCATACCTCATTCTGAACAGCATGTGTGACCAATCAGTAGACAAATATCCTCCAATCTTGGCTATGAAATCTCTTGACAAACATAGGGCAAAGAGTGGTGGAAGGTCTATAACTGATACATCTTGTAAAATAACAACATTTGGACATGCATGCAAGGTAAGACTCAAGTTTCTAATCACCCCAACTGTTGTTACTGCTATCCCATCCAACTGCACTACCCCTTTGGATATGGTTTCATATTGAAGTCCTAGCTGATCAGCTATTTGCTTGGGCATCACTGAGCTACTTGCCCCGGAATCAATCATGCAATTGTGCACCAATTGGTTTCCAATGATTAATGAGACATAAAAAGGAGGGGGCTTCAAAATTTTACCTTGTTGTCCTCCATGATTCCCTTCAGGCTGGGTAGCATTTGTGAGCACCTTCTCTTGCATTCGGACTTGCTGATTTGAAGTTGGCCAGTCCTTCATGGCAGCTTGTAGCAAATCTCTCTGGCCTGGGATAGATAGGGATTCCCACATTGATATATTTACATTTGTCTTCTTCATCTGATCAATGATACTAAATGGTGATGAAGGATCTCTTTGTTGTCCCTTGGTTTGCATATTCATCCCTTGTATGTGGGCAGCAACAACTGGTATTTGAGTTGGTTTAGGAGCTGGTTTGGGTGCTCCTTGCATGTTTGGGACTATATTTTGTTTGCCAAAAGCTTGTGGAGTGGTAGAAGGTTGTGGATTATTTGGAGCCAATGGCTGTCCTTCACCCAAATTTCTCCTTTTTGACCTTGTGTTGGCTGCAACACCTTGAGAGGGTATTTGATTCATACCACAGAAATCTTCAGCCTACCAATTGACAAGAGTAGTTTCATTTGGAGATGTTCCTTGCTGAGGTGCTTCTTGCTGCTGATCCTCTTCATGGCTGGACTCTTGCGACCCACCAATGGTTTGCACCATAAGATCCTGATTTAATGCACCGTTAAAGCACATTGATTGGTTATGTGGCTGACCACATGGGAAACACCAATCATATTCTTGGGCCATGTTATTTTGCACCGGTACCAAAGCTCTGGATGTGGATGCAACATTGGGGTTATCAAGCTGAAATGGTCTGTTGGCAGGAGGCCTTGCTTGATTCTAATTTGTAGCTAGATTGGGTGGTCTTTGAGGATGATATGGCTTCCTGTTAGGCCAAGCTTGAGTCTGATAAGAAGGTCTAAAACTTTGGACTTGCTGCCTTTTGAGTGTAACCAGCTCATTACCTATATTTTTCAGTTGCTTCATGACTTCGTGAAGTTCATTTGAGGCACTAGAAGATGAAGTAGACGCTTCACTTGAATTCTGATATCTAGGAGTGGGAATAGGAGCTAAGATTAGGCACTTGGACTAGTACTTGGGCTCTCTAAACTTGGATATAATGGCATTAGAGGCCTAGGAGCTAGATTTCCAGCTTGAATCAAACAATTTTCAGCTCTAATGGCAATCCTATAAGCCATAGGGATAGTTATGCCTCCCATGGACTGAATCGACATAGAAATATCAGAATTTAAGAGCTTTGAGATAGTAAAGAAAAGCACCTTCTGCTACTGGCCTTACTGCCACTGGAATCCTCTCCCAAGTCCTTTGAAATCTAAAATTAAAATCAGTCAGTTGCTCATTGGGAGCTCTTTTGATAGTTGTCAGCTGTTCCAAAAGGGACAAGTTGTCTCCCTTTTCCCCAAACTGCTCATGGAGGGCTATACATAGCTGATTCCAATTTTGGATAGAACCTGAGGCAAGGCTCCTGAACCATTGTAAAGCTTTCCCCTTGAATGAGGATGCCAGTAATTTGACAGCAACTTGCATCTCATTGATTTCATGAATTACACAAATATTGGCAATGTCTTTAACATGATCACCAGGAGTGGTCTAATTTTCTCCAGTAAAGTATGGAATGTTCTTCAATGCTGTAACTGGGATTGGATGTTGTGCATTGAGAGAAAGTGGGCTGTTGGTAGTGAAATTGACATATGGATTTGGTGGTTATACCATTCTAATTGGCCTAAGTTCCCTTGTTGATTGGACGAAAGGCCTACCAGGTGGAGGTGTTGACAAGGTTCTATTAGGTGGAGATGGATATCTTTGAGCTCTTCTTCCCCTTCTTTCTCTTCCTGGAGATAGGTGTAGATGAAAAAACAATCCTTCCTCCCTAGTTCTTGACCTGGTCTGTATTCTTCTCATAAATTTTCCAGGCTTAGACTGCTAAAACCAGCGGATTATGCTTCTTTTGGAGTTGCCAGATGTGTGATTTTAAGCTTCTTCAAAGTTGGAACTTACAAAAAGTGCACATCAATCTTGTTGCAATAAAAGTGAAGACCTCTAAAGTCACACCAGGTGTGCCAAAACTATTAGTTTAAATCAGCAGCACCCCCTGGATGTTGATCATATTTCTAGTTTGATCATACTAGCATCTAGTGTGATTGCACAACATTGAAACCTCTCTCCAAGTATGGGACTTACAAAATGATAGAGGAATCTCTAGATTAGAGGCTGGTTCCTCAAAATCCTCTAATTAGATCTGTTATTTGCATAATTGTAGAGGTTTTAATCCTAATCCTACTCTAAATTCCAAGAAGATAGAGATAGAAAGTGTAAAAATTGAAACTAAACTAATAGGTGATAAACCAAAGGAGGAGTGGTGAACACTTCTAGTTCTGAAGATAGACACAGATCATGGAATGCAACATAAACATCATGCACAAACTGGCTTTTACAATGCATGGGTCAAGCCCAGGAGAGAGAAAATGTGTAAAAATATGGGAGCCATTCCTCATTGAATGAAGAGGCATTAAAATAGCATGGGCATTCTTACAGACCCATACCCTGACATTTTGGCCATGCTGAATAAGAATACGACCCATTTTGCATTAAAACTGGTTGTTGAAACGTCATTTCTAGCCGTTACCACGTGCCAGATATGTTTCTTGATTTTCTCTCTCCAAAATGAACCAAAATGCAAAATTGACCCCAGAATCATGTAGAGAATTTCACCATATTTCCATTAATATAACGAACATGAAAAACTGAGCTCTGGATCGAAAGCTATGGCCATTTGAAGATTTAGGGCATAACGGGCTCAAAACAGATTAGCGAGAAAATTTTTTAAATTTTACCTCTTTATTTACATTTTGGAAAATTTTCTGAAAAAATCCCCATGCATATGCCACCAGGATGACACATGTCAAGTTCTGATTTGTCTGCAGGCTCACCCTTTGAAAATTTCTTTCAGGCCCTTCCTTAAATTTTTTTGCCATTTGGACACGTGGCACTATTTTATTGGCTCGGGCCTGAGGGGTGCACTTTGCCCTTCGAAAATTTGGCATTTTTTCACTTTGGGAAAATTTCCCATTTTCCCCTCACTCTCCACCACTTGGATGACATGTGTCAAGATTCCACTTGATGGTGGGGGCAGTGGGCCAAAACTTTTACCTTTGAGAACTTTGACCGAAACTTGGAAAATTTTCTAAATCCTCTTTTCTCCGCCACTTCCTGGGACACATTCTCCCACATCAGCCGATTCGGGATTCCTTGTCCCTACTTATGGATTTTTCACCTTTTTGTGTCCCTTGCATCCCTCATGTACTCTTGTCCTGGCTATCCCAGATGAATATCTCCTGCTTCAACCAATTCAGGCTTCCTGGTTCCTGCTCTCAGCGTTTTTTCCTTTTCACATCCCACGCGTCCCTCGCGTACTTTTTTCCCAAATATCTTGAACAAATATCTCTTGCTTTAGCTGATTCAGGCTTCCTGGTTCCTACTCTCAGCTTTTTCACCTTTTCACATCCCACGCGTCCCTCCTGTACTTTTGTCCCAACTGTCCCGGATGAATATCTCCTGCTTCGGCCAATTTGGGCTTCCTTGTCCCTGCTCTTAGCTTTTTCACCTTTTCACATCCCACGCGTCCCTCATGTACTTTTGTCCCAACTATCCCAGACTGCCTAGGAAAAATATCTCTGAACCACCCGAAATGGACTGTCCTTCGGCAAATCGGCTGATTAGTGTCCCATGCATACTTTTGTCTCAGTTGTCCCAAACCACGCAAAACAAAAGACTTAGAAAATTTTTCTTACTTTCGGCCATTTCAGATTTTCATGTCCCTCATGTCCCGATGTCCCAACTATCTCGGACTTCTTGGGACAAAAGACTTAGCCAATTTTCTTTATTTTTTTGGGCCCAAGCTTGGTACGATGAACCTTGGTATGACCCAAACCCTTCAGACCCGAAATGCTTTAAAACAGTCCTACAACCTTATTTTTTGCATTTTATTTATTTTTTCTAACTCGTTGGGATTTCTTCTTGGATGGGAGAGTTAGAAAAGGGATGAGGGGACCCCAAAAAACATGATTTTGGGCCTCGAATCAATCTACTTGCTCGGGACTGAATAATTTAATGCATGTTATCAAAACTACCTTGAGTGGTGAATTTCAGATAACAGAGCCCCAAACCCTAAACCCTAAACATTAAACCCTAAACCCGAAACCCTAAACTCTAAACCCTAAACCTTGAGCCATAAACCCTAAATCATAATCCCCAAACTCTAAATATTAAACAATAAAACCTTAAGACTAAATCTTAAATGCTAAATCCTAAACCCTGAGCTCTGAGCACTAAACCCTAGAACTTAACCGTAAACTCTAAACCCTAAACCCCTAGCCCTAAAATCTAAACCCTAAACAATAAACCTTAAATTCTAAACCCTAAATCCTATACACTAAAACCTAAACAATAATCCCTAAACACGAAACCCTAAAAACTAAACCGTAAACCCTGAGCCCTAAACCTAAAACCCTAAAATCTAAACTCTAAGCCCCATACCCTAAACTCTAAGCCCTAAATCCTCAATGCTAAATTGTAAACACTTAACCATAAATAAAAAACCCCCTATACCTTAAACCCTAAACCCTGAGACCTAAACCATAAACCCTAATCCCTAATCTCTAAAATAAAAAGTACAAAACTTTAAACACTAAACCCTAAACCCTAAGCCTTAAAACCTAAACCCTAAAACCTAAACCCTAAGCCCTCAACCCTAAACCCTAAACCCTAAACCCTATACCTTATATCATAAACCATTATCCCTAAATCCTAATCTTTGAACCATAAAACATAAACTCTAAACACTAAACCCTTATCTCTTAACATTAAACCCTAAATTTTAAACCCTCTAAACCCTAAATATAAATGTTAGTGTAAATCAGTAGCACCCATGGATGTTGATCAAATTTCTAGTTTGAAATTATTGACATCCAGTGTGATTACACAACATCGAATCTTTTCCCCAATTGTGGTACTTGTAAAAGTGGGAAAAGAATCTCTAGGTTAGAGGTTGGTTCCTCAAATCCTCTGATCAGGTGTATTACTTGCAAGTTACAGATGTTTTAAATTCAAGATCCTACTCTAAATTCTAAGGGGACAGAGATAGAGAATGTAAAAGAACTAAAACTAATGCTAATAAGGTGATGCACCAAAGGAGTGGTGACCATTTTTTAGTTCTTTAGATTGACACAGATTATAGAAATGTAACAAAAACATCATACACAAACTGATAAAATGTAATGAAATATCATGGGTAAATCAAACAACACAAGAGAGGACTGAAACTCATTCGCATGGCTTGACTTGTCATTTTCCAATATCAAATACATGCATTACATCAATAGAAGGTATAAAATGTGTTTCATCCTTGAAAAAAGGTTTGGTATTCCACAAAATCACTTTCTAGGGTGAAAGAGGGAGCCTGCAAAACATAAAAAATTGTCCAACCCTTAAAAAATGAGCCTAGGAGAGAGAAACATTGGAAAACATGAGAGGAGCTTCAACCACTGAACAAAATGCAATAAAATAGCATGGGAATCCTTACAGGTCCATTCCCTGACATTTTTCACCATGTTGGGAGAGAATGCGAGCCATTCTTCATCAAAAATGGTGGTTGAAACGTCATTTCTGTTGATTACCATGTGCCAAAGGCATTTTTCAATTTTCTCTCTCCAAACTCCATCAAAATAAAAAATTGACCCTGGAATCATGTAGATAATATCACCAAATTTCCATTGATATAAATAATGTGAAAAACTAAGCTTTGGATCGAAAGTTATGCTCGTTTGAAAATTTAGGGCAAAACAGGGCCAAAACGGCATGGCGGGCTGAAAATTTGAAATTTTCCCACTTTTTTGCATTTGGGAAAATTTTCCCAAACATCTCTATGCTCCACCACTCTTGGTGCCACGTGGCATGCTTTGATTGGATGTGGGCTTCCTGCTCTTTATTTTCCACCGTTTTGGCCATTGGAAAAGTTTCCAAAAATTCTCTGCCAGCTAGATGACCTAAGGACACGTGGTGTGATGTGATTTGCCGCTGGATTTTTCCTCTCTCTATTCCATCACTTTTAACCATCTTGCCTTGAACTGGACACATGGCATCATCTTATATGTCATAGGATTTTCCTTTCAAAATTCTTTGCAAGCCTGCCTTCTCTATTTTGTTGCCACGTGGACACGTAATAATCTAACTGGTTATGGCCTTTGGGAGCGGACTTTTCTTTTGATTTTTTTACACTTGGGAAAAAAGGAAAAAATCCTCTCACGCCCCTGACTCCTGACACCGAGGTGACACATGGCTCGATCTGACTGGTTGGTGAGCCTTCAGACCAAAATTTCCCTTTCACACCTCCTTCAAACACTTTGCAAAATTTCCAATCTTTCCTCTGCATTCCATCAGTCCTTTGGCCATGTGGCAAGCTCCCATTAGACATGGGCCTTGGGGGAAAACATTTCTCTTTTTACTAACCTTTGGGAAAATTTCCCAATTTCTCCCTGGAGGCCAAAGCTCCAACGCCCCTTGAGACACGTGGCGTCACCTTATTCACTCGTGAGCCTTAGGGGAAAACATTTATCTTTTCCTCTCACCAAAACACTTCGCCAAATTTTCAATTTTATCTCCACCCTCCACCACTCCTTTGGCCTAAGGACACATGGCACAATCTGATTGGATGTGGGCCTGGCATTAAATTTTTTATTTGTGTCAACCCTTAGGAAATCTTCCTAATTCCTTCCCCTTGGACACGTGGTGAGCTCCCATTGGATGACGGGAATTTGGGCCAAAAAATTCCTTCCGAAATCTTGTCAAACACTTGGTAAAAATTCCAAGTTTACCTCCGTCTCTGCCCTTCCAAGGACATGTGGCCTCACCTTATTGGCCTAGGCTTGTTTAAGGAAAATTTCCCATAAAAACTCCACTAAGCCAGAACTTCAAAAATACATGGAGTTGGGAGGAAAACTTTACCTTTCTGGAAAGCTAGAAAAATATCTATCCAATGGTGCCATTTCCATAAGGTTTTGAGTGCCTGGAAAGCAAAAAATTATGAATGAGGCACAAGAGAGGGAAAAATGAAGGGAGTTAGCCACAAAATGAGCAAGGGGCTCATTTTGGATAACAATTTTGGTGACTCAGAGGGGTCATCTACCTGCTGGATGAAGTTACCAATTACCTGAAACAATCCATTAGGCATGGAGTCATTAAATTCTCTGCTTGGTACCCCAACTGATTAGAACACTACAAGGAGGAAGATGGAGGGTAGAACACCATATTATTGGAGCAAGGCCTGTAAAACACATTTCCTGGAACAACAAGCTTGTGCCAAAGCACTTAGGGAAAGTAGAACTAAACTACAACAAAACAATGTGCATAAGCACTTGGAGGAATGAAAACCTAAGCTAATATGTATAAGGTATAGAGTTTCTTTTAGTAGAAATGCTTCAGATGGATTCCATTGACTAGAATCTACAACTATTCACCATCCAATTTAGACAATTAGAAGGCATTGTTGTCATTACACTTTGTGACCATGTATGGGCCACTCTAAATGGCATCAAATTTTGAATGCCTCCCTAGTTTTTCTCTGTTTGCATCCCATTTTAACACTAGATCTCCAGCTTGGATAGATCTATCCTTGGCCTTTCTATCAAAGGTCTTCTTGATCAAATCATGATCCTTCTCCATTGCTTGGGATGCCTGATTTCTGATTTCTTGGAGCTCCATCAATTCTGCATATCTAACCTCCATGGGTCCAAACTCTGACAACTCCAACTGTTTCATGAGTTCCAATGTTGGTAACTCAAGTGACATGGGAACAATTGCCTCTCTTCCATAAACAAGCTTGAATGGAGATTTACCTGTAGATCTCCAGAGAGTTATCCTATCATCCCATAAGGATGATTTCAACTTAGTATGCCAAGACCTCTTATTCTCATCAAGAGTCCTCCTAATGATCCTTAACAAGTTATTGTTTGTAGATTCAGCTTGGCCATTACCTCGAGGGTAATAATTTGATGAAGTGCTTAGGTAGATCCCATTCTTGACAACCCATTCAGTTACCTTGGACCCAATGAATTCCAATGCATTATCTAATATTATTGTAGCAGGTATTCCAAATCTGGTTGCTATTCCCTCATAGAAGTCTAGGATGCTAGATTCATTTGCTTCCTTGAGTGCTACTGCTTCAGTCCACTTGGTGAAGTAATCTGATGCTGTTAGAATCCATTTGTGCCCTTGGCTTAAATTTGGATTAATGACTCTAATGAAGTCTAAACCCCATTGCATGAATGGTTGGTCAACTTAAATTGGATGCAATGGAAGGGCAGCTAGTCTCTCCTTACCCGTGAAGAATGCACAATTCTTGCACCTCTTGATCCATGCATAACAATCATTGAAAATCTTGGGCCAATAATAGCCAGCCCTCATGATCTTTAGATCTATCACTCTTGGTGCAAAATTATCACCATCTTATCCACCATGGAACTCTTCCAACACCCTGTGAATCTAATTTGTACCAACGCATCTCAGCAGCACTCCATTCACATCCCTTTTGAACAAAACACCATCAACAAGGGCATATGGGACAGCCTGTAATCTGAAGTGTCTTCTTTTGGTCTTGTTCATCTCTGGAGGGCATAGACCTATGTTTAGGAAGTGAATTATGTCTTGGATCCAAAAAGGAGTGAGGAAACCATCATTTTCTTCTTAAGTGCTTCCTTTCTCATGGTTGTCTTACAACGCCAAAACAACCTCCTTCTCATTACATGCTTCCTTGGATTTATTCAAGACCAGCTACTCACACAATCCTTTTCCTCTAACCAACTTGGTGACTTTTATCTTAATGTCATACTCCATGACACAATTAATCCAACCTGCTCTCTTTTCATTTAGGTCTTTGTTGAGGAGGAAGTCTTTAACTCCCACATGAGAAACCAATAATTGAACCTTATTGTTTGAAACTAGATGCTTGAATTTCTTTAAACTCTTGATTATTGTAAAAACATGCTTCTCAATGAAAGAATACCTCACCTCGTATTCCTCTAGGATTTGGCTAAAGAAAGCAGTTGGCTTCTCATCATTTTCTTTGTTCTGTTGTACCAAAATTGTAGAAATAGTATCATCACCCCTAAAGGCATAGATGATGAAATCCTTGGAGAAATCTAGGTTGATGAGAGTTGGGGCTTAAGATATGGCTTCTTTGATTGCTCCAAAAATTTCCTTTCCTTCTATTGTCCATTTGAAAGATATGCTTTTTTTTAACATCTTGGTAATAGGCTTGACTAGGGCTGCAAAATTTGGGACAAACTTCCAAACAAAATTTATTCTTCCCAAGAAACTTTGAAGGGCCTTCTTGTGGCTTGGAAATGGTAGTGCTCTTATGGCTTCAACTCTTTCTAGATCAATTACTAATCCTTCTTTGGAGAAAATGTGGTCAAGGATCTTTCCTTCATGTGCTAGAAAAATACACTTTTTAGGATTCAAGGACACTCCAAATCTTCTGTACCTTTGGAACACTTGTCTCAAATGAAAGAGATGGTCTGCTACATTTTTTGAAAAAACAGTGATATCATCAAGATATATTAGCACCATGTTGTTAATCAAACCCTTGAACACCATGTCCATTTCCCTTTGGAAGGTAGCTCCAGCATTGGACAACTCAAATCACATTTTCCTGTATGCATAGGTTCCCCATTTGGTTGTAAAGGCTATCTTGAACTAATCCTCTTCTTTCACCTTACTCTGATTGTACCCTAAATAGCCATCAAGTAATGAAAACCTATCAAAGCCGGAAACAACTTGTAAAATCTAGTCCATATAAGGAAGTGGATAATGATCCTTGAGAGATGCTCTATTCAAATCTCTAAAGTCAACACACAATATATTTTCTCCACTCTTCTTCCTAACTAGAACCAAGTTGGCTACCCACCTAGAATTCTTGATAGGGAATATGATACTTGACTCTATCAACTTATTCAATTCTTTTCTCATGAGAGGATCCATGTGTGGATTGACTGGCCTTTGTTTTTGCCTGATGGGTTTAGTACTTGGATCCAAGTCAATGGTGTGTTACACTAACTCGGGATTGAAACCTTTCAAATATTCATAGCTCTAAGAAAACACATCAGGGAATTCTTGACAAAGTTGTATGAACTCATACCTTTCTCACTCAGTTGTCACTTTACCAACTTGGAGTGATTTTCCTTCTTCCACCAAGATTTACACTGAATCTTCTCCCTTGACTTGGATGTTTGCTTTCTCCTTCCTAAACTGATCATTAGGATTGAAAATAGACTCCAAAGTAATAAGTCCCTTTGGTAGCTTTTTGGTTCTCAGCTATACCACTTGGTCACCATACTGCTGCTCTAACTTTTCCTAATTTTTAGATGATAAATCAGCCTCTTCTTGTAAGAAATGGATGATTTGTTGTTTATTTTCAAACACTTGCCAACTTACATTGTTGTCTGGCACCGAAGGCCTCAAAATCACATGGATGTTTAGTTGTACCTTGTATTTTCCAATGCTTTCAACAACATCAAAGGCTTCTCCAACTGCTACAAGCCTATCATCAGCTTGGTTCTCTTTTCTAGGAATGGATTTGATGCCAAAGCCCTCAAAATCTTCAATGAGGTCCCACACCCTATTTTTTTAGCACTTGAGTAGATCATTCTTAGTATCATGTTTCCCCCTAACTTGGTTGACACTCAACTCACTATCACCAAAGACTTGCAATTCTTTATCCTTCTTTTGATTGACCAGTGCAATCCTTGTATCAAAACTTCATATTCAGCAGTGTTATTAGAGCATGCAAACTGAAATCTAAAAGCTGAATAATACTTAACTCCTTGAGGTGAAACAAGCATAGATCCCCCTCCTACACCTTTTCTACTCCTTGATCCATCAAAAAACAACTGCCATACCTCATTGTCATCCTTGTGGTCTGGCTTGGTGATGCTAGGAATAGGCTGATTTTCTTCATGCATGCAATAGACTCCTAGCTCAGATTCTTCTATTTCTTGATAAGGATCAAAAGCATGCACCTTGCTTTCCCATTCATCAAGGGTCAGATCTAGGATGCTTCCAACCTTGGTGTCAACTTCATTAGTGCTTGGATAATCCTCTTGATCAAACGCTGAACAATTGGTATTGATTTGGCTTGGAGTGTGAGGCTCAATGTGAAAGTTTGTAATAGGCTCATATCTGATCATGGCTTTGGTTCCATATCTTGTTCTGAACAACATGTGTGACCAATAAATAGATAAGTACCCTCCAATCTTGGCTATGAAATCCTTTGATAGAAATAGGGAAAAGAGTGGTGGAATGTTTATTATCGAGACATCTTGTAAAACAACAACGTTAGGGCATGCATGTAAAGTAAGACTCAAGTTTTTAATCACTCCTATTATTGTTACTACTGTCCCATCCAATTACACTACCCCTTTGGATATGAATTCATATTGAAGCCCCAACTGATCAGCTATTTTCTTTGGCATTACTGAACTACTTGCTCCGGAATCAATCATGCAGTTGTGTACTAAATGGTTTCCAATGATCACTGAAACATAGAATGGAGGGGGCTTCAACATTTTACCTTGCTGTCCTCCATGATTCCTCTCAGGCTGGGTAGCATTTGTGAGTACCTTCTCTTACATTTGGACCTGCTGATTTGAAGTTGACCAGTCCTTCATGGAAGCTTGTAGTAAATCTCTTTGGCCTGGGATGGATAGTGATTCCCACATTGATATGTTTACATTTGTCTTCTTCATCTGATCAATGATGTTGAATGGAGATGAAGCATCTCTCTGTTTTCCCTTGGAATTCACATTCATTCCTTGCACATGGGTAGAAACAACTGGTATCTAATTTGGCTTAGGAGCTATTTTAGGCAGTCTTTGCGTGCTTGTAACTGCATTTTGTTTGCCAATAATTTGTGGAGTGGTAGAAGGTTGTGAATTAGTTAGAACCAATGGCTGTTCTTCACCAAAATTTCTCCTTTTTGAACTTGTGTTGGCTACAACACTTTGGGAGATTATTTGATTCATGCCACAAAAATCTTCTTCCTGCCAGTTTACAAGTGTGGTATCATTTGGAGCTGATTGTTGCTAGAATGTTTCTTGTTTTCGGTTATTTCCTTGACTCCCTTCACCCTCCACACCAGTTATTATTACCATCATGGCTTGATTTAGAGCACCATTGAAGCACATAGATTGGTTGTGAGGTTCATTACATGGGAAACACCAATCATACTCTTTATCCATGTTGTTTTACATTGGCACTATTGCTTTAGAGGTAGATGTAGCATTGGGATTATAGGGCTGAAATGGTCTGTTGGCAGGAGGTCTTATTTGATTTTGATTTGTAGCTGGATTGGGTGGTCTTTGAGGCTAGTATGGCTACCTTTTAGGATAAGCTTGAGGCTGGAAAGAAGGTCTAAAACCTTGGGCTTGCTGCCTTTTGAGTGTAACCAGCTCATTACCTAAATTTTACAATTGCTTCATGACTTCTTGAAGTTCATTTGAGGCACTAGAAGATGAAGTAGAAGCTTCACTTGAATTCTGATTTCTAGGAGTGGGAATAGGAGCTAAAATAGGCACTTGACTAGTACTTGGGTTCTCTAAACTTGGATACAATGGCATTGGAGGCCTAGGAGCTAGCTTGCCAGCTTGAATCAAACAATTTTCAGATCTAATGGCAATGCTATAAGCAACAGGGATAGTTGTGCCCCCCATGGATTGAATTAACATAGAAATATCAGAATTTAGAGCTTTAAGGTAATATAGAAAAGCACCTTCTGCTGTTGGCCTTACTACCACTAGAATTCTCTCCCAAGTCATTTGAAACCTGAAGTTGAAGTCAGTCAGTTACTCATAGGGAGCTCTCTTGATGGTTGTCAACTGTTCCAAAAGGGACAAGTTATCTCCCTTTTCTCCAAACTACTCATGGAGGGCTATACATAGCTGGTTCTAATTTTGGATAGAACCTGAGGCAAGACTCCTGAACCATTACAAAGCTTTCCCTTTGAATGAAGATGCTAGTAGTTTGACATCAACTTGAATCTCATTAATCTCATGGATTACACAAATATTAGCAATATCCTTGACATGATCACCAGGAGTGGTCTGATTCTCTCCAGTAAAGTATGGAATGTTCTTCAGTGCTGCAACTAGGATTAGATTTTGTGCATTGAGAGCAAGTGGAATACTTCCAGTGAAATTGACATAGGGGTTGTGTTGTGTCATTCTGATTGGCCTTAGAACCCTTGTTGATTGAATGAAAGGCCGACCAGGTGGAGGAGTTCATAGAGTTTTGTTTGGTGGAGACGGAGACCTTTGAATTCTCCTCCCTCTTTGTATTCTTATTGGATATAATTATATATACTCAAAAAAAACTTCTTCTTCTCCAACTCTTGACATTGTGGTGATTCTTCTCATGATTTTTCAGGTCTGCACTACTGAAACCAACTAATTCTTCTTCCTTGGAGTCGTCAGATGTGTAATTCAGGGCTCTTTTAAGCAAGAAACTTGCAACAAATGCACATGAATTTTGTTGTAATGAAGATGAAGACCTCTAATCTCCCACTGGGCATGCCAAAAATATTAGTGCAAATCAACAGCACCCCTGGATGTTGATTAGATTTCTAGTTTGAAATTTTGGACATCCAGTGTGATTGCACAACATTGAATCTTTTCCCCAAGCGTGGGACTTGTAAAAATGGGAAAAGAATCTCTAGGTTAGAGGCTGGTTCCTCAACTCCTCTGATCAGGTGTATTACTTACAAGTTGTAGAGGTTTTAAACTCAAGATCCTACTCTAAATTCCAATGGGACAGAGATAGAGAATGCAAAAGAACTAAAACTAATGCTAATAAGGTGATGCACCAAAGGAGTGGTGAGCATTTTTTACTTCTGTAGATTGACATAGATTACAGAAATGCAACAAAAACAACATACACAAACTGATAAAATGTAATGAAAGATCATGGGTAAATCAAACAACACAAGAGAGGACTGAAACTCATTCACAGGGCTTGAGTTGTCATTTTCCAATATCAAATACATGCATTACATCAACAGAAGGTATAAAATGTGTTGCAGCCTTGAAAAAATGTCTAGTATTCAACAAAATCACTTTCTAGGGTGAAAGAGGGAGCCTGCAAAACATAAAAATTGTCCAACCCTTCAAAAATGAGCCAAATCTGGCTTTTACAATGCAAAAATGAACCCAGGAGAGAGAAACGTGGGAAAACATGAGAGGAGCTTCAACCAGTGACCAAAATATAATAAAACAACATGGACATCCTTACAAGTCCATTCCTTGACATTTTTCACAATGTTGGGAGAGAATGCGAGCCATTCTTCATTAAAAATGGTGGTTGAAACATCATTTCTGTTGATTACCATGTGCTAGAGGAATTTTTCAATTTTATTTCTTCAAAATCCATCAAAAGACAAAATTGAGCCCAGAATCATGTAGATAATTTTACCATCTTTTTGTTGATATAAAGAATGTGAAAAACCAAGCTCTGGATCGAAAGTTATGCTCATTTGATAATTTAGGGAAAAACAAGGCCAAAACGGGATGGCGGGCCAGAAATTTGAAATTTTCCCACTTTTTTACATTTGGGAAATTTTTCCAAAAAATCTCCACACTCTGCCACTCCTGGTGCCATGTTGCATGCTCTGATTGGATGCAGGCTTCCTGCTGTTTATTTTCCACCGTTTTGGCCATTGGAAAATTTTCCAAAAATTCTCTACTGACTAGATGACCCGAGGACACGTGGTGTGATGTGATTTGCTGCGGGATTTTTCCTCTATCTGTTCCATCTCTTTTTACCATTTTTACTTAAACTAGACACGTGGCGTCATCTTATAGGCCATGGGATTTTCCTTTCAAAATTCTCTATGGGCTTTCCTTCTCCATTCTATCTCCACATGGACACGTGGTAAGATCTAACTGGTTGCAGCCTTTGGGAGTGGACTTTTCTTTTGATTTTTTTACACTTGGGAAAAAAAGGAAAAAATCCTCTCGCACCCCCGACCCCCGATGCTGAGGTGACAAGTGGCTTGATCTGACTGGTTGGCGGGCCTTTGGGCCAGAATTTCCCTTTCACACCTCCTTCAAACACTTTGCAAAATTTCTAATCTTTCCTCTACGTTTCATAGGTCCTTTGGCCACATGGTGAGCTCCAATTAGATGCAGGCCTTGGGGGCAAACATTTCTCTTTGTGCTAACCTTTGGGAAAAAATCCCAATTTCTCCATGGCGGCTGAAGCTCCAACACCCCTTAAGACATGTGGCGTCACCTTATTCGCTTGCGGGCCTTAGGGGAAAACATTTCTCTTTTCCTCTCGAAAAAACACTTCGCCAAATTTTCAATTTTATCTCCATCCTCCGCCACTCCTTTGGCCTAAGGACACGTGGCACAATCTGATTGGATGTGGGCTTGGCATCGATTTTTTTTTTTTGTCAACCTTTAGGAAATTTTCGTAATTCCTTCCCCTTGGACACGTGGTGAGCTCCCATTGGACGATGGGCCATCAGGCCAAAAAATTCCTTCCGAAATCTTGCCAAACACTTGGTAAAAATTCCATGTTTACCTTTTCCTCCGCCCTTCTGAGGACACGTGGCCTCACCTTATTGGCCCAGGCTTATCCAGGGAAAATTTCCCACAAAACTCCACTGAGCCATAACTTCAAAAATACATGGAGTTAGGAGGAAAACTTTACCTTTCTAGAAAGCTAAAAAAAATCTCTATCCAATGGTGCCATTTTTAGAAGGTTTTGAGTGCCTGAAAAGCAAAACATTATGACTAAAGAAAAAGAGAGGAAAGAATGAAGGGAGTTAGCCACAAAATGAGAAAGGGGATCATTTTGGATAACAGTAAACCCTTATCCATAAACCCTAAACCCTATACCCTCAGACCTACACACTAAACCATATATAAACTGATCCTTAAACCCTAATCCTTAAACCCTTAGCCCCAAATCCTAAACCTTGAACACTAAACCCTTAGCCCTAAACCATAAACCCTAAACTGAAAATCTTTAGCACTAAAAAACTAAAACCTAAAATATAAACCATAATCCCTAAAACCTAAACCCTTATCCTCAAATCGTAAACCCTAAATGCTAAACCCTTAGCCTAAAATAATAAACACTAAATGAAAAACCCTAATCCCTAACACTTAAACCCTAAATCCTAAACTCAAACCCATAAAACCTAAATCATTATCCCTAAACAATAATCCCTAAACACATGAGCCATAAAATCTAAACCTATGAGCCCTAAACAATAAACCCTCAACCCTAAACATTGATCCTTAAACCATAAACCCTAACAACTAAACCCTAAACCCTAAACCCTAAAACCTAAACCCTAAACCCTAAATCATAAACCCTAAACCCTAAATCCTAAATCCTAAACCCTAAACCCCAAACCCTAAACCCTAAACCCTAAACCCTAAATCCTAAAGCCTAAAGCCTAAAGCCTAAACCCTAAATCCTTAGCCCTAAATCCTAAACACTAAACCCTAAACATTGAGCCCTAAACCCTAAGCAATTAACCCTAAATAATACATCCTAAATACTAAAACCTAAACCATAAACCACCTAGACTCCAACCCTTAAACCCTAATCTTGTAACCCTAAACCTTAAACTCTAAACCCTAAACCTTGAGCTGTAAACCCTAAACCATAAACCCCAAACACTAAATATTAAACCCTAAACCCAAAAAATTAAATATTAAACCCTAAATTATAAACCATAAACCCTAAATCCTAATCCATAAACCCTAAACCCTAAACCCTACACCCTAAACCCTGAATCCTAAATATTAAACCTTAAACCCTAAACCCTAAACCCTAAATCATAAACCCTAAAACCTAAAACCTTAACCTTTATCCCTAAATCCTAAACCCTAAACACTAAAACCTATACCATAAACCTTAAACCCTAAACCCTTAGCCCTAAACCGTAAACACTAAGTCGCGAGCCCTAAATCCTAAAAACTAAAACTTAAACCTTGAGCTCTAAACCCTAAACAATAAACCCTAAACCCTTAACCATCAGCCTTAAACCCTAAACCCTAAACCTTGAGCCTTAAACCCTAAAAAATAAATATTAAACCCTAAACCCTAAAGAATAAATCTAATACCCTAAACCCTGAGCTCTGAGCACTAAACCCTAACCACTAGACCCTTAGCCCTAATCTCTAACCCTTAAAATCCTAACCCTAAACCCTAAATGATAAACCTTAAACCCTAAAACATGAACCACCTAAAACTGAAACCCCCTAAACCATAAACCCTAAATCATAAACCCTAAACCCTAAACCCTAAATCCTAACTAGTAAATCCTAAACACTAAACCCTAAACACCAAACTATAAATTTTACACCCCCTAAACCCTAAACCTTGAGCACTAAGCCCTAAATATTAAACCCTATACCCTATACCCTAATCCCTAAAATGTAAAACCAAAACCTTAAACACTAAAGCCTAAACCCTAATCCTCAAAACCTAAACCCCAAACCATAAACCATAAGCCATAAACCATAATCCCTTTGCCCTAAACCTTAAATCCTAAACCTTGAGACCTAAAATGTAAACCTATAGCCCTAAACTATAAAACTTAATAACTAAACCCTAAACCTTAAAATGTAAACCTTAAACCCTAATCCCTTAGCCCTAATCTGTAAAACCTAATCCGTAATCCCTAACACTAAACACTAAACCCTAAACCCTAAACCCTAATACCTAAATAATAAATTTTAAATGCTAAATACTAAAATATAAACCCTAAATCTTAAACCATAAACCCTGAACCCCAATCCCTGAGTGTTAAACCCTAAACATCCTAAACTCTAAACTCTAAACCCTATACCCTATATCCTATATTCTGATACCTAAACCCAAAACCCTTAACCCTTAACACTAACCCTTAATCCCTAAAGTCTAAACCATAAATCCTTAGCCCTAAACTCTAAACCATAAACACCTAGCTCTAAAACCAAAACTGTAAACCGCAAACCCTTAAACATAAACCCTAAACAAGAAACTATAAGTGCTAAATCCTATACCCTAAATTATAAATACATATACCTAAAAAATTGAGCGCTAAAACAATAACACCAAACCATAAACACTAAACCCTAAACCCTAAAATCTAAACCTAAATCTTAAACCCTTAGCCTTAAACCCTAAACCCTAAAATCTAAACATTAAACCCTAAACCCAAAACCCAAAACCTTGAGCCATAAACCCAAAACCCTAAACCCTAAACCCTAAACCATGAGCCCTAAACCCTAAATCCCAAACACTAAACCCTAAACGCTAAATTCCTATCCCTAAAACCTAAATTATAAACCCTAAACCCTCAATCTTAAACCCTAAACCCTTAGTCATAAACCCTAAACCCAAAACTCTAAGGACTAAATCCTAAACCCTAAATTGTAAATATTAAAACCTAAGCATTGAGCCCTAAACACCAAACACTAAACCCTAAACCCTAAATGCCCAAAAACCTAAATTCTAAACCCTAAACCCTAAAACTTAAATCTTAAACCCTAAACACTAAACCCTGATCCCTTAACCATGATCCATAAACCCTAAACACTAAACCCTAAATCTTAAACACTAAACTCTAAATTGTAAACCCCATAAACCCTAACCCCTAAAACCATAAACCATAAATCCTAAACCCTAAACCCTAAAAAAAACCATAAAACCTAAATCCTAAGCCATGAACACTAAATCCTAAAAACCTAGCCATACACACAAAATCCAAAACCCTAAACCCTAAACCCTAAACTCTAACCCCTAAACCCCAAACCCCAAACCCTAAATCCTAAACCCTAAACACTAAACCCTTAACCCTAAACCCTTATTCCTAAAATGTAAACCCTCAACCAAAAACCATAAAACATAAACCCTAAACACTAAACCATAAATCTTAAACACTAAACTCTAAATCGTAAACCCCATAAACCCTAGCCCCTAAAACCATAAAAACTAAACCCTAAACCCTAAACAATAAACTCTAAAAAAACCATAAAACCTAAACCCCATAACCTATATCCTATATCCAATATGTTAATCCCTAAACCCTAAACCCATAACCCTTAACCCTTAACCATGAACCCTGAACCCTAAATCCCGAGCACTAAATCCTTAACCATAAACATTAAACCCTAAACCCTAAACCCTGAGCCCTAAGCAGTAAACCTGTAGCCCTAAACTATAAACCTTGAACCCTAAACCCTAAACCATAAAACCTCAAACCTAAACACTTCTCCCTAAACCGTAAACACTAAAATATAAACCCTTAACCCTAAACCCTACACCCTATAACCTATATTCTATATCATATACCATGATCTTTAAACCCTAAACCCTTAACCCTTAACCATGAGCCCTAAACTCTAAATCCCAAGCACTAAACCCTAAACCCTAAATTCTTATCCCTAAACCCTAAATTATAAACCCTAAACCCTAAATCCTAAACCCTAAACCCTTAGTCATAAACCCTAAACCCAAAACTCTAAGCACTAAATCCTAAACCCTAAATTGTAAATACTAAAACCTAGGCATTGAGCCCTAAACACCAAAACATAAACCCTAAACCCTAAACCTTAAATCTTAAACCCTAAACCCTAAACCCTAAACCCTAAACCGTGATCCCTAAACCCTAAACACTAAACCCTAAATCTTAAACACTAAACTCTAAATCATAAACCCCATAAACCCTAACCCCTAAAACCATAAACCCTAAACCCTAAACCCTAAAAAAACCCTAAAACCTAAATCCTAAGCCATGAACACTAAATCCTAAAAACCTAGCCATACACCAAAAATCCAAAACCCTAAACCCTAAACCCTAAACTCTAAACCCTAAACCCCAAACCCTAAATCCTAAACCCTAAACACTAAACCCTTAACCATAAACCCTTAGTCCTAAAATGTAAACCCTCAACCAAAAACCTTAAAACCCTAAACCCTAAACACTAAACCCTAAATCTTAAACACTAAACTCTAAATCATAAACCCCATAAACCCTAATCCCTAAAGCCATAAAACACTAAAACCTAAACCCTAAAAAAACCCTAAAACCTAAACCCTAAACCTATATCCTATATCCAATAAGTTAATCCCTAAACCCTTAACCCTTAACCATGAACCCTGAACCCTAAATCTCGAGCACTAAACCCTACACACTAAATTCCTATCCCTAAAACCGAAATCATAAATCCTAAAACCTAAATCTTATACCCTAAACCCTTAGTCATAAACCCTAAAAACCTTAAATTCTAGGTGCTAAACCTAAACCCTAAATCATAAACCCTAAATCTAAATCCTAAACCCTAAACATTGACCCTAACCCCTAAACCCCCTAAACCCTAAACCGTAAACCTAAACCCTAAATGACAAAAAACCTAAACCCTAAACCATTAACCCTAAACCTTAAACCCTCAAACCCTAAACCCTAAACCCTAAATCTTAAACCCTAAACCCTAAACCTTGATTCCTAAACCCTAAACCCTAAACCCTAAACCCTAAACCCTAAACCCTAAACCCTAAACCCTTAACCCTAAACTAAAACCTTAAACCTAAACCCTAAAACCTAACCCTAAACCCTAAACCCTACCTAAACCCTAAATTTTAAACCCTAAACCCTAAACCTAAACCCTAAACCCTAAACCCTAAACCCTAAATAAACCTAAA